>JAFMSR010000003.1:7004273-7339273 GCA_022818135.1 Saxidomus purpurata | reverse complement strand
GCAATATTGAGGTGACCACTAACACAGGTTCAACTGAACATAAACTTATCATAAACTAAGTCCTTTTACCAACATGATCATAGTAAACTGCATCATAAACTACCTGGCTCAGTTGTATAAAACTTTCTTCAAATTTTAACAAATTGTCATTAATGTAGGCTGACAGCGAGCATTGATTTTTTTTTAAGGAAAACATATTGTTCATCATTATAATCATATTAAATTAACACTGCATAAAATTGTGAAATTTATAGCTATCTCACTCAAAAATTCAGTTGTGCAAGTCGTTTTTTAAGTTACTGTTAAATCTTCAAAGGTATAATTTAACGTCTTTTGGAGACCACAATTAATATCTTTGTGTCCACTCAGATAGTCATGCCTTTGTGTTTGTTTTGGATTATTTTTGTAGAGTACCGGTATGCTCTGACTGTACTATACATGAAGTTGATGAACACTTTTTTTCTTGCATTTTGAATACAATGTACATTTTGTATACGTATAAATTGAGCATGTTTGACAGAAAATTTGGTTTCATGATTTTTAAATTTATGGCAGGTTTAATACTGTGTCTATTTCTGGTCTAGAGAGTTCCATGTTGAGAAAATCTCAATTTTCTACACGTGCATGATAATACAGTCCAAAACTCATAGCCAATGTCCAGGATGCACAGGTCCACCAGGTAAGGAACGACAAAATGCCACGATAAAATATCGGAGTAAACACTGCGCGCAAGTCTGAGAATGCCACTGCGATATTTTCAGCCTCATCCAAAATAGATTTTGTTCCATTTCCGGTTGATGTAATATTGCTTGGAGTTTGTTCTTTTCTAAATGAGCTGATGTAATTCTCTACTTCCTCGCCGAATGACGCCGACCAAGAGTACCCGCCAAGAGTTTTATACATGAAGGCCATAAACAGAAGTAAAACAACAGGTACAATGTACTGAATGACTACCACACTAACAAAATAGAACACTCTTGCCACCATTTTTTTCAATTCTATATTACTTATTCTTCCACTTTCTTTTTGTATGTTTTGTATTTTATCGTAGGCGGAGTTCAAATGTGATTGGGTGTGGGTTGGTAAAAGCGTAAGTCGTACAACACAGAGCACCGCAAACATGACAATTCTAACATTGTCAAATACAGTTTCACTGAACACTTTGGTGGTAATCCTCCAATGTAGTCCACAAAGAACATCTCGACCTACAGGCTTAACCCAAAGTAACAATATAATGAAAGGCAGCGCAAAATTAAAATGCAGCAGTACTTGCTTGGCTCGGTTTTCTTTGCTATATTTAAGAGAATCTAGGTGTAGTTTGGCCATTCTGATACCAGGAAAGGTCATCAATGCACCAATTATTGCACATACAAATGCCAAAATTATTTTAAATGTTAAGAAATGCACTGGCCCTGCAGACTCTACCCCTTGTTTCTCCAGCAACAATGCTGCCCCGTCAGAAAAGTTCTTGTATCCCGTTTCAAGTCCAAATTCCAAGACATTTTCATCTACAACAAGAACTCCCATAGCTAGAACTAAACAAAAGAATCCGAAAGTAACAATGAGTATTCTTTCTCCCCCATCCTCTGCCTTGAAGTATGCAGCAGTCTGACTTATCAAAATTCGTATACAGAATCCTATGGCAAGTAAACACCACAGCATGCTGACATTCATCTCATTCACGTGACCAAACACGTAATAGATCTCGGTCAAAGTATAAACTACCACAGCACTTACTGCAAAGTCAATAATCCATAAATACTCTTCATAGTAATGTAACTGTATCAGATCTACTGCTTCCACTTTAGTTGTATCCAATGAGATTTGAGTGCTTCGTGGAATCGTAAATGTTTCCTCTTTTATGTCTTTAATATTAAAACCTTTTTTCGCGTCATGACGCTTATTCTTGCCTTTCAGATGTCCGTTAGACTGTAACCCCGCTGCTTTTCGTAATTCCTCATCTGTAGGATGTAGGTAGCGTACCAGGCGACCTACAGGTACAAAATAAAAACATTGGACCTAGAATTAATCATCACAAGTACTGAACACGTACTTTGTGGTATAGACTTTTCTAAATTATTCCTTATCTGTTTTATACCAATAAATAATTTTAAAATAGTCAGAAATACAGAATGGTTAGCCCCAAATCAGTTAATACTAATTAATATCAATATTGCAGTTCTGGTAAGACTTAGCTTAGTAACTACCCTCAATGTACTTTGTATCAGTAATGGTAGCCACAAGCTATTGTAGTACAGCAGCCACTTTTCAGTATGAAGAAGAAGCCTTTTAGCTGGGTACAGAAACAGAAAATTAAACTTACCTGCTAGAAGCCATCTTCCAAATGAATAGAAGCATGAAAGCTTCTGAAGAAAACTGAACACAATCAAACTGAAAACTAGCTGTGCACCAAGAACTGCCATTCCTAGAAATATAAATCATATTTTTTTTATATATGAACATAATCTACAATATTTATATATTTCACATACATGTGTACACATTGTAAAATAGGAAATTTTTGAGTTACCTTAATTTTGGCATTAAGTCTTCTACCATGTCAAGATAATATATACATGTATAAATAAGCAGACAGAGAATAAGTAAGTATGCACTATCTACACTAAGTTCCTGCAATATCCTGTTTGAAAATCCTAGGTAAAAATGTTCTCAAGTTATGGAGCAGACATGATGATCACAACTGTGACCATACTTGATCTTCAATTTTGTGACCCCAAAATAAATCAGGATAATAAACTGATGACAAATACCCGGTTATCATAATGTCCTAAAATTTGGCTGAAAGGACATATACTTCATTAATTGTGTGCTTAGCAAAAATGAATATCAATCTGTGTGAAACCAAGGGAAACATTTGGCTTGATACTCATTTTGGTAGTACAAATGTAATTAAAATTTTGGATGATAATGCCTACTCAATGCCTACAGAAAAACATATGTGCACTGCAGCAGATTAGTCTCTGCATATGTAGAGATTGCACATGATGCAAAAGGCTCAGTTTACAAAATTATTACAAAAAGCCTTATCTGCAAATACAAAGTTTTGTGACAATCAGTTCTAAAAACCAAACTACAATACATTAAGAAATGTGCAAAACAAGAGATGTTTGTAAAACATGTATGCCCCTTTTGATGCAATCAATAATGTGGAAAAAGAAATTCATGTGGCCTGAAAACAATTTTTGGCCTTACAAAAAAAATTGTTAGCTTTTAACATGAACGTAGAATATGTTGATTCTATATTCCTGCTTTTAAAAAATAATTTGGCCTAAAAAAATAATCATGTGGCCCAAAAAAACAAAAAATCCCGGTGGCCTTGACCTCAAAATCTGGACACCAAGTTTGAGGATTGTAGGCCAAAGCGTTCTTAAGTTGTCGTCCGGAAACCATTCTCTACCAACCGACCTTCATTAAGAGTGCACAAGCTTCTATTAGTATTATGTCAAGCCCCTGTTACCTTGACTTGGTGACCCAAAACATGGACCATGCGCAACTAGGCATGGCACTTATCACTTCTGGAAAACATCATTAAATTCTGACATGGGGCTTTGGAGATTAAGAGCACACAAGAATTTACTATCTCAAGCTCCTGTGACCTTCACCTTTGACCTAGTGACCCGAAACATGGACCATGCACAACTAGATACGGTCTTTACCACTTTTGTGAAGTATCATTAAATTCAGACCAGGGGTTTTGGAGATTTAGCGTCCACAAGATTTTATTATCCTCAACCTTTGACCTTGTGACCCAAAACATGGACCATGTACAACTAGGCATAGGAGGTTTTAGTGTGTCGTCACATCCGGGATTTTCCGTTACTAAAAATAGCGTGGCCGTCAACTGTATTGAGTTCGGCCATATGCCGAGCGTGTATTGATACAGTATAGACATCATTTATCGCCAAAATAAACTAAATATTATTAAGTTTCTTTTAAGTTTTGAAGTGGAAGTAAATACATTATTTCTTATTTAATATATATTTGATAGTTGTTGCTATAATCAAAGAATTAACTTTGATCAGGCGTTGTGAGATTTCCCGTCTTTCACTTTTCATGTGTCTTCTTTCCTTCACTGATTATTCTTTCTATCTCACCCTTTACTCTCTGAAATATTTTTTTTCAAAACCAGCACACTTAGTATTATACAAAACCATAATCCTACTTTAAAAGTTCTTTGTGTATTTTTTAAAAATGTTAATAGTCCCGGCCGATCGTGGGATTTCTCCTCTGGTGAACTCGCCAAGACCCCAGAAGACTCAAATGTATACTGGTACCTTTGTTTGGTTATATAATGCATATGTATGTCTCAAAAATAAACGACAGAAAAAGATATCCCTGTTTTGATATAATTACGGAAGTATACACTACAGAAGTGTATACTGCCGTGGTACACTGTAACACGTCCATGACATCTACAGCGGTGGACACATGTGAAAGTGACACTTCCAAAAAAGTGTTGTATTAAAATATTCAATAACACATTATAAAATATGCCTAATTAATTGTATATTATCTTAGCTGAGCTACTGCTTGCTTGAAATGCCCACACGCCAGTTTACGTCTGCGATTACTCATAATTTCAAAAAAATTAATATGTTTGATGCCATATATTGTTAGACTAACAAAGTATATGTAGATTAGTGGAACACCTCAAACTTAGAAAAAACAAAGACTTCAAAAAATCGAATTAAAATTTCCTTTTTTAAAGACATTTGTTGTCGCCTCTAAAATAAAAAGAAACTCAGCTATCTGAAATTTAAAAATATTCTGTCCCATCTGTGTCCTCAAGGGTATTATTTAACTTGGTCATAAAATATTATGATGAATAAATTGATCATGTAGATTCAATCAAAGCTTGATGTGTGCAATATCATAATAATATGCCACGTTATGCAATTCATTCAAAGTGGTCATCTATAACGTGTGACCAATTAGTCTATAAACAGGATGTTACATGGATTAATTAAATCCAAGTTATATTGTGCTTTATGCCCTAGGGGACAATATACCTTACTGGATCTCTATGGCAACGTGTCATTTGAGTGTCTTATGTCATCGCCAGGCGTTGTGAAAACATATATAGCACAGTGTCATGTATTATATAGCTATAGGGTCTTCATGGTTTCTAAAGTTTAATTTGACACTATTCGTAAATAAATGTACGCTTCACAGACACATGCATGATTTCTATGAATATTATTTTTACTGAAATTAGAGACATATATTAGAGAAAATACCCGAATAAAGCCTTGTGCTTTCTAAACAAAGTATATAATTTACAAATTAACATCATGTTTTTATAAAAAAAAAAAAAAATGTGGCAAAAATTGGGAGTCTGAAAATTTCCAACAAGGTGTATTATGTACAATTAGAGGATCATCTTTATGTGGAGAACTTCACTGTAGCAATTTTTTCCATCTATGTACAGCAACAAAATATACTAAGCACTATGTGAAAATAATGAATATTGACGCTTATTCAAAAAAAGAAGAAGAAAAGAACAGTGACACTTTCGGCAGGAATAGCAAGTAGCCTTGGGTAAGCGGACATTGTCAAGTTACATTCATTTTGGCCGATTCAGTTTAAATTCACACTTTCATATCGGACTTTATAATGAAAACTATACATAAGCATCAATGGCATATACACGGCAACACAGACACTGCATATAAACCAGATTTTGTTTCATTTAATAACGTTATAGCCTAAAATATAAACTGCCGTACGGTCAAATGCTCTATTTCGCTTTCATTTTGGCCGATCAATTGACGGCCAGTCAATGCGCATGCGCCGGAATGACGTCATATCGGGGATTCCTAAAACCTATAGTACTCATCACTTCTGTGAAGTATCAATAAAATCTGACCAGGAGTTCACAAGAGTTTATTACGTTGAGCCCCTGTGACCTTGACCTAAAACATGGAACTTATCACTTAAATTCTTAGCAGTGGTTTTGGAGATTTAGTGTCCACAAGATTCTGTCTACAGACGGACGGACACACATGCTGAATCCAGTATACAGTTTGTGTTGTTGGGGGGGGGGTAAAATTTATCAGTACCCAGATGTGCGAAGCCTAAACAAAGTCTTTCAAATACTATTTGAAAGACCTTGGCCTAAAAATAAAATATGATTTTTGTGAACTTCTTGCTCAAAGTCACTCGAAAATTTCAGCAGTCATCATTTCTATACAATTTTTAAAAAGCTAAGTACTAAAGCTGATATTTTCACCCGAAACAGCCGTGGTGCCATTGCACTGATTTCAAATCTGTGTACACCTTGAAATAGCCAGAGGGAAAGTGGGTGGGGTGAAACTCGTTTATACTTTATTTATCATTCGAACGTGTAGCTTTCTCTCAGATTTCGCGTTGCATAGGTAAGGTAATAGTAGTTAAACTATCGAACTTATCGAAAACAAAAAAAAATACAATTACCGTGAGTAAAACAATGAAAAACAGTAAAATTGTTCCAAAGTAGCGGTCTGGCTCTGACAGGAACAGGAAACTAAATTTTGCACATGCGCGGTTTCAAGCTAGCATTCTTGTTTGACAGGACAACAAACAAATCTACCGAAGGCTTCAAATAATCGTAAAAATGTACAAAGGAAACATTATTTTTTAGATAAAAAGTATCTCTTTTCACAAGTGGCCTTGTTGAATATCTTTTTGCATCAATTGTGTTAGATACCGCAGGTAACACATGTCAGTTCTTAACGCAACTGTTTGTGATACCAAGTCGTACTCAATAAAGCTCGAACCAGTTCTAAAGGATATTCAAAAATCAACCAATCTGAACTAAATTCAATTTAGTAGAGGGTTTAAGTGTATAATATGAGCTGTGTTAATTTAAAGATAATGGCTGCCTGAAAGTGGCGGCGCCTAGAAACATGCTGGTCTGTCATAATCACTCACATCACCTTAATTCTAAATCAATTAGACCTAGGACGCTGGAAGCCAGCAAGATTGCTTTTTGACTGTTGGTCAAGAACATTTTTTTTGTGTGCAGTGGTGTAAAATTTGTAAATGGACATTAAATTTTGAAGAGTGTACAGTAAAATTTATTGGCTAACATATGTGCTATATGTTTGTGAGGGTAGCATTCTTTGTACCTACATGTAGATGGTTGTCCTGTACAGAAACAATTGAAATTCAATACAGGCAACCATGAAATTGACCATACATGAATGATGAAAAGCACAACGTGAGGGTTCAGGCAACCTAGCTGTAAAATCTCAAAAACTAGAACTGATATATGTAAAATGTTAAACGATATGTGGGAATAAGTAAATTATAAATAAAATGGCATTATATGAGTTTTCTTTATATATTTGGCAATTAACAGAATATGTGCCCCAGTTCTTCTGACAGCAAAATGCATATGACAAGACTTTCACATTTGTTGTTTACTGATACTATCATGAGAGACAATAACCTTTCTTATTTCTTTTGACAAGCTTATTGTGGTGTTATTTTACATTAATAGCTCTAGTTTATATTGTCTGAATTTCTTAACACTCATTTTAAGAATGCTATCATATTGTCTGATATGTCAATTTTCATGCAGAATGAGGTACATGTATTTATCAACTTAATGGCACAGTCCTGTTAATCTATACCCTGACTGCTGCTGACAGGGTAATAAATGCAGCCTAAATTAGGTGATATAGCCATCAACATTACTGAAAATTGTTCTATTTCAGAAAGTATGGTATAGACATTGAGTTTCTCAACAGACAAGTGGTAGACAGAGATGGAGCCTCAACCACCCAGAAAGCCAAAAGAAAACCGCCCATTCTATGCTCCACCAGAGGATAAACCTATAGCTGTGCAGATTATCAATGAAGCAAGATCTTCCCTGAAAGAACTAAAAACAAAGAGACCATTTACACCAAGAGATGAGAGAAGAACTCTTTTTGGATCTAGACCTGTAAATACATCTGATAACAGACCACCTAGTGCTTTCAGGTAGATATTATAGTTTATACCATATACCCGGTAGGTGAATTTTCAAATTCTGTATTAAACTTTTATTTAGGTTTTGCTCAAACTATCCAAAGTAAGGCCAAGGGGCAATAACTCTGTAACTGTTTGTAAGGGTCTGGAGGTACTGGTACAATATACAGAACTCAGTATGACTGCTAGGTCAAAGATATTGAAAGTTATAAAGATATTTTGTCACTTTCTTCAGGGATTTTTATAAATATTTCTAATATCTGCAGCATTATGATTAAAGATTGAGATCACTGAGAGTTATTTTCAAAGAGTTATTTTCCTTTCAGCCTAGATTCTCGTCACTTTGATCCAGATTCAAGACCTGTGTCAGGAACAAGATTAAGTCCCTTGGATCATGTAAGTTTATTGAGGACAAGTTGTTTGTTTCATTTCTAGCTTTTATTCTGAAATATCCTACCTATCTTACAATCAGTTCCAAGTTTATGTATCCCTTTACCATATACATGATGGGTGTTCAAAAAGTTCCAATGGGATCATAGGAGCATTTATATTACAGTTCACATTTTATATTTTAACAACATAAAGCCTAGAGTTTAACATGTCGGCAAGTAGGGAACTTTTTGACACTCCTCACACTGTACAACTCTGAAAATTTTACTTGCACATAATATACAATAAATTTCTAACATCTAAGTTAGCATAGCTATAGGAAGGCCATAACTTTTATATACAGAAGTGGTCATTTGAAAGTACTCTTAAGACACTTCTAATTCTAAAATCAAGGAGTTAATTATATATATCTCATGTACAGTTAAACTCTGTTCGCTCAAACTTCATTTGCTTAGACATAAATGTTCACTTCATCTTACAATATGGCCAGTGATCCTGGCAAAATTCCTGCAGTATATTTAAGGGTGCAACGATACGCCTACCTCACGATACGATATGTATCGCGATTCTTGGGTCACGATACAGTACATATCGTGATATGCTTTTATTAAGGAACCAGATGGGAAAAAATATAGAGTAAAACTTTTCAAGTGCATTTACTAATGACAACTGACAATGATAAATGATAAACATCGGTAAAACAATGGCGGCAAGTGGCTGCTTCTTTTACTGTTGTTTTTACCCCGTCAACTGTATTAAATCTAAAGCCAAAATGTGCCCAAATTCTTGATTTAAAAGTTGCCGGAGGTGATTGTAATTCAGCCATGTTTGTTTTGTTTGTGAGTAGCCTCCCTTCCATTGGAGTCGGGAACAAATACCGTATAGTAGCCGTACCGTAATGGACGGTCTAGCGTATTGTGTATCGAACTGTGGCCCTAGTACCGAGATAAACCGTCCCACGGTATATCGTTGCACCCTTAAGTATATAACATATTTACGTCTTCCAAATTCTCCTAACACAGTCGCCCAATCTCTGGATTCTGAAACATGGTTAGTTCAGATCTATTCTTTTGTAAATTACATTGTTTAGCTTAAACAGTAAACGATTCCAGCCTCAGTTATCAAACAAAAAAGTTAGCACATTTGATCTTATGGAACATTGTGTGAGTGTTAAATGAGCAATTAAAGAACCCAATGCTATTTTACATATGGAAAGTCTTTGAAAGTCCCACAATGATCTGTATAAAAGAGATATAACACAGGCAGTCACAGCCATATGACAGCCAGATCCCTTTAATGCAAGATTTTGACCCTTTGAGTTTGATCAAACAAAGTTTGACTGTATCGAGTTTGACCATAGTGTCTTTAAAATGATCCACAAGTTGAAAAAAACAACCCAGTATATAACAAATGTTTATGGTCAACCTGATAGCATATCTAAACCTTAATGAACATTTATATACCATTTCTGCCTGACCTTACTCAGTCTTAAAGAGCCTGTAATTCCTAACAATAAAATATCTCAGCAGATGCTACATTGCCATGGTTATTTTGGACTGGTGCACTAAGTTGTACCAAGTATTAACTGGGTACAGCAGACTGAAAAGGTTTAAAAATATTTACTTTGTTTTTAAATCACACAACCGAAAATACCTTCTTTTAGTCATTGTTTTTGTTAAACTTAAGTATTTGTAACAGATTGTTGGGTTCATCATACACATACTGTCAAATCGCATCACAATGTAACTGTCACTTCTTATACTTTTATACTGCCTCTAATATTCTTCATAACTTGATGTAGGATTGAGCTATGGTAACCAAACTTGGTACATATATAGGTAGCTCATGTGGGGAGGAAGTCTTGAGATATATTTGGGGTCAATGTCTCTAAACAGTTTGTTGGTGAAGCTACAAATCAATTTCAAGTGATAGCTCTAGATAGTTGTAAATTTTATGTAATATGAAATTTTATGGTAGGAGCTAGGGTGTCATGTGAAAGATCTGTACATAGCAGAAAATACAGGAGTTACATTCAAAACAATACAGTTAAGGTAATTCTAACTTTCAGAAACCATCCATATCAGCTGTTGTGGAGGATGTAAGCATGTTTATTACTTGTGTTATGTAGATGTTGTCTAATGGTATCATTTGTAAACCATTATTCTAGCATAAAATGTGCTATTTTTGCCCATTTTGCCGGTGTTTTAACAGGAGAAAAAACGTGTGTTAACGGGGAGATTCACGCGCCGTTATAACCCGTTTTCATTTATACTCAGTACAGGGCCATTGTAAACAATGGACCTGTCTTCCAAGTCTTACATCATGTACGGCGTCAACAGTGCCGGGCTTAAAAACCGCTGGTGACGTAATAAATATGACGTAAACAACACGGACATTGTCCCGCACATTATTGAATGTCGTACCAGTAAGAGCGTTTCATTTTTATGATTTTTTATGCTAGAATAGCGTTAACGAACGTTTTTTCGTGTTATAACACCTGCAGAAACCCTTGGGACATGTTGGTGCCCTCGCCCTAACGGGCTCGGGCACCAACCATCCCTCGGGATTCTGCAGATGTTATAACACGAAAAAGCGTGCGTTAACCCTACATAACATTTTCATCAACTCTTCTGGGCTAGAGATTTTAACCCTTACCCTGCTGGTGGCAAGTGATTATGTGTTTGTGACAAGTGCAGATTATGATCAGCCTGCACATCCATGCAGTCTGATGATAATCTGCGCTGTTCGCTATTCAGTCAGTAAAATTCAGACAAGTATCAATCATGCTAATTTTTACAAAATTGAAGGGATAATGTGCCTGCCCCAAACTTAAATTTAATGCCCAGATCTAATTGATAGATGGACAAATCCATTTGAGAAATTATGCAGGGTAAGTTTTCTGTATGGACTAGATGCATTCATTTTCCTGTTTACTAATACCTGCATCAGCTAAGATGACTTTTTAGCATTGAAAGGGTGAATAGATTGTTGTAAAAGACTAGAAAAGTATTTTGGCTACAGGTATAAAACTTTAGTGTCAAGACTGAATTTTATACAAATTATTGCCCTTGATTAACATAAGATTCTGGTTATAGTTTTGAGTGTGAGCTAATGTCATGTAAACACTTACTTGATTTATTTGAAATTAACTTAAGTCTTCACAACTATCATACTATTATTTTACATTGACTGACTTTGATTCAGTTTATGGCAGTTGTTTGACCTATTAAGTTCTGTTTGCATTGTTCATGTAACCTATTGTCATGCGCATACATTGTATCTCAGGAACAACTGATTGAAAACTTCATTAAGGAGTTCAGACATCAAACGAACAAAAATTTCAGTTGAATCCGACATTTCATTAACATAATCAATCCCTTTTGATAGAATTACTGTCATGTGCAGGTATAGAATTATCATCATGTGCCTATGTCAGTGACGGGAGCTAGAACTAGAAATCTCTTACAAAATCACTTAAACTGAATGACCAATGTAAAAGAACCTGAAACAAGGCCTATTTGGATTACACTGTACATGTACTGGTATTTATAAGTGAAATACGGTAGTTCCTGGTGCACACAACAAACCTTAGAAGCTGACAGGAAAACTTTCACTCACTGCTACAATTGTACCTCATTCAGTGTAAAGAAATATGATTTTGAGTTTTAGCTCGCCTGAGCACAGAGTGCCCTTGTAGAGCTGTTTTGATCATCCTTTGTCCATCATCAATATCGTGCTTCAAACATCATCTCCTGTGAAACCATTTTGCCAACTTTGTTGAAACTTGATACATATGTACCTTGCAAGGTCATCTGTCAGATTCCCTCAAAGTTATTTGGTCCATACAGAACTCTGGTTGCCATGACAACCTGAAAGGAAAAACTTTTGAAAAATCTTCTTTTCATAAACTGCAAGCCAGATTTCAAATTAGCTTCACAGAAATGTTCTTTGTGTGACCCTCTACTGAAGAACTTCAAGCCATGCTGTCTCATAATAAAATATGGCTGCCAGGAATTATTTGGCTATACAATGTAGTGGACACATGAAAAATCATTCATAATGTAGAATTATAAATCTTAAATTAAATTTAAAAACTGACATGAGGGGGTGGTTTGAGGTGTTACAAACTTGCAGTAGAACTCAGGTGAGCAATGTTGGACCACATAGCCCATTTGGTTAGAGCTTTGATTTCAGATGTTGTATTGTTCTGTCATAGTTTCAGGCTTGCATATGATTGAAGGAAATGATTACATTTAACAGAGTTTGATACAAGGGAGTCACAGCTCAGTATATTTTGTATATAATATAGTTTATAATATAATATTAAAAGTTGGAGCATTTTGCCTGAATCACAATTTGAACAGCCATTTGTCTTTTGTACAGTCAATTTTGAAAACTCAAAACAGTGTCATACAATTCTAAAATTCAAAGATAGCCATGAATCTAAAAGATTTGGTTGCATTGGTAGTTTAGATGTTTCTGTAGCTCTGTTAATAAGAAAAGTACCATATTTCAGGTTGCCAAACTTCCATCTGAGGCCGAAGTTGAAGGTTTATTATTACCTCCACGTCCACCCAGTGATAAGCCAGGAAGGAAGGCTGGACGTGCACGAGCCCAGCATACAAACAGTGTAGATAACTCCAGTCCACCAGATTCACTCAAGTACAAGAACAGTAACTTATCAGATGGTATGTAATATTTTGCCTGGGGGTTTAACACCTGTTTCATTGTACATTATGTAGAGGCAGGAAGTTTTCCTAACCATTATTTCTGGAGAAGACCAGTACTAGACACCATTTCCATGTAAGAAACTGCCAACTACATGTATCCAATGTAAAAGAGGGCTCAAACAAATGACCTTCCATCAGTCAGATGGTATATAACATAGCTTATCTTTCTTTAAATTTTAAAACTGTATCATATTTTAATTATTACAACCCAGCACGCAGCAATGAGCTTATACCTTTCCGCTATTATAGCAAGTTTTAAGACTTTGGTTGCCAATAAATCAGTAGCTATAATTTGTTCTAATTTCATATGAAGTAACCCTGCTTTAATTGGTGGAATGGAAAGTTAGTTCTGTTCACTAGGACTAATCAGTTAAAATCTATTGTAAACTTCAGCAGAATTGTATAAAATTTCTTCAGAAGCTTGTTTGCATTGTCTTGACCATTAATCAGGTCAATTTAACATGTTGTGTTGAAGTCATGGTCACCAGGTATTGCTGAGATATAAGACACACAGCCAGTTTGTCCTCTTGTTTCCCATAGGGTGCTTCTTGAAAAATAGTAGAGAAGTGAGCAGTGTTGGCCATAAAAACACTGCATAAAATATGTCTCTACTGACAGAAGGTCTTTAAGTAGTTATCAGTGTTTGCTTTATTGTTTACCAAAGATGCTAGATACCTTAATACTTCTTAACATTACAGACTCACCATCAAAAGAAATTAGTCCCACAACACCAGAGCCAGCCAAGCAAGTCAGCAGTGAGTCCAAGGATAGAAGCCTAGCAATTGAAGAGAGGGGAGAAGGGGATGGGAAAGAGGCCCCGCCTCACAGAGCCCCGAGTGTGGCAGCTAATACACCAGCACCTAGGTATAACTGCATTCCAGTCATAAGATTTAATAAAAACTGGAATACTTGTACTGTTGAAATATTGGAATGCCCTAGAAATCCTGTGATAAATAATGTATTACTCATTCATTTGGTTTAAACTTGTCAATGAATAAATGCAGACACTTATTTAGAACAATAATGCTGTGTTTGCGAAAATAGGGATGAGTAAAGTAAAATTACATGTGAAATTTCAGATTTGCCAGATTTGCCAGTTATTCTTATTGATGAAAATAGTTTAAATTTCCCCCATTAAAGAGTAGTTTGTGAAATCATTTGTTCAAATAAGAAAAAAAGTTTATCAGTATTCAAAAATGAGTTTGAGTAGTAAATGTCAAGTTTGTTTGCTGATTGTTTATTTGAGATAAACCACTTCTGTTTAACAGTGTATCAAGTGTGCGTGTTGATGTTGAAGAAAGACTAGGTAGCGGTGGGTCCAAAAGGACCAGTCATGATCCTGAACCTAGAGTTGGAAGTGGAGGTACCAAGAGGACATCCAGTGCTGGAAGTAGGGGAGGTATGAACAGGTTTATTTAGCACACCAAATAAACTTTTTGGCTATCGTAACAACACAAAATCAGGCTTTTGGCCATTGTGAGAACACCATGAATTAATTTTAAAAATGATTGACACCTATCTGAGGATTTCCTCAGGTAGCTAATTTGAAAATTTGCTCTATAATAAAGAAAAATGTTCTAGTAACATGATTTAAGATATCTTTTTGAAGTTTGTTAGGAGAGTATTTACTTCTAGAGGATCTATTCCTTTGAAAAAGAGCAGTCTGACCTCAGTGTATTTCTTTGTAAAATGTGTCAAAAGATTATGTCTTTCTTGGTACAGTCAATTGCATGTGCTAAATGTTTTAGAAACAGACTCTTTGTGAACAAAGCAAAGTACTAACCAGCAAACAGTAGTTAATTCACAATAATCAGTTTAACAATCCAATTTATTTTGTAGGAAGTGCAGGTAAAAGAGAAGAGGACAGTCAAGAAGAACTGGAGTTTTATACAGGTCATATTGCACCTTTACTAGACTCTATGACAGAATATAGTCAAAGTAAGTAATACTTACCAGTATATACATGTATATATAATACAAATAAAGTGTACAAAGATGGTAATGTGACATTTTTTAGGGAATTTGACAGATAGACAAGTCAATTTAAAAAATTTAGCATTGTAAGGGTTAAAGTTTCTGACTTGCTATGATGTATTTGTACACAGGACTGTGGAAAAAATTTGTCTTCTGGATTTGTTGCTGATAATTTGTAATTTAGAGATGTCATAAGTTTTACCACATTGAATTTCTAAGGAAAGAATGTTCAATTACAGATAAAGAAGGTGTTATTACCGGCAGATCCATATTACATGAATGTTATTAGAAAAAAAATAATAAAGAGGGAAATAAGTTGGTATTACAATGAGTGACTTGATGGTCAAGTTGCACTATATTTCATGTGGAAAGACATCTTTTATGTTTCCACAAGTTCATATTGGCAACATAATATTAACGATAGTGGCAGGTTTTACAATGTTTATTGATGAGCAAGGAGAAGGTTTTTAGTTAACAATGCGGTGATTGTAAAACTTTTATTGATTGACTTAATTTTATACACAGATTGATCAATGGAATTTCATGGGTTCGAACCACACTACCGTCCATGTCTCTTTATGTGAGAAATAATGTGAAAAGTTGGCAGTTTCTTACAGAGGATAGGAGTCTAGTACTGGTTCTTCCCAGGAACGATGGTTAGGTAAACTTCCCACCTTTTAAAATGACCGAAATATGGTTGAAACGAGCTTAAAATCGTACAACAACTAGCATGAAAAAAAACATAATTAGGTGGTCGGATCACTAAGTGCTAGGATGAACTCTGTTGTCAAAGTCCTATCTTGTAAGAATATGAGAATAATTTAAATATTGTTTATATTTCAGAAAAAGATGTACAGAAGATTATATCACTATCAGAAGATTTATACCAACTGCTTCAGAAACATAATCTACTCACCAAAAACTATAAACAACGATCAAGAATTCTCAAGTCAATATTTAAAATGTTAGATTTAGATGAACCCCAGTTGTTACTACAGCTTGCAAGGCTTATCTTAGCAGTAAGTACATATCTTCAGGTTTAGTTTTACTATGCCTTAGACAGGGAGGCTGGTAGTACTCAAATTGTGAGTCCATTCTGTCAGTACAGACTTCTGTCCCACACTAGTTGTCAGCAGTATCACTGAATCCAAGTACAGGATTACTGACAGACTGTGCAAGGTTAGATTTTTGTTTGAGGGTAGTTCTGAATTTTGCCACAGAATCCAGCAGTGTCACATGATGGCAATTTAGTCCTTGTGGTTTAATTTGTGTTCTGGACAGTTTTTACCCAAAAGTTCTGTTGAGCATTTCGGTGATTTGCTCATTGATTCTATGAAGCTACCTTAAAAATATCTGGCACATTCAGTTGCGGTACGGTACAAGTTCGAATCCTGGTCTCTTTCTTGAAAATTAATATACATTATCATTCCAAAACGTTCAAGCATCACAGATGTCATGCCCTTGTTACTTGCTCAGAACAACTGACTGTATTTAAATGATATTGTTAGTCAGTGTAAGTAAATGTTGATGCTATAGGTTTCCTACTCTAATAGATGATGATGAATATTTTCAGTATGTGGACAAAGATATGGTACATACCTTGTTTACTTTTGAACATTTCTCTATTATTTTGCATGTGTATTGTTATCTTAAACTGTTAAGACATTTAATTAAGTTTATTTTACTTCCATTTTTACATGTACATCATACATCAGTGTTTAAGATCTATGAGCATTGAGAACGAAGAAACTTTAAGTCCATCTCATATTTTTATGAGATGACATGGTTTTGTAGAATAATTTTAAAAAATGGATAACAAAATTCAAAATTGGATGAAAACAGAAACTACCGGTATATACCATAGATTCCTCAAAATACACCATGTCCTGGATTTATTGAAACCATCAACATTCAGACTTTGTCTATGCAGATAAACTAGCAATACTGAACTGTTAGACAAGTATTGTAAATGGCATTTGCCGGTTATATTCACTGATCACAAGTGATCTGCAGTTCATACAATATTAAGTAGGTATATAATAGTGTGCAAAAATATGGGTAAAATTGATTCTTTCCTTACTTAAACATTTTAATTTACCCTAAACACCTTATTTTTAAGGCTTTAGAAACACCAGTTTTTAACTTCAGTTGTTTTAGTAGTATTCCATGTTTAAATATTTCAGTTCCGGGTTGGAGGTAACAACTTGTTAAACGTATGTAAACTTGTGTTCAAAGTGAGCAGGAATGAGAAGAATGATCCTGCATTTCTAGATGGAAATATATTAGGTATGTTTATAGCTCGAATGAGCATTTGATGTTCAACATTTATCTGACATGTCAGTCCGTTTTGTTTCCTTCCTGTTCAGGATTTAATTATTTACCTGGTTACATGAAAAAGCAACTGCTGATTATTGTGACCTGTCGGGCAATGAAAAAATTAATGTTCATGACACACATTAGTGTGAAATATATTTACCATAAGTACATAGTACATGTTTTGGGCATTTCTAAAAAATGACTAAGAGATGTTGATGGTGACCGTATCCTTGACTTCTTAGGTAGCGCAAAAAATTTGTTTTGTTTTGTTATTTCTTTATTATCTTCTGTGGCACAGTTAACATTTTGAAAGAGAAGTCATTTTGGTTAGAAAGCCAGACGCTCATCCCGGAGGTTGCGGGTTCGAGCCCCACTGGGGTCATGGCTGTACTTCCTCATATGACACCAGTACTGGTTGTTCCAGGAAGGGGACTCGAGTGTGACTCGATAAGCTACAAGCTTTCTTCACGATCGAGCTAAGATAAATTAGTATAAACTAAACACAATAGAGTTAAGTTATAATGCAACTGAAATAGTGTGATAACTTGATGTTTTAGTCTGGTCGAAAATAATGGTTTTCATATTCATCTTTTCAGAGTTACTGATGGAGACAATGAATGGTGTAGATATTTTAGGGACACACGAGGCATTGATCTATTGTGTTGGGTCTTTGAAGTTCCTCACAGGCAATGCCACTATAGCTAAACAGTTGGTACAGAAAAATTGTATAGAGAAACTCTCCACTCTATTGGACAGTATTATTAAATTGGTAAATATGTTCTCAACTTACTAGTTCAAAATGTGATTCTTTAATGACATTCAGCCAAAAGTGGTCAGGATATATATGTTGATTAATCTAAAATTTTCTCACTGGTAGATGATGTAGGGGGCAAAATCTCCATTATATGCATGAAGAGAATTTTTTAAACTTCTCAGCAATCAGTGGTAGCTAGATTTCCTCAAGTGACTCTTAACCAGCTGAGTGTGTCTCTCAAAATATGCAACAAAAGTTGTGCAAAATAGCGTTGTGATTAATTTTATTTCTTAGTACAGTCTCTCAAAATATGACATTTTTTAAGATATAAATCAAACTAACATGATCAAGATAGAGTCACAATGGCCTTTAGTTTACAAATTGAAATATAATTAGATGCCTTTGAGAGATGCCAGTATAAATTTGTTAAAAGTTTGCCAAAAGGTTTTGATATGTAAGAAACCACTAGCAATATTTTGTTACTAAAAAGGGGAGATATTAAGCGTAAAGATAATTTCTGAATTTTCTGCATGAAAATTTATACCCATCCAAATGACATCAAGTATTGTGTACACTTGTGACTGATAAACCCATCAGTCCATTACCAGTTGGTTCTTTACAAATATTCCTTTTAGCTTGTTATATTTGAAGGATACAGACCCTCAAACTGCCTATCTAGTACAGTTGACCCCCCCTATCCCCAAATTTCAAGGGACCAGGCCTTTAAATTCGAAATAAAGAAACCCCGAGTAAGAGGAGGGGCTTTTAGTCATGTTGATTTTTGACGTATATGGACGTGTATGGACAAAAAGTGCTCAAATTTCCCTGTTTTCAAGACAGGCAATTACATTTATGTGTATTTATTTTATTGATGCAAATTTTCCCTAAAACATGGGAACACAAATTCAATTTTCATCACATTTTATTTTTGCATATACCCAATTAACATTCAATAATAAATTTCAAGCACATCTACATACTTTTCGCCCCCCCCAAAAACCCACCCCCCCTGCCCTATCCCCCCAGCAAAAAAAAAAACCCCCCCCGGGCAGGAAAGGCAGCCGCTTCCCCCCCCCCCCCCCCCCCCCCCCCCCCTTAAACCGGAAGTCAGAATATTCATATATTTTAAACATAAGAACAGCAGTTTTACAAAACCTAATTTTTACAGACTGATACATTCGTTCATAAATCATCTTTTTTGATAAAACCCAATCACTATTATCATTTAAACTCTCAAATGAATTAAGTCTTTAAAGTAATTACCGCATTTTTCATCATTAATTGCATGTAGTTACCGGCAATTAAAGTAAATCTATAAAAACAAACAACAATCATTACGACACATGTGAAATGACATGACAACGTCTCACCTTTGCTTTGACCCCCCCCCCCCCCCCCCCCCCCCCCCCCCCCCACCCCCTTGGCCCTTCCCCTTTCCCCACAAGTGCCAACACTGGAATTTGATTGAAACGGAACCAAAAACCCCTATCGACACATCCGGAGTCTCGGTATGTCAAATTTTGTCTTAAAAGGAGTTAAAGTACATACATAAAGAAGGAAATTTGACGGGACTTTAGAATTTCTTCGACTTAAACGGAAATTCGAGGTAAGTGAGTTTGAGATACTGAGAGTCAACTGTACTTCATTTCTGAAAACTTGTATACATGTATATATATGTTGAAATTTAATGATTGTTGCTGTATTTACTACATTTACATTTAAACTGTACTTCTCAATCAGTTGATTTAAAATATCCCACAGGGAATACTAAGAATAAATGTTCCTCTGTTAAACAACGCTTTTATTATTACATATGTTTTAAAACAACTCTTTGTATTTCAGATAGGAGAGAACAGTCACAATCCTGAACAATTAGGCAATATACTGGTACAACTTACCGCAGCTTTACGAAATCTCGCCGATACAGGCTCTAGTCGAGACAAAATTCTCAATTGTAGATTACTGGACAGCCTTACTTTAGTATCAGATAGCTATGCTTCAGATTGGGAAATTGTACTGAATGTTTCTAGAATATTTAGGTATGTTTATTTCTCTAGTTGCTAAAATAAAGATTTGGTGATTTACGTGTTATTATATGTGAAGATGTTATGACCGTTTCACAACATATTGTATATGAGATGATAAATATGTGTTACTGAGTAGTCTGTAGATTGTATCAACCATTTTATCAAGATTGCTACAAGTTCTGTTTCCACCATTTCCACTGTTTAAGCCTGCATTACATTCCTCACTTGATTGAAATCATTTGAATACAAATGGGTTTTAGCCCAGATCTTTTTTGAGGGAAAAAGATGAGCTATTGTGATCACCTGAGCGAAGTTGATGTTGTGTTATTAATATTGTTCATATATTACAAAGAGTGCCGAATGGTTAGCTGTTGGGACCAGCAGTGTCAAACCTATGTCTGTATGTTTTCAAAGTATAGATGTAAAACAATTAATGAAGGCCGAAAAGAAAGTGAAATCTAAACTCACTTCATCCAGATTATAAAACAGCTAAATTATCCTTGATACCCCACATCAACAGAGAGTTAGGTCCCCTGTTTGGAACGTATCAAGCAAAATCTCTATTGCATAACTTTTGTTTATTTTACAGCAAAGTTACGTTACATACAGACTGCTGTATGGCTCTGTCAGAGAATGTGTTGTCATATAAAGTGTTCCTACATCTACTAAAGAAACATCTGAAACGACAGGTAAGTATTCATGCACTCAGATCATGATCTGCACTGTTCATTATGGAGTCAGCACATTTTATCTGAGCACTCCGTTGAACAATTAGGTACAGGTACTGTCCATTTAAGACATATAGCATTCACAGAACCAGACAGAAGGGCATGATATTGATAAAAGTAATGTAAGACTGACAGTTCTGTCATTGACCTAGTGTAAAGTTTGAGTTAGTTTCTTGATGTTTGTTCTATTTGTAGATGATTCTTTGAACACATTAATATACATGGGATAGAAATCTTAGTGAGTAAGTTAATCATGAATTTGAGCTCCCAACAAATATAATTTTGCCGTTTGTTTTGGACTTACAGATATGAAGTGCGCATATCTATGGGCCAATGAAAGTTAGTATTTCTGAAAACAGTAAAGTATTATGCCCACAAAGATTAATTAATTCAGTGTACTTGCTTGTTTTCTTTCAGGATATAGTTGTGAGGGTTTCTTTTATTCTTGGGAATATGACTGCCAAGAATGATGAGGCTCGTGTGCAGCTCTTCCAGCAACCTAAGTCATTAGATGTCATTCTATCAGTATTAAAGACTCATCTCGAATTAGATTATAAGGTACAGAAATTTTATAAGCTCATGTTATCAACTTCAGAAAAGATTACCTCTGTAAAGTTGATACATCTTATTTACGTTGGTTGTTATCTTCATTACAGTGGGATCTACATTGGGTCACTCCGGTAACAAGCTTGAAACTGGTTTATCTTGTGTCAAATGATAGGTCACACAGTGAAATCTTCGAAGAAAATTGTTAACTTCCAGCCGCCTTATATTGTTATGATTCATAAAGAATAAAAGGGTCATATGGGGTCCAGAATTAGGTCACAAGATTGAATCAAAAGAAACCCTAGTGAAAACTTTAAAAACAAATCTTGATTAAAGCAAAAACGTTTTGAAATTGTTTGACAGAAATCTAGCAGCTACAGGTGTGTTGTAGTGATGAAAGCTGGATAGTTGTCGTACGTCTCCAGCTGTTAAAAGAGCTTTACTGAACTATTTTTTTCTGCGTTGCAAAAGAACAAAAACATCAATATTTTCTTTTACATATAGACAAGAAATAAACTTGAGAAGAAAGAGAAAGTTAAATCTGAAAATGGAAGTCCCGAGGACCTGACGAAACATGAGGATGTCCTTGTCAAGGTTGTCAGAGTTATAGCAAATATATCTATAAACGAGGATGTGGGACCACAAGTTGCCGCTAATAAGCATTGTGTGGAACTTCTGATTAGAATCTTAGGTAAGTAGGATTATATATACCGGTACTGTCAAACTCCCCACAGCGGTTACTTCCCCTTATACTGTATGTGTTATGTAAATATGTATTTTTACAGTTTTCACATAATCGTCTCACATTTTCTGCGGTTGTAGATATTTTATCAAAATTTTTAATTTGCAGAGGCACAGCAAGCAGGACATGCTTATCTATCTGCATCTTACATGCCAAAATTCTTCTTCCACTTACCTCTTTCTTTAGTGTCTTAAACAACCATATAACTGTTACATTTTTTCTGTAAAAGTTTCATTTTTCTGTTCCAGAAACAAAGGATATTGAGAACAGTGAAGAGTTAGTATTGAATACTGTAGCATGTATAAACAACCTGTCATTCTTCAACTGCAAGAATAGTGCTATAACAACACATCAGATGAAATTGGTTGACTGTAAGTATATAAATGTGAGATGATATTCAGAAAAAATGTATTTTAGATAGCGCATCTTTTAGTAGTAATTTTTCAGTGACTAAACTCATCTTTTGCCAGTGTTGCATTTTGTTGACTCATCAGTTATTTTTTCATTTGAATATTTTTGGCAAAAATAAGAATTTTACTAAACCAGTGTCTTTGTAAAATGTTGCATCTGTAAGGTAAACATGGACATTCAATGAAAATCGATAATGAGCAAGACTTTTGACTGCATCATTTGTTTTGTTTTGTTTTGTTTATTTAGACTTTCAAAAGATCTTTCCAAAATTTAGATAAACATACTTCCTAAACAGTGTCAATATTTGAACATTTTTGCATATTAGATTTCATTGAAGATCAATCATTTCCATAGTACTTACATGGCAGTGTCAACCATGTACAATATAACATGAATTGAACAGAGTATGATACCAAATACAAAGAAATCAAGGCATATAACCCTTGCAGATTATGGCTTGAGGAACAAATATTCCTGCCAATCAGTAGTGAAAGATTTTCAAAAGTCATGTTAGGACCTAAGTGCATGGTTGAAAGTGAAAACTTTAGAGGCCAAAACTCTCCATAGTGACAGAGTTTGTGAAAATCTATGTTTCTTGAAATTTATATATATACGAAAAGCTACATGTATAGTTTATGTAAGCTGGTTATATATTACACATGTAAGATTGGTTGTAGGTTTAAAGAGAGTACTATTGAACTTGTTTGTAGGTTTAATGAAGTTAGTACTTGCTGAGAGCATGATGAAGTCTATCGTGGAGGTGTCTCGAGTGTTCGGCAATCTCACACGCCAGAAACAAGTCAGAGATTTCTTACATCAAAAACAAGGTATGTTCACACAAAGTGCTGTTAAGGTTAATTAAATGTGTATTATTTTAAGATTTTTTATGCAAGCAAACTCCAAATCAACTGAAGATAATGAATTATCATTTTACACATGTCTTCTTGATCACTAAATAAGGTCAAAGCATCAAGTTCCATAACTCTTCTATATTTTGGCAAACTTTAACCAGGATATTCTTAGTCCAAAAAAGGGGTGTAATTTTATCAAAAGTACTGCATATATTAGAATGAGATTTCACACAAGTACTTGAGGAAGATAAAATACCAGAAACAAGCAGTTACCATATTTATGAATTGTACTTTGACAAAAATATGCCCTGTTGATGGAATCATTTAGATTTCACTATTTAAATATTTTTGAGAGGAGAACCCACTGTTTTAAAAACAGTTTCTTATGTACTAGTGTAGGGTAGTGTTGTCTTCCAAGGAATGATTGTGCCTGCTGAATATAACTGAAATATTGCTTAAATAGGAATTGTCTTCAAGAAAAGGGTAAAACTAAAAAGATATGTAAAAAAAGCCTTTTGTTTTTAAGTTGACAAGGTGTTGATCACGTTACTGGACTCTGGAGACAAAGAGGTTGTTTATATTGCCTGCGGTGTTCTTATCAACTTCATGGTAGATGAAGAGAAGAGAAATATACTCAAGAAGGAAGGAGGCATTACAAAGTAAGAACTATTTTTAGCTCGACTTTTCTATGAAAGGGGCTCCACGCCCGGCGCGGCGTCGGCCCCCTTGGTTAGTTTTTCCACCCCTTTATTTCAAAAGTATTAGAGGTATGGCTTTAAACCCTCCCACCTACTTGTTTACCATCATACCTCCATCTACAGACAAGAGTACATAACTCTGCACCCCACCCTCAAGGTTTTTGACAGATTTATGGCCCTTTTTTTCTTAGAAAGTGTATTGAGCTTGGTTAATTTTTGTACCACCTCACTTTCCCATTTCAAACCATGGGAGGTATTGCTTTGAAACTAACCATACTTGTTTACCATCACGCCTTCATCAACACACAAAAAAACCCAACCCCTCCAAACCCTTCAATTGACAGATTTCCCTGCCCCAACTTTTGACTTAGAAAATACATTGAATATGGGTAACCACTTATTGCCTTAACCCTTTGAGATATTGCTTTGAAACTTTTTAATGCTATTTCACATCATTACCCCTTCTGTACGCAAGAGAAGGTACTTGTCAGGGTTTTTTTTAAAATTATCGACTTAGAATCTTGGTTAAGTTTTTCTACCGTCCACTTTTTGACTGAACTGTTTGAGTATTAATTTGAAAGTGGAATACTTGTTTACCATCAGATTCCCAAACATGGGCAGGAAAGGTTTTTAAGGATTTTATTTGAAATGGCCCTTTTTTCCTAGAACCACTTCTTGTCCCCTTATTAACTTAACATTTGAGATATTACTTTGTTATTACCTTCTAAGGCCTACGTAAGCAAAAGAAGATAACTTGGTGAAAATCTTTCTTGATTTGAACTTAGAAATCCTAGTTAAAGTCTTGTGTGCCCTTAATGTCAAAGTGTTATTGCCTCTAAAAGCAGCTGTCCTACTGACGCTCTTGTTTTTAGGGTATACCCTAAGCAATATAATAGCAGTGAGAGAAAAATCTCTAGACTTAGCTACATATGTTAAAGTAATAATTATGTCCGTTACATTGAACAGTAAACCTTTTGATATTTTTCAGTTTTTTACTTTCAAAGAAATAATGCAGTCAGTATTTTGCAAATGTGAAGATAGCTGTACAATGTATATCAACAAGCCAAGTAGAATAGGATTGCAAAACTTCAGCAGAGTCAGAATTGGCTAAGCTGTATGTTCACTTGTTTGACATAGTCTATAGCCTTATTTAGGAAACTCTTACACAAGCAGTAATATATAAAGCAAGACTTAAATTTAGAAAATTTCACGTCTATAGGTTGTACATGTGCAGGGTCCTATGTTTTGTATTGCATTATAGATAGTTTATCTCTCCTCAGATTGGTTGAAGTTCTGCGAGACTTTGGGCGTGGAGATTGGGAGCTTGCGGGAATGGTTTGTCAGACGCTCTGGAATTATAGTGGTAAAATCACAAGTAGCAATGCTTGCTTTGGCCAAATGGAGGCACAGGAATTGTCTGAAATACTTGTAGATTTCATAGGTAAGTTTTCCAGAATTTACATGGAAATTTTATTGAATCCTGGCAATCCGCCAGCAAAACAAGACCTACAGCTTTGATTTTAAAGTATGTTACTTTACTGTTTAAATGTCACACGAAAAAAAATGGCTGTACATGTAACACAATTACTAGAATCAAGAATACAGGTAAACATTATTTAAGCTGTCTATAAAACAGTTAAGAAAATCTACATGCCATGTAAATATGAACAGAGTTTACATGAACAGAGTTTATCTCCCTTCCAGGAATAGGAATTTTATAATGTTTTTAGCAAAAATAAGATTGCCTTTCCTTACGACAGTATTTTTCAGAGTTACAAACTTTTATTGTCATCTTTAGTAGTATAGTTTATAATGTCATTTCTTTAGTAGTTTTGTTTTAGCATATCTTTGTTTATTTTATATTTTCCCCCCCCCCCCCCCCCCTTCTTTTTTTTATATGTCATCTCTTTAGTTTGTTTATTTTATAATGTCCTCTTTAGTTTAGTTTATAGTTTATAATGTCCTCTTTCCTTTCAGATAAAGAGAATGTATATGACGAGGAGCTAGCACAGATGGAGGAGGACCTGCAGGAATATATCATGGACTCCTGGGAGTCACAGTTCTGTCCTGTAGCTGAACAGTTATTACATAGAATAGAATCCCATAATTCAAACTTTGAACCGTTACAATCCGCAGCAAGCTAATACAAGTGATGATTTTCATTAGACTGACTACAACACAGAAGGAGATGTGAAGAACCTTCTTGTGCAATTTAGGATACATTTTTGGTATCTTTTAAAGGATGTGTGCTTTACAGCAGCCTGCCCATGCTATATATATATCTTCCATAAATATAATTAACCCTCCTCTGCCAATTTCCTTGATATGTATAAAGCAAAAACGGAGAAAAAAAATACTTCTTAGAAATTCAAATATATATTTCCTTAATGTTTTTACTGTGTATCAAAACAAACTTTGTTTCTCAGAATAGGACATGGCTTGAAGCTACATCACAACTCGGGTGAGTTATGTAAAACCATGGTGTTCTGCTTGTCTTTCAATAGATCAGAATTTTGGTCTGTGTCATAGACAAGATTCAGACATGTGATCTACAGGTTGTGAACCCCGACACTCCTCTCCTACACTAGGGCACACCAGCAAAAGCCCAAAGTAGAGGTGTTTGGTGAAATATACATTCAAAACTGCACATGAAGATCTGTTTTTGTAGTTAAATGTTAAGAAAGTGTAGTCGGCTTGCTATGCAGATGTGATCATATTTTTTGACATTTAAAGCTTTACAGGTTTGCCTGGTTTACTGTATTAACCGTGTATAAGCAGTAGAACCAACATTTCACTTGCCTGATATTCGTATGTCAGGTAATATAGAATTAATCCATTAGTATAGGACACATATGTACTTGAAAGTCATATCTGTTCAAAACTTACACATTCCAAGGCATAATAGATGATAATTATATTTTAAGCATTTGTTATCACACATTTTAGTGTCTGTGCTGTTTCATATACTAGTGTATAAAGTTATTCTTTGGGGTTTCATTAGCTCTTATTAGATGTTCGTCACCATTATTTATAGCTCAGTCACTGCAATGTGTATTTAGTAAGAATACATCTTAACATATATGTTGTGCCTTTTTAACCTCACCTGAGTCATAGGCTCATAATTGAGATACCGTGACTACCCTTTGTCTGTCCAATCAACAGTTACTTACCTTGCTGACACGATAGAGACAACAAGTTTGATTGGTCGTTCTGAAAATTGTTCAGAATGTTTGCCGTGATGAAATCTAGGTTTGGATTGAAACTGGGTCATCTGAGGTAAAAAAATGGAGTCCAAAGAGAACCACATTTTGTACATAGTCCTCATGGAATTGGGAAAATTTGGGTTAAGATTGAAACTGGTTGATATGGGGTCAAAAAGGAGAGTAAGCTCATTAACTGTCTAGAAGGCAAATTTTGTACCAAATCCTGAAAATTTGAATGCTTAACTTGATGATACTTAGATTAAGTTCAAAACTGCGCCACATTAGGTCAAAAACTAGGAAATCAGGTCAAGTAAATGTTAAAACTTGGGAAATCTTGTGAGGCTGCATTTTATACCCAATTATTTGTGTAAACTGGTTAGAACATTTGTCTTGGTCAGGGACTATAGGGTGATAATTTTGCCGTATAATATCTGATTTCCTCCGCCTCTGCCATAAAAGCAAAGTTCAAGTCGCCTGATTTTTTTGGTTTTGGAGAGACTAAGATAAACATGTATCTTTTTCTTGTTATCACAAAAATTGGTCAGGACATTTTGCTCTGTGATCTGTCAGTTTTGAAACTAGGTCACATGGGATCAAAATCTAGGTCAACATGTCAAGTCAGTGGATACTATTTTTAACACTGTAGAAGCACATTTTATTTATGGAATGCTATCAAACTGAGACCAAAGTTTAGTCAGGCTCAGAACCTTGTTCACTTGCTGTGCAGGTTTGATCAGAAGTAGCAGATGTTGACTCAGGTGAGTGATATAGGGCCATCTTGGTCCTCTTGTTTGATCATGTAAATCACAAAATGTATTTATTTTTTGAATGCCACGAATTGCTTTGCTAGTTTTTTAACTATGAATATAAAGTACAGCAACAGTTATGTGATAATATTTGCCTCCATGTCTTTCTATTTTCATCCCCCAGCTGAAAGCAATGTAAGCTCACCTTAGCTTTTATGTTTGAGCAAGTGTGGTCATATTTCTATGTACATGTGTATATTGTTTATGTGTTGTACTAAATAATGTACATACAGCAGTAACATTTTTCAGACAGCTCTTGGAAGTACATGTTACTAACAACAAGAAATTGAGGTAGAAGTGCCTGATCTCTGCACATTTGTTAAAGTGAACTAGTGCCTTGGGTTATATAACTTTCCTCTGACTACAACACCCTGTTCCAAAACTCAGGACTGATATCCTGGTATCTGTATTTGCTAACATGAACTCGATCACAGTTTCTTACTGTCGATCACAGCATTTCTCCTCTCACCTCTGAAGTTTATTGATCTTGACTTGCCAACGAGTTCAAAAAGCAGTTGAACTATAGATTCATTTTGTTCACATATAGCATGATTTACTACTTATTTCATTAATTATATGAGTAATAATAGGTTATATAATTTGCCATCAGTTTTACAACCAAATCAATTATTACCATAATGATAAAAAAAAACATTTATGTGTTTATGGCATTGGTCTTTATTTATGCCAGTGATTATAATGAGGGATATCACAGTTAGGACAGCTTTGGACCTGAATGGTTGATTGAAACTGACACTACATTATTCAGTCAACAACATCCTGATAATGACAGTAGCGTACATTTGATGGCCAATTTATAGATAGACTACTTCCTGTTTTCAGGAACCCTGTCAGAATTTTGAGAAGCATGTTTATTTCGATTCTATAACCTTTTTATAAGGTTAGTGGGGTGGTAACCATCTCTCACATAATATATGGTTTATAAAATGTTATGTAACTTTTCATTGAAGGGTTGCACCTAGCTGTAAGGCATGTTAAAATTGATGATAATGTAGATATTTAGTTACATTATTAGATATTTTGTTATAATGAGAATTTGAAATGGCCTTTTAAAAATGTGTAAGTCCACATTTACATTGTTAAGAAAAATAAACTTTTGAAGATTTAAGTGAATGCTTCTAGCTACCTTGATGTATCAAATGACAAAGATTGTTGTTTATTGAAAAATAAGTGAGGAAAGATGAAATTAAAAAAAAAAACTACTGCCACCTACGTGTAGGTCATGTGGTTGTTGAAAATCTTAGGGTGGGGGTAGGGGGTTGTAGAATTTCTGCAGTGAAAGTATTTTCCACCTGTAAGTATTAACTTGCTTAGTTTAGCCAAACAAAAGTACATGTTTTACATGGAAATTTCTTACATGGGTATAGAAGGTTCAGTTTAGTCTAGTCTTTCAACCTGTTGCAAGAATGCTGATGAACACGTGAAATTTAATTTTAAAGTTAAGATCACATCTTTTAAAATGACATTGTCCACCTGTAAAATACTGATACAAGTGTATCAGTTAGAAGTTAACTTTATGCTTAACCATTCACAGTTATCAGTGTAACTGTGAGAAAGTCATTTATCAATGATTTATACTCCTACAATATACACACATTGCCATAGATATAACAAAAATATATGAGTCTGTAAGATTTTTATTCCCATTGAATAAATTTGTTTTTGTAAAACTTCTATGACTAAATTACAGTGCTTGTCAAAAATTTAAAATCCATCCATTCCATTATATTTTTTTATCTTTATAGTTTATACCTTCAGTCATTTAGAAAAAAGGTAAATCTTAATCATTTTTTATATGTTTTCAAAGCATTCTTTGGTGTTTAAGTTTCATTCTTTACCATAATTTGATATATCCATTTTGAACAGTTATGTAACGTTAAGTAATGGTAATTTTCCTTTGTTTATATAACCTGTTTTTATGACCCAATTTTAGAGATTCTAGAAATTTCCCATTTACGTGTCGAACAACGTGCTTGACTGAATATACAAGTGAGTGTTCTGTGTATGACATATCTGATTTAATGGACTGGTCATAGAACCTGTAATTGACAGCATTGTTGTACATCCACAAAATATACAGGATCACATAAATTATGCCTCCCTAGTCAAGTGGTTAAAGTCGCTCACTTGAAATCACTAAACTTGTCTCTATCAGATTAAGGGTCATAGGTTTGAGCCCAGCTTCACGTAAGTAAATGGAGGATTTTGAAAAGTTTCTGATGAAGCTTAAGTGTTTTAAGTATGTTTCAAATGCACAGAAGTAAAAATAAAAGGAAGTCTAAAGCTTGCTTAAAACTCAGGTCTGCAGCTTTTTTTGCATAAAGTCATTTCATTAAAAAGCTGAAGTTAAGATGTTGATACTGGTCCTATGACTCCAAGTGATATTCATGAATCATTTTATTTTGTTACGTGAGTATTCCTGTGGGCATTAATATTACTCTTGAAATGTGACGTTTCTACAGATGTTGTACATTTGTATATACAGTCAAACCTGTCTGAAGCAGTTCACCATGGGATGCATCAAAGGTAGCCACTTTAGGCCAAAAATAAAATGTGTGTTTCAGGTCTCCTGGCTAACCTGTTACTGGTAACCGTGGTTACGTAATCCAGTTTAAATACTTAAATACATTAACAGGTTGGACATACCACCCTTGACAAATACAGAAGTTGAAGGGTTGCTTGAGGTGATCACTTGCATAAGTTTGACTGTAAAACAAATGTTTCATTTTGATAGAAGCACATAAGATAAACCATATGAAATATATTTTATGCAGTGTATAATTATATATAATTATTTCATGTTATATTTAAAATCCGTCCAGTTATCACCATGGTTACATCTAGATATCATGGTGAAAACAAACTCATTACAGCTTTATTACTACATAATTATCAGTTTGTTGAGATTTGATTATGTACATATCAATAACTTTTTCAGAAATTATTTCATATACATACATAGTAATAATATGTTGCATAGATTTTTACTAAATATGTAAACGTGTAAATCGTTTGTTTATAAAGGTTTTTTATGTTTGATTCTGTACCTAGATTTGGCAAAATAATTATTGATTGCTTGTGAGGTATGAGAGATGTTTTTGTGTGGTATTGTTTTACTGTTATATCTTCTTTTACACAAGGTGTTCTTGGTACGCTGGTGAGTGGGGCAGTCTACCAGTCTGTGTGAAGTCCTCTCTCCTCTAACCAGTGATGTAAGATCCCTGTTTTAACTCATGTGCAGCCTTGTTTTCAAGGGTTTCAGTCAAACTTAGCAGAAATATTTCACCATGAAGAGGAGGTTTGGGCGACATGATTTTTGTGTATCAGTGCCTCTTGTACTGAGACAAACTTTCTTGTGTTTGTATACGTGGATATAGTCAGCTTTGTTTGCTTTGGTCACGGGCCTTTCCCTTCCACACGTTTCATACCTGAATCCTTTCCACCATTGTGGAAAATAACCTTGGCAGCCATCATTTCCACGTATGTTAGATTATATTTGAGTGCTATTTGGTAAAAGCTTTTTGAATGAGATAGGTAGTTTAACATGACATACATACAGTATTTATGAGCTTTTTTGCTATATTTTAGTGAGCATATGTATAAGACTTGAAAAGTGGAAAACTTCAACCATTCCTTTTCATAGTCTTGAACAAGTATTTGAGAACTTGATTTCCTCCATAGTTTGTAGTGAAACTTGAAGCACATGCTTCACCATGAGTACAGATGTGTACTTGTATAACATACTTGATTTGCCTTGGTCCAGAACTTGCAGAAATACTATTTTTATTGTTAGATATTTTGTATGTTTGAAAACAGATGTACAAGCAAACATTGTGCAACTTACTCCGGGACCCATAGGTTTTTAATGAGTGCAGATAAAACAGGATTCACTACTTTACAAGATATATTTGTAAAGTGTTTGGACTCCGGCCTTACACAGTAACAGTCCTTGCATTCCTGTTACTGTGATACTGCATATTACTTTATAGAGGAATATGTCCTTATTCATGACTCAAAATTGTTTTACAACTGTAAATGTCGCCTTTTATCATAAAAGTTTTATGATAGCTCTAGTTTAACCGGTCTTAATATACCTATATGGTATGAATATTCTTGCTAAACAATAAGAGAGATGCAAGATTTCTTGAATAGCACAGGAATTCAGCTTTCCAGTAAGTTTCCTAATTTAACACCATCAATGTTGTACTATGTTGTCCCCACTCATCACATCAGGTCTAAAATGCTTCATTGGAATAATTTGATAATTTCAATTTTAAATCGCTGCATTTAAAGCAACATTCTGTTAAGAGTTTCACATTTTGCTGATTTATGTTATACGTTTTTCATGTATTTATTCTATTTATTACCACATTACCGTGCATATGTCAGAGATATTTTGCATTTTTTATATATTTGTCTGGTTTTGTTTTTGAATGATATGCCGTTGAATAAATATTTTAAATGTATTATGTGTTTTTTTAAAGTGACTGCTTGGCCATATTTCAGTGAAGTTTAACTCTCTTATCAAAAGAATGGGATTGGCTATTCTTAATACTAAAAGTCCTCTACAGAACGGGGGGGGGGGGGGTTATATACCTGTAAATCACTCTTTATTTCCAATGCAAATTTACAAATGAATGAAATGAATTGCCTGGCACATCACTCTACAAATGAATGGAAAATGAATTTCCGGTACATCTATTTTACAGGTATAAAATTACAAATGAACGTAAGATAAATTGACCTGTACATCACTTTTATATCTATAATTGAATGTGAAATGAATTGCCCGGTATGTCACTTTTACATGTACAAATGAACGTCCAATAAATTTGTTACAGCTACAAATGTACAAACGTACGTGAAATAAATCTCCCAGTACATCGTTGTTACTGCAACATTGGACCAGTTAGTAATTATTTAGTAGAGCGTATGGGTTTTAACAGAACGTCAAGTCCCGGTTAGGCACACTGGTTATGTTGGCTTCGTAACTAAATATTCTTTAAGACATAAATGATGCAAACTTCATACATCAAGATGAAACGCTGCCGAACGATGATGCCGATGATCACGCTGGGAATGGCATCATGAAACATAGTTTCTGTTGTTTCAATATCGCTGGTCTGTATCATTGCAATTAGTGTTTCTCATGAGGTAGACTACCGTTTATTCTGATTAAATATTTCAACCCGTGTCAATGTGAATGTTCTACTTCAAATGACAACATCAGTAACATTACAACTGGTCAAACTAATTTGACGCGATCTTTTTATTTCCGTTCATTTTCCAGCTTTCTCTATTTAAAAGTTTATTTAAATTGAATACCAGTACAACTTGATACCAGTAAGATGCAAGTAAAACTTTGGTACTTTTTATTGTATTTTGATATCATATCGTAATTCATAAAAATAGTTATGGACAATAATTACAAAAATATCGTTTATTTCATATAATTATTTCGGATAATTCATCGGCGGCGAGAATTTACGATATGTATTGAACGCCCCTCCTGCAGCGCGCCCAGAAACAGGCTATCAGGTCGGTGATGTTATTTGGAACTGCTTTCACATTCCCGGTAACGTGACAATCATTGACATTTGCGTCATGACATGTCAGAGAATGTTAATGGAAGTATAAAACTGAATTTTTGAAAACATGTTTCCAATATCATTTACTGGAGTTTGGAAGCGAGGTACCGTATATCGTATTTTTGTAAGTATATTTTTCTTTTAGTTGCGGAAACATACCAAACAATAGAAAGAGCTATCTGCTTATGATAAGATTTTAACTTATGGCAATATGTTTTACCACATGAGTTTATTTATTTATTTGTATTTATAACATGCATTTATGAACACTTAACAACTTTTTTTCTACAACTGTCAGGTTTTTTGTTCTTACTACAAAATAATCAAAAATAATTTCGATAATACTTTTTTACTATTTGCTCTCCTGTATTGAAATACTATGATAATATATAATGTTCAGTGGACAGCTTTAGAAATACACTGTTTTCACTTAAAAAGATAACAAATACAGCTAAAACTTTGAGAAGTTCTATCTGTAATAGAAAGGCACGTGAAATATCTTGTATGTTTTATCGTGTACATCCTCCCAGATTGCTAATTGATATACTTTCAGAAAATGCTCCCACAGCATCCGAAAATTGAAATTTTGCCAGCCGGCGAGATTTTTCGAGATGGCTGTTACTGAATAGTAATATGTAAAAAGCTATATAAATATAAAGTGGCAATATTATTATAATAAGTGTATTAATTAATATATTATATCAATATTATATTGGTCTTTATTATAAGATAATCATTTATATTGAGAACACTTATTAACCTATACATGATTCAGTCTCTATCAGCGCTTATAGTAATAATTATAATGATGATAATGATGATGATGATACATGTAATAGTCGTATGAGTTTAACGCCCGTTCCAACCGTATTTCCGTCATTTTGACAGCTGGGTAATTTGCTTATTAATAAAGTCCCAGGATTATATTTACCAGCAGCACTCATCAAGAAAGATTTCTTACTGATTTATTTTGCTTTTAAGTGGACAAGTTCATATTAGAAAAATAGCGCAGTATTTTTTTTTCAATGATATTTCAAAAAATAAGAAACGCTTTCTGGCAACTCTTTCTCGAAGAAAAATCTTAAATGCTAAAGAAAAGCATATGTCAACATTGTTTTTAGAGTTAATAGAACATTGTTCCATCATTATCCTATCAATAAATTAATGATACTATATCAGTCGATTCAAATATATCCTGGCACTTTAACCACCAGTACTAGAAAAAAATACATTTCAAGAGGGTTCATGCAAATAGTTGGCATAGGATTTACAGCCGTATTGTTTGTAGAATACCATTTCTGCACCGCTGATAAATCTTGTTGCAGTCAATGCAATATGCTTTATATATTTATACAAATCGGTATCATAGAATGTGAATTAAACATTTTTAATTCCTATAAAACCTTTAGCTGGTTATATTGTGGACCAGTTAACTGAATTAGTGAAAATCAATTACCCTTATCGCTTATCATTTCGGACTTCTGATATCCTATTTCAATATGGAGTTGCGACGCATTTATCACCGTAAGTGATTCAATTTATTTGCAGAGGCTGACTTGAAGTTGACATCGAGTGAAACAACCCGCTGACGAGATGGACCCACAACCAGAACATTTGAACATAATGTTCGCGCCAGAATATGCTGTTCCTGTGTTTGGCTACGCAGTGCCACCTCTCGCTCTGGTAGTACTAGGAACAACTTTCCTCATGATGCGGATCTTACTCAAGAAAAATATGCGTTCGCCAGCAAACATAGTGCTCGTCTGCATTGCTCTTTCCAACACGATCACAATTACTTTTCCAGCTATTCCGTTTGTTTACTTCTACACCCTTGGATACTATCAAGAATTTGTACCTTTTGCCTGGTGCAGAGTGTTTTTCAACCTTGTTCACGTCTTTCCTCTCCTGAGCAACATGGCGTCATTGTGGTCTACAGTCGCATTAGCGTTCATGCGCTGTTATTCGGTATGGCGCCCCCTACATGCCAAATCTACAATAACATCGTTCCGCACATACATTTCGATGGCTGGAATATGTGTGTTGTCTATACTTGTTTATGTTCCGGCGATGTTTGAATATTCATTCCTGCCACTGTCTACACCTTCATTAATGAGCCCAAACTCGACGATTGTAACATGTCACTTACAGAAAAACTCTGCACACATGTCGGAAGAATTTTGTTTCATTCACACCTGGGTTCAGATTATATTCACGTCTTTGCTACCATGGTTCCTGATTACTTTTCCCGACATGGGGCTTTTGTACAAACTAAAGAAAAGGGACTACGAGCGGAAAGCACTCAGTGACGAAACATTCAACAAAAATGGATCGGTAGAAACACACCTGCCAGTGGACGGCAAGGGAATCAGAGCTGCAGGCAGAAAAAGGACAACCTGGATGATATTTCTGGTAGTCAGTATGATCTGGCTTGTGGAAATTCCGTTTGCAGTCAGTTTTACGTTATACCTCTCCCACACGGATGGTGACGTCATGCGCAACTATCTTGGCAGCAGTGTGGTGTTCGTGTTTCTTCTCAAATATGTCACATACCCTGTTGTGTTCTTGATCTACTGTTTCATGAGTCAAACTTTCAGAAAAACGTTTAAGGAGATTGTCTGTACAGCAAAGATGAGCGATTCTCGGCAGCACTCGGGAAGACTGATTTCCAGTCACAAAGATACGGCTTCGACCAAAAACAGGTTAGCATCGACTTCTTCAGAGTGTTGAAGTGAAAAGTCCGCTGGCATACGCTACGGAAATTCTTCACAGATCATCTATTTAAGACAATAATTCATTATTATAAGTACAAACATGCTTAAATCAAATAGACATTCTCATACTGCATCTTAACTAGTTGAATTTACGAAATGATCTCAGCAATAATGATCATAGTAGACAGTAACTTCTACTGATATTTCAATTGTTGAATGTTTGAACTATACTGAATTCTTGGTTAATCGATATATCCCATACAGCGGAACTCATGCATATCAGTGGTCTGAAACATTTTTTTTTGGTATTTTCTATAATAGTATACAAAAGTCTTTTCTTGCATATTTATCTCTTTACTACTGTTGCGCAAGATCACATGGATTGTGTGTAGATTGGATTAGCGCATCATTTGGTCTACGGCAAGGCTGTACCCTGTCATCTTTACTGTTTAATCTGTATATCTATGACAATGCAACATACATATAGTCGATCAGTGTAAAATTATGAACCTGTTTTAACATTATAAAGAAACGGTCCTTAGGCTTTTGCAAATAATCACAGACCTATATACACATATGGTATATAGGCCCGTGAAATAATGTACTTCTATTATCTAAAAAAATGATATCACTCGGCTAAAGGGTTATTGCTAACAGGAATCTTATATGAGATCGCTGTTGCTCATCATTTTCATGATGTGATGCTTTTTCGGTTAGGCGCACTTGTGCCTTTTTCTCCTTCACAGACTAACAATATTTTGGTAAGGCAGTGGCAGTACTTAATTTTTGGATTAGCAGAAACATTTTAGTTTGTACTGTACATAAAATGTTCATTTTGTTGTACATGTATGATGTGTAAATAGCTTGTAAACCTTTTTATAGTGTCTTAGTGTACTTTTAAATGTTCTAAATATTGGTTCAAGCAGTGTTGATAAATCACATATAAGACATACTATTACAAAACAACCTAAAGCTCTAAGTTTATTAATAAATTCTCTCCTTATTTATGATATCATTTACATGATCAAACTTGGTAACAAATGAAAAACGTACATTTACAACTTATTCATTTTACTTGACACACAAATAAAGTTATAACAAAAATAGGTTGGAAGAAAAAAGGAGTATTTTTTATGAATAACTATAGCGATATTGCTTTGCGATTATTGGGAATATATAGTTGAAAGAGATGAGATCAATAGATTGAGGTAGTCACTTCAGACACACCATAGAAAGTGGCTTAATAAAGAGGTGCGTGTAATATACTAAAAAGTATGACCAATATGTTGAATGTTTTGTTTGATGTTCTACATATTGTATGTTCAACATTTGCTTTCTATTATTCCCATACGTTGTTATATATGTGATTGTACATTGATATGTCATTTCTATAGACTACCACATACTACATAATGATAAATAAAATCTTGGAAATTACACGGTATGTTTTCATTTTTATCTGAGGGTTTAATGTGGAAATTCCGCCATGAAGCCCAATCACCAACCAATTTTTATCGGCTCTTGTCCGTAACTTTCCTAAAAATGACCAACAAAGCTCTATGCCCATGTTTTATTTTGTTTTCTTGAACAATTTATGCAGAGAGTGACAGAAAAATCATCCTTGTTGGAATCATCTTAAATTAAGACCAACGGTTTCTGAGAAAAGATATTATTGTAGGTTTACTGTGGTGACATAGAGGGAAAATTGCCCCGCCCCAAGGGGCCGTGCTATTTTACGAATCAAAATGCTTTGATCAATATTGGTAGATGGTTAGCCAAGAAACAGTTTTGTGAACTTTTTTTGAACTCCCTCTCACAGTTCTGCAAAGATTTAATTATCTCCTATATAAAGGCTATGTAAAACAAAAGCTGTTTATAAAACACGTATGCCCCCTTTGATGCAATCAGTTATATGGAAAAAGAAATACATGTGGCCCGAAAAAAACATTTTGGCCTTAAAATAACACAACCACTTTTTGTCTTACAAAAAACATTATTAGCCATAAAAAATAGCCTAAAAATCATGTGGTAAAAAAGTCCCGGTGGCCTTAACCTTTGACCTACTGACCTCAAAATCAATAGGGATCATCAGCTGGTCATGACCAACCTCCAGAAAACCGTTTCACAATTCTGGATCACTGTGACCTTTGACCTACTGACCTCAAAATCAATAGGGGTCATCTTCTGGTGATGAACAACCTGCACACCAAGTTAAGGATTGTAGGCCAAAGAGTTCTTAAGTTATTGTCCGGAAACCGTCCTCTACTGACCAACCAATTCCGGATCACTGTCACCTTGACACTTGACCTACTGACATCAAAGTCAATATGGATCATTTACTGGTGATGACCAACCTGCACACCAAGTTTGAGGAATGTTGGCTAAAGCGTTCTTAAGTTATCGTCCAGACACCTTTCTCTACTCTCCGACCGATTCCGGGTCAATGGCACGTTGACCTTTGACCTACTGACCTAAAATTCGATATGGGTCATCTACTGGTGATTAACAACCTGCACACCAAGTTTAAAAAATGTAAACCAAAGCGTTCTTAAGTTATCGTCCGGAAATCATTCTCTACCAAACGACCGACCGACATGTGGGGATAGATTCGAACGGCTTTGACAGTGGACTACTGGTCATAGCTAAAGAAGATTAGGGCATCTGTTGCAAATGATGTACGATACGGGTTCGAAGCTGAATGCTACTATACGGGACAATGCTACTCGCTAATAACTAGTACATGTGTGCCTTTGGATTTTGGACAAGACCAGTTTTGAAGCTTTCCCCTTGACAATGACAACTCAAATTCTTTTTTAAAATAGAATGCATGGAAAACTGTCCAAGAAACAGTTAGAAAATCGAATTTTCTTTTAAATCTAGAATTGTAACAGAGAAATACAGTTTGAAACTGGCTTCTTAAACTGTATTTCTCTGTTACAATTCCAGATTTAAAAGAAAATTCGATTTGGTCTTAGTAATGGACCATTAAGTCTGAAAACAATCTGTAATCACATATGAAAGAACCTTATTCTTTTAAAAAAAAATACACTACAACAGAGACGAAATATACAAAAAGAACTCTGGTAACAACGAATCAATTTGGTTCAACTATTTCTAATAAATCAAAATCTTATATATACCAATGTACATGTACATATACTATTGTCAAATAAAGGCCAAACGCATTTCCCATTAAACCAGAATACGGCCATTTGGCACTGACAGATATGTTCAGATGTCTATAAATCGATTGTAATTTGTAGATGTCAGAAACAGACACGAGGGGCATAACTTATACATGTAACCTAAACATGCTTAACCGTTTGAGAACCACATGTATTTGTTAATATATTCTGGTCGTGCAGAAAATGTTTGTTCGTGACATTGCTTAAGCCTTACGCTTAAATGAAGTATAAATATTTGAAGAGTGAGTTTAGAAGAAGAATCAATATTTTTTTTTACTTTAAACCATATATACGCATGCGTAGACAAGAAAACTGTTTCCCTTCTTGCACGATGTTTAAATGCTTCACCAATGATCATATATACGTTAACCTAATAAATATATGATTTTATGTTAAAATAACTTGTGAAAAATGTCTTTTTCTAGCCTTATATTAACATTGGTGTGTAAAAATGTGTCTTTTCCTCCTCTTTGGTCGTCACGTGGTATTTATAAACCAAATCGACGTACAGTATCCGTCGAACGTCCGTCCGTGAAATTTGTTAGGCGTGTCTAAATGATCAAAAACGAAACTGGGCTACATGTTTGAAAAACGCGAAATACGTGAAAGTTTGTATATACTTGTAACAGCATATCTTCTGAGAGATTATTTCAAAATCTGGTCAATGGCTGCTAGAGTATATGTTGTTCAAAGGGGAGCCGCAGTTCGAGCGTTCGACTCCCATTTGCGGCATGTCGGTGTGTCATGAGACAAGACACTCTCATAATCTCTTTTTCTTGAAAGTGATTCAGTCTGAAGTCAAGAATAAATGAAAGTATAAAGAATAGAATGTCAGGACGAGGCGTTGACGAGCCCTGTACGTTCTTGTAAAGTGCATACACTTGACATGTTCATGCACTTTGATCATGATTCTGAAGTTATGACTCTAGATGTTAACAGATGCATTTGTCATAGCAATAAAATAAATGGCTCTGGACGTGAATAGGTGCATATGTACCAATAATAAATCACGTGGCTCTATCTCTCTTCAGTTATCGCTCGTCATGGATGTTGTCCCCAGAGAAATTATATAATTTCAGAATCCAAGAGCGTTTTATAAAGTAAAAACAGATAAAGACAGACTAATGATAAGAACATAACATTTTATAGACAACTCTTAGTGTGAAATACTACCCATCCTGAAACATCTCCCCTGATGAGCAGATTGGGAATATTTCTCAGAAGATCGGATATTACTTGTCATCAAAAGCTCGGAATAAATAACCTCTGTGGAACATAATCTCACTGGTTTATATCTTTTATGTTATCAGCTCAATTAAGAAGAAAAATATTTGCATTAACTTCCATCAAAGTGTAATAACTGTTAATCAAACAAATAATAGAAAGGACCAAGGATATAAGATCATGTTATATAAAATGTATTTAATGACTTATATAAATTGCGTTCGTTCGCATATTTTTTGGACTCGAGGCTAATGTTATATAAAACGTAATTAATTAAATGTACCAACAAAACAGTTCAAACACGTGTACAAATATATATGGAGCTATTTTAGCACGCATTTGAAATTACCAGGGATCACGATGCAAATCATGGGTCTTGACTTTAAAGCGGTATGACAGTTTTTCTCTAGTTTCTGATGACCTGCACTGAAAATTATGCATCATTTCTTTTTTCAAAGTTTATTTTAGATTTGTGTGATTAATCTCATAAATAATTATCAGAAAATGAGAATAATGTCTGCCATTGATCTTTTCTAAAATAATTTAAAGATCACTCCAGAGATAGGTAAGATGCTTTCTCTAACAATCCCCTAATCCCCTCAACATTGTGTGCAACATTGTAAAATGACTTGAAAATTGATTAAAGCTATGAAAACGAGAGGGTCATGATAGCCCTATACTGATCGCCTTCTACTAAAGCTGCTTTTTGTAACCACTGCAAGATGTCACAGTTAGATCATGTTAATACACATCAGTGAATGATAGAAGCAAATAAAATCTAGCCATTGACTTCGGAGGAGTTTTTTCTTGATAGGTTTAGTTCCAACAAGAGGGTCAAGATGGCCCTATATTCCTTAACTTCAACTCTAAACTATATATCATAACCACAAACATCCTGTCTGACCTTGACAAGGCAAACCTTTTGACCAATTTACATGATGATTGGGTTGTAAATGTCACCTGTATGGCATACACAAGGTTTTGAACCAAGCGACCTAGTTTTTGACCCTATATGACATATATTCATACTCAACTTCAATTTAATCGAGAGAATCATACTGACCAAGTTTCATGAAAATCCAATGAAAAATGCAACCTCTATAGCAAACACAAGGTTTTTCTACAATTTTACCCTGTGGCCTTGTTTTTGACCCTATATGACACATGTTCGAACCCGGCCTAGATTTCATCAAGGCAATCATACTGACTAAGTTTCATGAAGGTCCAATAAAAATGCAACCTCTTTTGCATACACAAGGTTTTTCTATGATTTGACCCCGTGACTAGATTTTGGCCCTGGATGACATATGTTCGTTCTCAACCTACATTTCATCAAGGCAATGGTACTGACCAAGTTTCATGAAAATCCAATGAAAAATGCAACCTCTATTGCATACACAAGTTTTATCTATAATTTGACCCTGCGACCTAGTTTTCCAACCCAAGTGACCCATATTCAACATCCACCTAGTTTTCATCAAGGCAATCAAACTGACCAAGTTTCATGAAAATCGGGTGAAAAATGCAATCTCTATTGCATACACAAGGTAAAGTGTGGACAGACAGATAGACAACGGACACCAGGCCATCACAATAGCTCAGGTGAGCTTATAATAAGTACCATACCCCAATTGGTAGCTCTTGAAACATCGTAACAGCTACACACAATAGAATTATTAAAACTCGGTCTTGTGGTTCTGGGCAAATTTGTTCCCTTTTGGTTGCTATAGGAACCAGAGTACTGCATTGAGTGAAATTCTTTTAACAACTTTGATAGGGGACTATTTTTAGAAACATCCATGCTTCAAGTGAGTAGAACAGTAGGAAATATAATTTGTTCTTTTATTGATTATAAGCAAGCCTTCAGCACTGTCACGGGAAAAAATAAATACAAAAACCAATGGCAAATATCTACAAGTGATTGAAATACTGGTATGTACAGTAACTTGCGTAGCACATCAATATGGATGAAATATAAATCAATAAAGTTTTGAAAAAAAGCAGAGTTTTGATCTTGTTGAATATCCACAACCAATCCATTCCATTATTCTCGATTTATTGCTCCTTATTTTGCTATAGTTTTCATTGAGTTAAAGTGCTGAGGTGTATGGCACCAGAATATCTAAATAAATGCAGGGTACATGTAGGTATCTTGGCAACATCCTAACAAAGATCAATTCAAACACCCTACTCATCTTCAGTATTAACCAGTTAACTGACACATATATACATTTGTATATATATATTTTTCTAACCACTTTGTGGCACTTGAAAAAACAAGCAAATTCAGTGAATTTATATCCCCTGCCAAATGCAGAAAATAACTGAAAAAGAAATAGCTTTAACCATTTAAAAAAAAGCAATTAAAAATTTTACTACCATACTGGGGACTCATCTCCAAGGGATGATTTTTTTCTGCAAGTGACATTCATAAACAAGAGGGCCAAGATGGCCCTATATCGCTCAACTTGGTACAAGTCCACTTGCCTGGTGGAAGGTCACTAGACAATGTTATAATTATACCAAATAGGTTTCCCTATATAAGTCTTTGTAAAACAAGTGACCCCCCGGGCAAGGTCAATTTGACCCCAGGGTCATAATTTGAACAAAATTTGAAAAGGTCTACTAGGCAATGCTACATGACAAATATCTAAGCTCTAGGCCTAGTGGTTTATGAGAAAAAGATTTTTAAAGTTTTTCCTATATAAGCCTATGTAAAACTAAGTGACATCCCGGGCAAGGTCAAATTTGATCCCAGGGGCATAATTTGTACAATCTTGGTAGAGGTCCACTAGACAAGCTACATGCCAAAATCTATGCTCTAGGCCTTGTGGTTTCAGAGAAGATTTTTAAAGTTTTTCTTTTTTTTTGCCATTGAAACTAGAGTTCTTTATGGAATGGAATTCTTTGAACAATTTAGGTAGAGCTTCATGCAAGGAACATCCCTGCATAGTTTCATCAACACTGGCCAAGTGGTTTCAGAGGAGATGTCATTTGACTCAAAATGTTGACAGACGACGGACAATGGACAATCGTCCATTAGAAAAGCTCACCCTGGCAAAGCCTGCTCAGCTAAAAACACAATAAGGTTTTTCCCAATTCTGTGAAAGTATATAAGCATACAAAACAAGAAATTTGCAAAATGGTTATTTCTTAATTAAACCAACTTGAAGTCCATATTTCATTACAAACAACAAAGTCCCTCATGTGTTAACACAAAATAGTTAACTTGCTGTGCAACGAAAATGATATTCAACACAAATATGGCATTTGAAAAAGTGTGCATTTTTAAATGCACTAAGTGTATATGCTTACTGTAGTTCATTTATGGTGACTACATTTATGTACATTTATTATTTCACACAATTACACTTTCACACTAAGCATTCACTAGTTTTCATTGCACTAAGTCAGTCAAAAGCTGTCAACTTTCAACAAATATCACAATTCTTCAACAGTTCCCTCTTCAAATGGCACAAAATATCTTGGTCCATTTTCCTAGAAAAAGAAAAGTTCTTAGAAACATGTTTAAATAAACAGCATATACGACTTTCACTGGTCATGTGACTAGTGAAGTATGTACCAGGAGTATTTCATAGCAAAATACCTTTTATTTTGACTTAAACATCCATTTGTAATACAGACAGTAGTTTTACCGGGACATCTTTCCTGGGAAAGACCAGTACCTAGACACCCATCCTCCACAAGACACTCAAGATATCAGGTCAGCAGCAGGGCTCAAACCCATGACCTTCCATCATTGAGAGGTCTAGCAATCAACCTAAACTACGGGGGAGGCATAACACAAGTCTGTATATCATGTTACCTTAGAATGTATATTACCTGTGTATCATGATACCTGAGAATGTATATTACCTGTATATCATGATACCTGAGAATGTATATTACCTGTATATCATACCTGAGAATGTATACTACCTGTATAGCTATACCTTAGAAAGTATATTACCTGTATAGCATGATCCCTGGAAATTTTTTTTCCCTTGAATGATGATACGAGAATGCATATAATATCAACTCTGATACCTGAGAATGTATATATAATACCTGAGAATGTATATAACCTGTATATCATGATACTTGAGAATGTATATTACCTGTATATCATGATACCTGAAAATGTATATAACCTGTATATCATTATACATGAGAATGTATATTACCTGAATATCATGATACCTGAGAATGTACATAACCTGTATATCATGATACCTGAGAATGTATATTACCTGTATACCATGATACCTGAGAATGTACATTACCTGCATATCATGATACCTGAGAATGTATATTACCTGTGTATCATGATACCTGAGAATGTATATTATCTGTATATCATGATACCTGAGAATGTATATTACCTGTATATCATGATACCTGAGAATGTATATTATCTGTATATCATGATACCTGAGAATGTATATTATCTGTATATCATGATACCTGAGAATGTATATTACCTGTGTATCATGATACCTGAGAATGTATATTATCTGTATATCATGATACCTGAGAATGTATATTACCTGTATATCATGATCAAGCACAAATGGAGGTATATCAAGTTGGTCTGGATTTATTTTTGCATACAGGAACTGGACACCTTTCAGTGAATGAACTTTCTGCTTGATGTCTGAGGCAGTAAAAGTCGTGAAAAACCATGTAGCAAACTGTAATATAACAAAAACAAGATGTTGTTAATGAAAATCATTTAGTCTCATTCATTTTCACCTGCTGTTTTGCTCACTCCAAAATCTTTTGAACTCTTTTCTCAACCTATTGCCTAACTGTCACAAAATTGCCCGTCAGCAGACATTTCTAAATTGTTCAAATTTTGGCAATAAAAGGGCAATCACCCTGGACTGGAGCGATTCAGGTGGTTATTGAACTTTCGTCAAGCTATTACGCCAAAATACATTCACTGCAAGTTCAATGAAAATTGGTTTGGAAGTCTGGACAAGTCTAAACTTGTCAAATTTTGGCAATTAAAGGACAATAACTCTCGAGTTACTAGGGCAAAAGCATTTACCTTATCTATATTTCATGTTCATGAACAGTGTCTGTTCACTTACCTTTGACCACCATGTTGGATGAACAATATAAAATGACTTCAAATTTTTCTTGTACCTGCAAAAAAAGTAAACAACTGGAACATCGAACAAATGTGACTCATGACATGTATGCCCCAACCTTGTACCTTTTTTTAAATCTTTGCCTAAAAAACTTGCTTTTTATGCCAGGAGCATGCATATATTAAACTGTAAAACTCTGCAATGTCTCCACAATAGCACATAACATATACATGTATATCATGTTAATTTTCTTGTCTAGCTGAGTAACTCTAACATATCTAAATTTATTTGCTTTATAATTGTTAAAGAAAATGATTAACAAAGGCTTTCTGTAGGACAGCATGCTCTACTTTTCAAAGATCTCCATTAGTGAAATCTAGGTATTTGATGAACAGGGTGTAATTTTGTCAAAATTCACTTCAGAAATATAGCACCAGCTCTTTGAGCATTCTCAATTTCTCATCATGTCAAACCCGTATGTTCTTAGTGTAAAAAAGGCACAGCTATAACAAACAGATGAGTTATGAGAACACTGCACCAAGGCGGCTCCACAAGCTTCAAGAAGACTATTTTCTTTATTTTACAATTACATAGGATCTACATTATGATAACCTTTTTCCACACTACTCACTTATGATGTAATGTATGATAATTTTTCCACACTACTCACTTATGATGTAGCATTCCAGTACGATAATTTTTCCACACTACTCACTTATGATCTTACGATCTTAACATAATTTATATCTTAATTTTTCCACACTACTCACTTATGACCTAACGTCCCCGATAACTTTCCACGCTACTCACTTATGATCTTACGCCGATAACTTTTCCACACTACTCACTTACCTAACGTACGATAACTTTTCCACACTACTCACTTATGACCTAACGTACGATAACTTTCCACGCTACTCACTTATGACTTTACACGATAACTTTTCCACGCTACTCACTTATGACCTAACGCAATAACTTTCCCCCCCTACTCACTTATGATCCCCTTACGTATGACTTTTCCCCCCTACTCACTTATGATCTTACGTCGATAACTTTCCACGCTATCACTTATGACCTAACCTAACGATAACTTTTCCACGCTACTCACTTATGATCTAACGTACGATAACTTTTCCACCGCTACTCACTTATGCCAAACGTACTCTTTTCATGACTTAACATATGATAACTTTCCCCCCTCCCCCCTCCTCACTTATGATCTTATGTACGATAACTTTTTCACGCTACTCACTTATGACCTAACACGATAACTTTCTCCACGCTCCCCAGTTATGACCTAAGCACATATTTTCCACGCTACTCAGTTATGATCTAACGTACGATAACTTTTTCATGCTACTCAGTTATGACCTAACATACGATAACTTTTCCACGCTACTCACTTATGATCTTACTGTGCGATAACTTTTCCACGCTACTCAGTTATGACCTAACGATCGATAACTTTTTCACGCTTCCCAGTTATACTAACGTAATAACTTTTTCCCCCTTACTCACTTATGACCTAACGATTTAACATATGATAATTTTTCCACACTACTCACTTATGATAACGATGATAACTTTTCCAGCTATACTTATGATAATTTTTCCACGCTACTCAGTTATGACCTACTTGATAACTTTTTCACGCTACTCAGTTATGACCTAAGCCGATAACTTTTCCACGCTACTCAGTTATGACCTAACGTTACGATAACTTTTTCACGCTACTCACTTATGACCTAACGTACGATAACTTTTTCACGCTACTCACTTATGACCTAACGTACGATAACTTTTCCACGCTACTCAGTTATGACCTAACGTACGATAACTTTTTCACGCTACTCACTTATGACCTAACGCACGATAACTTTTTCACGCTACTCATTGACTTATGACCTAACGTACGATAACTTTTCACGCTACTCACTTATGACCTAACGACGCTACTCACTTATGACCTAACGTCGATAACTTTTCCACGCTACTCACTTATGACCTAAGCGTGCGATAACTTTTCCACGCTACTCACTTATGACCTAACATCGATAACTTTCCCTCCTACTCACTTATGATCTAAGCACCTACAACTTTTCCACGCTATCACTTATGATCTAACATCGATAACTTTTCCACGCTACTCACTTATGATCTAACGTACGATAACTTTTCCACGCTACTCCCTTATGACCTAACTACGATAACTTTTCCACGCTATCACTTATGACCCTACGATAACTTTTCACGCTACTCACTTATGACCTAACATACGATAACTTTTTCACGCTACTCACTTATGACCTAACGATCGATAACTTTTCCACGCTACTCACTTATGACCTAACGCCGATAACTTTTCCACGCTACTCACTTATGACCCCCTCACCGATAACTTTTCCACGCTACTCACTTATGACCTAACGTACGATAACTTTTCCACGCTACTCACTTATGACCTAACGTACGATAACTTTTCCACACTACTCAGTTATGACCTAACGTACGATAACTTTTCCACACTACTCAGTTATGACCTAACGTACGATAACTTTTTCACACTACTCAGTTATGACCTAACGTACAAAAACTTTTTCACACTTATGATCAAATGTAAGATAAGGGGAGCGGTGGTGTAGAGGTTTAGGTGTCTGCCGCTCATCCCGGAGGTTGCAGGTTCGAGCCCCACCAAGGTCATGACCGTAACTCCTCATATGACACCAGTACTGGTTTTTCCAGGAAGCGGACTAGAGAGTGACTCGATAAGCTACAAGCTTTCTTCACAATCGAGCTAAAATAAATTAGTATAAACTAATTGTAAGATAATTTTCCACACTACTCACTTATGATCTAACGTATGATAAACTTCTTTCAGATAATTTATTGGAGGCAGGTTGTCACTTGTAGTTTTTGTATGGAAATATACAACAACATAATCTCTGTCTACAATGGGATCCATCAGTCGTATCATATACATTAATGCCTGAAAACAGGAAACAACACTTGATGAAACTGAGAATATGTAAGTGATAACCCTTTCATTTTTACCCTACTATAAGCGAGGAATTCTGCATTTATGATGTGTGTAGAGATCATGATCAGCATGTATATTTGTACAGTCCAATCATGATCTGCAGTCAGTAAATTTTCACTAGGGACCTCTTTGATGGTACAGTCTGAATTGAAACTTGGGTCATGGTTAAAACACAATTTTGAATCACCTACAACTAGAAAGACAACTGAAACCTTTGACTTGAACCAGACTAGAACTGTGACATCATATATTTTGTGCATTTTTTAAACTAGATGGGTGTTCAGTAGAACACTTGTGTCGCCCTCTTACGCTTTGTCAGAATAAAAAATAATTTTGTGACAAAATCTAAGTACATCTAAGTGGCATAACTCTGTCAAACAATATTTGGCGGCATCAAGACGCTTATGTCATAAGCAATACAATTTGAAAGTTTGATGAAGAAATCAACATTAGTTTGTGTGACAGAGGACCGACAGATGGACCGACGGACGGACAGAGCGATCCCTATGTATCGCCTTTTCTCCAAAAGGGCGACACAAAAACAGACTAAAAGTTAGTAAACAACACCAACACACTGAGCAGTGGATATGGCTATGCATCTGCTAAAAATCCATGTGTACCTATTATGCTTTTGTTAAATACTATACACTGGTGACCAAGTGGATAATGGCATTGATTGAGTGTCACAGGTCACAAGTTGAAGAAGTCTTTGATTTGAGGAAGATATCCATCTACTGTACAGGGGGAAATTAATTCCTCGTGTTTATTTTTACAATCAGTGTCAAAAAGCATTATAAAACATGCATTGTGATCAATAACAAGTTGAACAAGAGCTGTCCCTCACAAGTGATGAATGCCCCCGAAAGAGGTGTTTCACAGTATGTGTCCTCTCCATGTGCTCCAAACATGTGCTATGTAATTTTAAAATCCTACCATGCATGACAGAGTTACCATGCATACAATATTCCGTTACTTTTAAACACTAATTGTGACCTTGACCTTTGACATTGGGAAATGGGTCTTGCACGCGACACATCAGCTTGATGTGCTGAACATTTGTGCCAAGTTATTTTCAAATCAATCAATGCATGACAAAGTTATAGCCAGGACACAAATGTATGCATATAAACAGGATTCCATTACCTGAAAACTCTAAGTGTGACCTTGACCTTTGAGGTAGGGACGTGGGTCTTGCACGCGACATGTCGTCTTGATGTGCTAGACATTTGTGCCAAGCTATTTAAAATCCTTCAATGCATGACAAAGTTACAGACCGGACACATGTGTGCATATATAGAGGAATCTATTACCTTCAAACTCTAAGTGTGACCTTGACCTTTGAGGTAGGGACGTGGGTCTTGCACACGACACGTCGTCTTGATGTGCTAGACATTTGTGCCAAATTATTTTAAAATCCTTCAATGCATAACAAAGTTACAGTTCGGACACGAATGCGTGCATATATGCATATATACAGGATTCCATTAACTTCAAACTCTAAGTGTCACCTTGACCTTTGAGGTAGGGATGTGGGTCTTGCACGCGACATGTCATCTTGATGTGCTTGACATTTCTGCCAAGTTATTATAAAATCCTTCAATGCATGACAAAGTTACAGTCCAGACACAAATGTGTGCATATAAACAGGATTCCATTACCTTCAAAATCTAAGTGTGACCTTGACCTTTGAGGTAGGGACGTGGGTCTTGCACGTGACACGTCGTCTTGATGTGCTAGACATTTGTGCCAAGTTATTTTAAAATCCTTCAATGCATGACAAAGTTACAGTCCGGACACGAATTTTAAGTGGGGACGCAAAGACGGACAGACGGACGCACAGATGGATGTTCTTACCAGACAGACTTTGTGAGGTTATCCCTTTGATCTTTCTGTGATCTTTTTTAACCCAACAATGAAAGTATTTAACCCCACAATGCCATTTTTAACCCCATAATGACGGAATGAACTCAAAGAACCTCATAATGCTAACTTGTACTCAAACCCTAATCCCATGTCTACTGGGCATGTACGGACAGACGGACGTTGCGATTTTAATATGCCACCCTTCGGGGGCATAAAAATTTCTAAGAGAGCCCCTAGAACAAAATAGATAGTACAGACTACTAATCTAAAAGCAAAAAAGTCCACCTCAGAACAATTACAGTAGAATTAAAGATGAAAAAGGGATATAGAAAATAATGTCAAACCTTTTCCATGTCAATAGTGTTGGCTGGAAAGTTTTTACCAACAAACACAATAACAGGTCTACCAAACCTGTCCTGACCGGTCCGGTACAGACAACGTAAAGCCGCTATGTCAGTGAGATCTTCTGTGCGTGCGCGTTTTAATAATCTCTCATACCTGTTTAATTGACAGTATCATACATGAAAGTATTTATTAACAACATAAAGTTTTTTTCCAGTTTTAAATTTATTTATTGCACATCTGTTTTAGACTTCAGTTTCTTTCAACTTACGCTAACTTAAAGAAGGGGATGTAAAAGTCGCAGTTAAATGCCAATACTAATACAAACTTTAGAAACATCTGTAAATAACCAGAATTTGTTTGTTTGTTTTCAGCCTTTATAAGACATTTATTTGAATGACTAATTCTGATAAAATTCCATTGATTTGTTTTCCTCTATCTTAACATGTCCACAAAATTGTACACAAAATATAGAAAAACCCATCAGCTATGAATTTAAATGATAAAACTATTGTAGCGGTACAAGGGAGATTACTGCATTTGAATTTGACTGTTGATAGTCTATGTACATACCTTTTCTTTTGTTCTATATGCCTAACATCCACGGCGGACCTATGATGGCGCCGTTTCTGTTGATCAGGGCCTTCTTCCATACTTGCAAAGGGATGTTGTCCTACACACCCATTTATTGACTTGCCAAACTGCTCATTTAAATCCACCGTCTTTTCCATTTCGTCCTCTTCAGTTGAACCTGCATGTTGATGTAAATCTGGATTTATCAACTACAACATGACGATTTACTAATTAATGGTATTTTTATGGTTACTTGCCTATACATTTCACTAAAATCAGGAACTGTGTTAAGTTTCAAACCAGTATCTGCATAAGATTCAGAGATAGCTACTTGTAAATAGGGACATTACATTGTCAATATTTATGCAACAGTTATGGTACATGATGCTATGACCCTCCTACAGACCTGAAACACTTGTGCAAATTTATCTAAGCAGATAAAAAATCTGAGTAGTTTTGGCGATAGGACATTGCATGCCTAACTTTAACCAAGGTGTGAATGCTGACACTGACACCTACATCAAGGTGAGAAGAATCTCTTTCAGTATTCGTGAAATGTTTGAGCCAAAAAGGAAATATGATCTTGTTGCACAAAATGGAGGATTTCCTTTCTAGAAATGACGATACTTAAATAAACAGTAATCACTTTTTATCTACTAGAAATTATCTCTCTTTAATGTTGGTTTATCACTGATTAACTATGATTACCTATTGGATTATACGTTGGTTTATCACTGATAAACTATGATTACCTGTTGGATTAAATGTTGGTTAATCACTGATAAACTATGATTACCTGTTGGATTAAATGTTGGTTTATCACTGATTCTAATCTGTCTTTCAGGTATTACAGGTTCCCCAATCTCATTCCCAATATCCTCGGGCAGCTGGGAAATACTATCCCTCTCTTCCTGAGGGTTCCGTGGAAAGTACAAAGGTAACACAGACCCATACACTGGCTGAAATTTCAAACATAAATACCTGTATAATGTGCACAATAAACATGCCCTAGATCACCTTACATATTCATTACACAAAAACGTTAATCTAAATGTATTTTCAACATCAAATATGGACCTGAATCACTTGAGTGACCAAACACTGTCTGCAACAGCTTCATTTCTTCTTCCTTAAGGATAATTCCTGTATATTTGATATTTATTTCGTACGGATATTCTGACACACATCTACAGACCTATTGAAGTTAGCTCTCAGCCCTGATAGCTGCATAATATGCACAAGTTGCAAAGGTAGGATTACTTGATGCCAGCAGAGTGGGAGATGATGTGTTTTGAGAAGTTCTAAAAGTATATGAACATATTTTAAAACACCAACCCCTTTTCTTTAATGGGATGAGATAGTTTAAGGATCATCGCAGGTAACATTGAAGAAAACTATCAAGTGAGACAACTTACGTAAGTGTCATCATCACAGACAAATATTATCACATCTACATCATTTCCATACTTCTCCAGAAATCTTCTTACAGTTCCTGAAATAAATAAAAATATTTACCTCACATCAGATGTGAAACATCAGTTATAGTACAAGTCAAGTTCAGAGCCTACTAAGTGCTGCTTTTATGACAAACGGACAGACGTACAGACAAACCCCTCTCAGAAGTATGACCAGTATTGCATTTTAGTACATTATATAATGCTACATACCAGCTTCAGTATCTCAGCTTTGGGCCTTGCAGTTTAGGATAAAAACAAATTGTGTTTTTTTCCATAAAGTTCCCAAGGCATCCAGAGTTCTGAATGGAATTTTTTAAAAAACTTTGGTGTATCAATCCCCCTATACAGCTTTAGCAAAGACAAAACCTGCTGTGGCGAGAATCAATACTTTAAATTTGGTGATTTTCACTTTACTTTTAAGTTTGTAATTTGACAGCAGACAGGCTTATCTTGTGAAGTGGAGACTTTTCTAATATAAATAAATGGGAAATAAATCTTTTCTGAAATTTTTGAGTTAGTAAAGTGGTGAATTTGCAAAAAGAAAACAGTGAAAAATAAATCATCATAAATATTAACCAATTTACAGTAAGGTTGGTAGTACTGAAATGATGAAACTGCATTACGCACTTTTTGAGAAAAAAAATCTGTTATGAAACACTTACACTTTATTTATTGTTTTATTTGTTATTACTCAAGTTGTTATTATCTTCCTTTACATTGAAAATTTTGAAGTGAATGCAGACTTTCAGTTTCAGATGGGAGCTATTATATTTATCTCAGCTATACTGACATGTGATTAAAAACCTTATCTTCTCAGTATAGATTTAAATTAAACTACCTTGTTTGCTCATGCAAAACAGCTGCATGAGGGCTATAAAAGATCCGTTAACTTATTAGCATTTGGCAGATAACCTATCTGGCCCTAAATATCTAGAGTCAAAGAACATATTTAATTCCCAGCTTTATCAGTCTATGACGTATTTTCTCTAAATCAGATTAGCCATAATTAAATTCAGGTTTGAAATCCTCAAATTAAAATTCTCGCGGTATTGATCTATTGACTGATTGCATAATCTTTTTCATGATAAATTCCTGTAATGGAATAGTCCATCTTTCAATCTGGACAAAACCACTAGTTGTTGGAAGTGGGGATAACCAAAAATTCATGACTTCATAGCAAACTGTGCAGATCATGATCTGCAATGAGCCTAAATGCAGAATCAATTATGATCAACAGGGCAACAATTAACAAAAAAAATAATCTTATTTTGTGTATTGGAATTTCAAACATCTTAACAGATGTTAAACCATAACACATACTTACTGATGGCTATGTGTGCCCCTTCCTCTGGGGGATATCCCCGTTTATTGGAATGAACACAGCACAAACCTAGCGAACGTATAGAATTTTCTCTGAAATAGGAATGTTAAAAGACATTCAAACATTTACTTTACATTGCACAAATAATAAAGATCATTACCATACCTTTAAAGCAGATTTAAGGATCATTCACCAAGGCATCTTACAATTTAAGTTCCAAGGCTCTTGACAAGAAACAATCTACACAATGCTATACACCACAGTTCTAAGTTTTGCAATTCCTGACAAGAAGATTTTTAAAGTTTTTTTTTTAATATAGACAGATGGATTCAAAAACAGGAAGCTGGGAAGTGATTCTCAAGTGTTTCCCTGCGGCTTTATGGGCAGGCAACACAAAAATAGAAATAACATCGATTTTATTAAGATTACAAAGTGGCAAAGTTTACATACCTAACTAGCTGTAAAACATTTCTGTAGCTACTGAACAAGGCGCCCTCTGCTGCAGTAACATACTTTACATTATATCTAGGACCAACTGTGTGAATCACATATCGACATAACAATTCAAATCCCTCACTGATCTTTGCTTCACCAGTCTTACAAACTGCAACATGAACAAAAGATTTCTTGACAACTGAATAAAAAAGAAATAAGAAGAAGTCCTTTGAAGTAAACTGCCTGGGTGGTTACAGATGTGTTTAAAATTATGTAGACTTGTATGTAACATTCCTGTTTCAAAAGTAAAACATTCCATTTTTAAAATCTTTTTCTGAAAAGAAAACCACTAAACTAAATCAGACAAAAAACAAAGGGAACATTGTAACTTCGATCATGACTTGCTGAGTAAAAAAGACAAGAGGCCCAAAAGGGCCAGTTTTGCTCTACTGTTCTGTCTGACTGGATTGTTCTGAGTAAGATTTGTGAAAATCCTTTGCAATGTTACCAAGGAAAAGATAACAAATTTCACTGTGACCTTGACCCATTGACCAAAAAAAAACAGTAGGGACCATCTACTCAGTAAGACCAATCATCATCTCCAGATATTGAGTGGAAGTTTCAAGTTCGAAGTCACTGTGACCGTGACCTTTGACCAAGCCCTCCAAAAGAGGGATCATCTACATGTTACAGGGAACTTGAAAGTTTGATGAAAGTTGAAAGAAAACTGTGACCTGTAGAGCTTTATCAAGGGACTGACCTTGACCTTTCACTCACTGACCCCAAAAACAACAGGCAACATCTACAAGTTGCAGGGATCTTGCGACCTGTAGAGCGTTATCAAGGAAAAGTTTACGGACAGACGGACGACAGACAAACCACCATGGCATAAGTTTCACTGGACTTTGTCCAGTAGAGCTAAAAGACTACGAACATTATTTCAGGAGTCATAACTCTGTCCTGTAATAAAAGCATAGCCAGTATATATCACATATATTTTCAACAGAAGGAATTTTCAGCACATGTCTTTTACCACTGAAGCATGTTAACAATGTGACAGCAGAAAACCTAGAACTGAATAAATAAGAAAACAGGATACTTATTAGTTTACAGAATATCTTGAGACTCATTCTGTACCTTTGATATTGTTTCTTACATCTGCCTGTAGTTTCGGACCAGCTTTCAGGAAGAGTTTGTCTGTGGTGTTAGATCGATCTGTCATTTTCTCATTAGTGGAATGCACTACTGCGTGGACACTTAACTCTGTAATATCACCATTCCTGGAAAGGAAATTGAATGAAGCCAAGTTCTTCCTAACAACAAGGTCATGATATCCATAATCATATTGCAAACATGAAAATACCATTGCAATTTCTTGATACATTGCACCTGCAGCTTCACTTGACTATCCCATTTTTCATTCTTATTTCAATGCAGTAAATACTAAATAGTATAGCCATCTCAAGACAATTTCTGTGTTTTAAAGTGAAATCCAGCCACTGATATCTCTCTACATATTCAATGTACATGTATATTAACCCATCCTTTTGTAACCCACTGATATCACTCTACTCATTTAATGTATATGAATGTACATATTTAATGTACATGTATATATTAATCTACCCTCTGGTTACACACTGATATATCTGTACATATTAAATGTATATTAAAGTACACTATTTTCACCCACTGATATCTCTCTACTCTTTCAATGTATATTAATCTACCCTACAATAAGTAACCCACTGAGATATCTCTACTCTTTCAATGTATATTAATCTACACTCTTGTAACCCACTGATATCTCTCTACTCATTAAATGTATATTATTAATATTATACCCTAGAGTAATCCACTGATATCTCTCTAGTCTCTACTCTTTCAATGTATGTTAATCTACACTCTGGAAATCAACTGATAACTCTGTACATATTTAATGTATATACTAACCTACCATCTGGTAACCTACTGATATCTCTCTACTCTTTCTCTGTATACTAACCTACCCTCTGCCCTCTGGTAACCCACTGATATCTCTCTACTCATTTAATGTATATCTAACTACACTCTAGTAACCCACTGATATCTCTACTCATTAAATATATATTAACCTACCATCTTGTAACCAAATGATATCTCTACCATTTTGTAACCAAATGACATCTCTATTCATTAAATGTATATTAGCCTACCATCTAGTTACCCACTGATACATCTACTTATTCAATGTATATCAACCTACCACCTGGTAACCCACTGATATTTCCCTAGTCATTCAATGTATATTGACCTGCCATCTGGTAACCCACTGATATATCCCTACTCATTCAATGGATATTAACCTCACTGATATCTCCCTACTCATTCAATGTATATTAACCTACCCTCTGGTAACCCACTGATTTCTCCCTTCTCATTCAATGTATATTAACCTACCATCTGGTAACCCACTGATATCTCCCTACTCATTAAATATCAACCTTTCACCTGGTAACCCATTGGTATCTCTCTACACATTCAATGTATATTCACCTACTATCTGTTAACCCACTGACACATTTGTATCTCTCTACTCGTTCAATATGTACTAACCTACAATGTACCCTGAAGCATTTCCTCTGAAACTTAAATGTTCAACATACTGGCTATGAGTGAGCTTACTTCAGCAGTATGAGTTAAAAATTATTCTGTATCATATCCTTAACATCAGTTTTATTTCATATTTTACTGAGGAAATATCACCTATTGATAAAAGTAAAACAAAATGAATATTCTATTGCAAGTGACAATTCAAAAAAATGTTGTCATGACTAACTACAAACCACAAGGCAATCTTATTGTTGAGATCATTTCTCCATGGAAAAGGTGACTTCTTTTCATCATCATCTCCAGGAGACTGGTCATCTGTATCAGTTGCTAAGGGCAATGCTGTCAGATTCCATCTAGTCAATGAGTCCAGGTGGACAACTGTGTCCCTTAATCCAAGTGGATCTGCTTCTACATCTGCCCCTGTTGGACTCCAGCGTGTGTCATTTGACCTTTGATCTTCTCCGTAAAGAGGTTCCACTCCAACATCAACTTCAGACATTCTTCTATATTGAAATTACACCTGCATATTACATAGTCGTTGTATACTCCATGGAAATAGCATTAATTAATCTGAAAATGGATAAATTATAAAGTTTGAGACAGCTACATGTACGAGTTTAGAATTAAATCACAGCTTATAACTTCTTGACAGAAGATTAAAAATGGTTCGTCATGATAGATTACATCTTCCATAAATAATGTCTATCTATGCGAATATGAATTGACAGAAAATTAAAAATTACTTTTGGTGTTTAATCTAACTTTAGTTCCTCTTCCTGCGTTCCGCCTTTGAATCATGTGATTTTGACAGTACAAAAGGAAGCTAATAAATTCTTCTTTTCCAACGTACTTAATCTCCTACTACTATCAATGTGATAAACATAATGTCAAATTAGATCAGTTAAGATATATGATACTATCAAACACAATGTCATAGGGTTCATGCTAAAACCCTAAAAAATGAATTACTTCGGGTTTGTTTTAATCTGAAATAGTTCCTGTTTTAAAACACGGTATTTCACATGACCTGTTATTCACAGAATTCAATGTTTGTTTCTAACTATTTAACAAATTGGACTCCGACACAGTCTTACATATATATATTGCCACAGACATAAAAAGGTCCGTAACTATGCTATATAGATTACACCTCCATTGTTCAAACGCATCCATCTACTCATCCGAATACGTGAAATTGCATGAATATAAAAAAAACTGGTGATTCCATGTCACTGTTATTCATTTCATGCGTACCGCCATTTAATGAAGTCATGCTGATTCTCGCCCCTTGGCAGTACGTAAAGAGGCACATCCGCAATAAATTGTCTTTTGTCATCAACGCCTTGGCTTCCTGACTAATATCAAGATGTTTAAGCCATAAAAAGATATTGTTCAAATGGCAAGACCAGTTCGAAGATACTGCAGATGGGAAGACCTACGTGAAGCCCCCTAACTGACAATGTCCAGTAGGGGCCCAGTACGGCATACGGCGGGTAAATAACCCCAAAAAGTATCCATCCGAATTTGCATCTGTTTTGTTGTCACATTTAATCAGGAAGAGTTACTGTTTTAATATGACCAGCTTTTAATTCAATGAATCGAGCGTTATTGTGGCACAGAAAACTGGAAAGTAGGTTGGTCAGGGGTACCCCTTCCTTTCCGTCTAGTCGTAAGACACACAAATCTGTACACATATGGAGAGGTACCACCTTGCCTATATTTAACTCTCTGTAAATATGCCTGGTTGAGTTCTGGGAATTACCGTCCCTGGAGTATCCCTTTCAACATCGCAGTTCCATCTAGGACCCTACTAATACAAAATGGAAATTGGTCAGGTAATCTTCTCATATAAAATTTCGATTAGGAATTCTATTGTCAAACACCTGACACAATAATATTTAAGTACAGGTCTGTTGAGGAACGCTATTATGGCACATGGCCTTTGTAAAACTTCACATAAGTAAGATAAGAAGGCATGTCGTCACAAGATCTGGAACGGGCGTGTACGCTCAGTGAAGATTAAACATCTTATTGATGTATTCAATGCCTGGGGCCTTCCCAATGCCAAGTGAGATTCTGGCCCTATTATCTTAAACGCTAGCATGTTTTGTCATGGCCTAACTATATTCCTGGAATTCCCCTTTTTTAGTTCTTTTACTAGTATGTGAACGACTAACTCCTAGATGCTCCGGGTACTGACCGTATCCTCTTGAGGTGGTGGGCCCAATAAACAGGCGACATGACTAGCGTGTACTTACCTGGATGATGGCCCCGGATCCCTTAGCATCCTACACTTGAGTTTGTACCAGACGTTTGTTCCTTATTTGCTTTCCCGGGAATTATTTGGGGCTGATTGGTTGACATATATGTCCAAACCTCTATCATTATTTGATGCTTATTTGTTATATCTATACTCCCTTCCAAAGTTATTTGTTAATTATTTAGCTTTCAGCGCGATTTGCCTAGTTATTTGCTTTGTTATTTGTTAAGCTCATTTGCAGGGCTTCCTAGAAGCAATAAATATCTACCAAATAACTATTTGCTGGTATTTGCTGGAAATTGTCCAATCTTTTTTTTGTTTGGGATATTTTTGACTAGGAATTTTATTTTTAAACAGCCTGACGGGAGACAACATTGGAGGTCTGGTCGTTTTAGTACGCTATATGGCACAGATGGGCCTTTGTAAAATCACATAAGATAAGATAAGAAGGCATGCTACAATGTTTGAAGGGTGCATGTACGCTCAGTTTCAAGATTAAACAGTACATATATGATATTATTAAATTCTTGTTCGGGATTTCCCCGCCAAGTGATTGATTCTGACCCTACTTGTATCTTAAACGCTACAATAGTTTTGTCAAGACCTAATCTATCTATTCCTGGAATTCCCCTTTTTTAATTTCATTTATACTAGTATGCTGTAACGACTCAACATCTAGCATAGGGTGTACCAATACTTTAGAGGAGCGGACCCAATAACTTACAATCCTAGCGTATACTTACCGGGATGATGGCCACGGACCCCTTGAGATTCTACACATGATTTTACCAGACGACATGGATTTGGACTGCGACCGCTGTTGAAATAAAATTTTTTTTTAAAAAAAATGTTCCAAATATAGACGGTCACAGGTACTAGTACTGTTTGTATTACCGTTTGCAACTGTTTTGAAACGATATTCAATTCAATCTATAATACAGACATAGGTTACAGACAAATGTTCCAAACTGTCACAAAATTCCTCCCGCCATTAGCTTGAGGTAAATCAGACCGTACCTATATAATGAAATGTTGAAGCGTATGCAGTGGTAATTTTAGAACTCACATTGACTCTGGCAGATTGTTGTCTGCAGTGCTTATTTGGCAAAATTTCATCATTTCATGGGCCATGACGCCATACTGTCTGCAGCGATCTGACTGGGTATAAATTTAGCTGAGATATTTTGCCTCAAAACACGAGGCCCGTGACCATGCAGGCTGGTGATGATGCGACAAAAACATTCAAGTAAGAAGGTAAGGAAGTAGACAGTACTGATTTGATGAAACTTCATGTTCTATAACTCTTGCTAGTTTCAAGCTAGGACGAGCTACTATGCTAGGAAACAATACGATCACAAACTGGAGTACATGAAGTATGCCAGCGCAGCAGTCAGATGGATGATGGTAGCAAAACATGTGCAAAACTCTCAATCATATACCGAAATAATAAGCGATCTACTCACCACAACTAACCAACCTATAGATTTTCAGGAGCATGGGGTTAAGCATTCCGTTTTTGAATGAAAAAAGGGTTTCAAGTATTTGGTTCCTATCACCTTGAACTAGTAGCCTCAAAACCAATAGGCATGACTTATCTCCCAATCAAGTTTTAGAAGCCAAGGCCAGTGTTATCTTTTTTTATGTTGAATGTCATATCAACCTAATCATCGATTCTTAAGTATACATACTGATTATGACCCTAGGCTTAAGCATTCTTTCTTACATTGATGTCATGGTAACTGTGACATCTGGCCCAAAACTCTGTTAGGTTAATCTAAATTTGTACTGATCAACCCCAAAACCGTAGGCCAAGGCATTCTCTGGTTACCAATCAGATGTCACCGGCATTCAGACAGAAGTCCCAATGCACATTAAACTTTCTTGCCACAATAAACTTATAAAGGTCAAGGTCATGTAGCGAGATTAAATATGGATATTTTTTTCCATTTTATAGCGATGTTTTACTTTAGCAGTTGAGGATATGAAAGGTAGTTCATATCTACAGTTATCATTTAATAACCAACGAGTGTCCACTGAATAACACATGCTCATAATAAATGTGACAGACAGATGATGAAGAAGTGATTCCAAAGTGTCCCCTGTTGATGTGCAGAATTTCAGTGCTTTTTGGTCCTTATATGTGTCAACAGGGTCCGTATATTATACGTAATATACCCTGGTGTCAACAAAGTTAAAATAAAAACAGTAAAATTTATAAATCTTTAATCATAAGAAAATTGAAACAAATAACTAACACAATCTCACTGTTGTAGTAGTCACCATACTACAACACAAGTAACAAGCATCTGTCTTCATTTTCTGTATTAAATTGTTAACATAACGAAATGAAGAGTTCTAAACTAAATGTACCTAACAAACTTAATATTTTTATGTAATTTCTTAAGCCCACTAAACATGAAACAAAAGGAAGTATATATCCTCTCCCCAGTACAGTACATCCAGGATACTTGACAATGACATAGTGAAAGAGTATGCTTTCAGTGCGTAAATATGCTATTAAACTAATCTATTGGATTAAATCTTGTACACATGTTCAACGCAATGGTTATACATTTTTGTGTATACATATATCTGATACATCACTGTCCAATTATCTGATATTTACTGTACCTGGGCAGGATGATTTAGTTCTAACAGTCTTGAATCCTCAAAGGATATTTGGGATTTAGCCACTATGGTATATTTCTACAAAATGATAAAAATTCATGCAATCATTTTTAAGGTATCACTCAAGACTGGCAGATGGCATAATAAAACCAAAATAATATGGACCATCTCCAGAGATAAATGTTTAACAAGGCCCATTTGCCATTGATCAGGAATCACGATTTTAATGGCTAACATTTTTATGCTTTATAGTGATACTTTAACACCCCGTCTTGACACTTATAAGGTTACGTTAATGTTGGGGGAGGGATGGGCAGTTTGCTGAACGGACTTAACTTTCCTGCACCAAAACAGTTCTACTGCTGTAACATTCATTTTATCATCACAAAACAAATCTGATAGCTTGAAACACTGTACACAAAAACATTAACAGTTATCCCATTTCTGGGAATGAAAAAAATGTCAATATTTTACAAATGTACTTTAATGTCAATCATCTACAACAAAACATTGTCTTAAAGGAGAAAGTACACATTTACGCGGAGAAATATAGTATATATTCTCCTTGATCTGTAGCATATTTCATTTCTTTGTTAACTGAATACAGATTTCAGGTACTTAACACATTTTGTCACGAAAAAAGGCAACAAATATGTTTATTACAAAGTATTCGGTCAGTTACAGCAGTATTTAATCTTTATACTGCTGGTGGCAAGTGATTCTGGCTATGTGCCAAGTGCAGATTATGATTACACTGCACCTCCACATAGTCTGATCTTTGAAATTCAATCATTAACAGTTTCTACAAGCACCCCTCTGACCAAATAATGGCATTGTCCAAACTGGAAGATGGACACAACCGTTTTAGAAATTTAGCATAGTCAGGGTTAAAAAGTAACTGTTCATTTACTGGTGTGCTAGTGTTTAAAACACACATGTTTTAACAGTAAGCAATGCTTGACATGTTTTACTAACAATGTGTACTACCTCCTTAATAACAAACATAACAAAATATCACAGAATACTGATGCCCTACAGCTAATGATGGTCTGCTGTATACAAAAACAATACTGTTAATCCAGCCAGTAGTCTTCTGCTGCATCTTCTGTACAACACTGCTCAGACAAAGCTCATATGTGACTGAGACCCGAGACCTGATTCAGACATAGCTCATATGTGACTGAGACATGATTCAGACATGGCTCATATGTGACCAAGACATAATTCAGACATAGCTCAGATGCCATTTCTGACACGACTGAGAAGTTATTCAAAGCTAAGATGAGATTAAAACATTATCCACTGTAAATCAAATGAATGTTCATAAACTCTTAAATAGAGACCATGAAATTAACTCAGTGACTTTTAGTTTGGTGTACAAAAATCTGAGTCTGTAGATCTACAAAACAGCTGAAGGTCAAACAAAATGTAACATTTACAAACAAGGGAGACTACTAGATGAAGATGTTGCAGATACATTATCTTGAGTTCAAATTATGTACATGTATGCACTGGTTGTAGATAAAGGCTTTAATTAATGTTTTCATATTGAAGACTTATAAATGATTGCCATCTGATATTTACATTAGGAGGGGTGAGTAAAGCAGCTAGAAACGTTCTTCCTACATTATTATTATCAGCAGTGGATTCTCATCCGTCTCAGAATTGTTTGTGCCACTTGAAAACTAGTACACAACATGTATTTTTGTTCCTGGGGCAGTAATTAGTGCCATACCAAAAAACTTCAGTCACGACAGTTTCTATAAAATACAAGAGGCTCAAGAGGACCAATATTGCTCTACTGGACTGACTGGACTGTTCCGAGTTAGTTTTGGAATGTTATCAAGGAAAAGGTCACTGAGGTCACTATTACCTTGACCCACTGACCCCAAATACAATAGGGATCATCACCTTGACCCACTGACCCCCAAAAAAGTGGGGGTCATCTACTCAGTAAGACCAATCATCCTATGAAGTTTGAAGACTTGTTGATAATAAGGTCTCAAAAATAATTAGTGGAAATGATTTTCCAAGTTCAGGTCACCATGACCTTTACCTTTGACCCTAAAAGCAATAGGGATCATCTACAGTTTGCATGCAACACCTGTACAGTCTTGTCAAAGACAGACGGATGCCCAGACAACAGACAAATCACCATGGCATAAGTTGTGTTGGACTTTGTCTAGTAGAGCTAAAAATTGGTGTCCTATGATAAATTGTCATACATTTTACCGATTTCCATTAAAATATGAAATTCATGAATTCCAGCAAGTCCTTACGTGATTGCTTTTTAAAATTAAAAATGAACAATTTTCTTTTGTCAATGAATTTACAGGTATGCAGAGTTTATGGTCTATTGTATGTATTTCTGATGATTCCATGTGTACAGGATATCTGTGCTATGGTACTAATATGCACAAGTTGTATCAGACACATTGCTTTATAACACAAACATTCTTAATATATAAATATAAAACATCATACTGGGTATGTGTATTTCCATCTTTATAAGATGATGAAGCAATAAAATATCACTTTTTATTAACAAAGTCATTTTGGCTATTACGCGAGAATCTTCAGCTGGTTGGACATGTGACTTGAGCTTCACTGCCCCGTCTCTCCCCATCACCCTCCCCATCATCAACACTAGAGAGTCTATATCCCATATTCATTAACATGACCTCTAGAGGGTCAGCGTTCATTCTTTTCTGGTTGGCAAGTGCAGCATCGTCAGAGTTATCAACTTCTCGGTCGTTCTTCTTTCCGTCCTGCAATAAGGATTTAGTATTTATTTTGCAGGGGATTTTCAGATTTTTTTTTTCTCTTTCTAATTCTATAAATGAGTAAAATCAGAAAATGTTGCACTGATACAGCAGGTTAAGAAACAGGCTGTGTACAAAACTGCTATACAGCTCATGATAGCTGGTCATAAAACTAGACTTATTTCTGAGGGTGATTCATAACTTCTACAAAACGCCTAGACTCACTGAAAGATACTCGGGACATGAATTTAAGCATACAAGGGGACATAATTTGTAATTAAACCACACTGCAGCAGTGGTGCAAGGTTTATAGTAAGTACTGATTCATTATAATGACTCATTGTGAAAAAGAGACATGACTTATTATTAAATTTAGACATAGCCAAACTTGTGAACAGATATCACTGGCCAATAGACATTCAAGTGGCTTTTGTTGAACGATAGTCCTTATTCACATTTATTTTTATCTTAAAAGAATTGTGAACTGTTTTATCTCTACTGGTTCTTATTTACAGGGTAATCATTCCTCAGAAGTGTTCTCTTTTACTGGCTGAAAATATGCATTTCATTTTAAAGGGTGGTTTTGTCACAAATCCCACCATATGTTATTCTACATGTTAAGTGTAGATCAATTTCTACTACTTCTTTGTCTTACCTCTGGCTGTGGGCTCCATAATCTCACAACTGGATCTATACCACTGGTTGCTAGGAGACAGTATGAAGGGTGTGGCTGAAGACAATTTACTATAGACTCGTCTCCTCGTAACACACGCACAATGTTTGATGTACATTTCTCCCAAATAAAAAATGAACCATCGTCAGAGCCCGCTACAATGTACTGACCATTACTGTAAAGAATAATAATTTTATAAATTACCGTATATCGGGGTTTTTTCGTGTACATCAAATTTTACGAATTTGGTCCTGTTTTAATTTTAGCGATTCTAATTTTCGCGATTTTAAAAAGTTTATTTTGTTTAAGCGTTTTTGACTATGGGGGAAATTAACCATGACATCGTTTATAAATGGAAGGAAATTACTTTGTGACAGTGCTATAAACCGGTATCTCGAAATGCTCTGGTTGTTTTATTTGTTTGCTAAAATAAACAGTAAATAGTAATCCTCATGTATGTTCTTGAATGAATGGTTTATGGCGCATTGATAATGACTTTCGCTTTCGCGGAGATAGTTTTTACGGTTTGAACTGTCTTAATGCTCAATTACCTTTAGAGGTTAGTATTCAACACCTGTCCTGATATTGCTTCAGGTAAGTAAAGTAAACAACTGACACCTTATTTAATATGTAATTAACGTTCATGTTAGATATGGCTATCTTGATACAGGTATAGGCATGGGAACTTACAATTTCGCGAAATTTTGTACTAATTTTTCCTGATTCTAAGTTCGCGATTTTCACTGCTCCCTGCCCGAAATAGCGAAATTGACCATTGGTATCCTTAATCATTAAATTAACCAAATTTAATCAAAACTGACAAATGAAAATTTGATGATTACACGAGTCCTTATAGTTGTAATTAACTATTCTTTTTGACCCTGTTTTTATACCTTAAATTACCCAATTCAAGCTTCCTTTTCATCAAGATATTCATGAAACAATTCAGACAGAGTTCACAAAGTAAATATTGACAGAACAGAGGATGGTTGAAAGATCAATACCCCTATGCTCAGGTGACCTAAAAACAAAAATATTTTACCTGCCAAAAAAGTTTGCTTCTTTGATATCTGTAGTTGTGTTGCAGTGACCACAAAACCTTGCCTCATAATCGTTTGCCTCGGCTCGCCAGATCTGCTCTAGTTCGGAAGGCTGAGATTTGGTCTGGAAGAGATCTGCCCCTGATTGTTTACTACTCTTATCATCTACAAGACACAGCAACATTGTCAAGAAACAAAGAATGCGATGATGACACTACAGGGTTCACATGAGTACATGATCAAGATACCAATGCTGCCCAAGGCAATCCTCAACCATGCTCTCGTACTATTCCATAGCTACACAAAAACTACATTTTAGATAAAACAAGGCCCAGACAAGTATAAACTTAGAAGATTTACATCAATACAGAAAGTTGAGGAGCAATATAAGCCAAGAAGTTTTACCACATAATTATGTATATGACTTTGTGTACAAAGATTGTGTATACAAATATGTGTACACATACTGAAACAACTGCAGCCAATGCTTATAAAGTTCTTATCACGGAAGTCAAGTGATCAGACAAGACATAACACAACAACCTGACAGCTATACAGCCCACTCCTTAAAAACAATCCGTTTGGTGTGCGTAAAAAAAATATACATACCACTTTCAGTTCTCGCAAAAATTGCTGCTCGTATGTCTTTATCCAGCTGCTCACAGGCTCGTGATGTTGCATAGTCTGGAAATTTACTCTTAAACTGATTGAGACATTCAAATGCCTCTTTGGACCATGACAGTTCATTAAGACACTTAGCAAGTCTGAAGTGAGCCTTCAGATGATTGAGGTCGAGTCTTAAAGCATTATGACAATCTCGTAGTGCTGCGTACATGTCACCATCCCTGTAACACAATAAATCATGTCAATGTGGTATAACAAAGGTAAATGTGGTATAACAAAGGTCAATGTGGTATAACAAAGGTCAATGTGGTATAACAAAGACTCTTTATGATTTTTGAGATAACAAAACAAATCAGTAACAATATTACCGAGACAATTATGCATGTTCATAGGTAACAAACTAACAAGAGAAACAGTAACAAAAGATTGCGTTATGAACTTATGATCTTCAAATTTCTGAATAAGAGAGTCAAACTGTAACAAAATATGACCATCATGTTTGTAGCAGATCTTAACTGAAAAAGCAATGATACTGAATACACTTGATCAATCAAATGATAATGTGGACAAAGGCAATTTATGAACTGTACACTGACTGAAGCAATGGGACTGACTGTAGCAAAGTTTGCGCCCAGAAACTGGGTAAAAACTGTGTGAGTTACAGAGCAGACAAAGTTAATTTCTTGAAATTTGTCTATTTTAAGCTCAATAATAAACTTAAAGGAGTGTCTTGACCAATCTGGCTGGTTGTCAAACTTGTGGTTGTGTAAAGTAACAAACCATTTCCTCTTCATAAAAGCTGCTGCCCTGTTTCCGTACAGCATGGAAGCATGTGGGGCACGAGCAATTGCCTGGTTATACAATATGATAGCTTTGGTGTACTGTTCCTTCTCAAAATACGCATTGGCTTTCTTCTTCAAGCTCTCAACCATTTGTGGCAATGGTTTCTTTTCTGACTTATATCTGAAAACAGAAGACAAAAAATAACTTGAGGGTCATGGTAGCTCAACAACACTCACTCTAGTTCCATCACTGCTCCTACCATTCTTCAAACTGTGATGTCATATTTCGAGCGACACTTTATATATCATTTCCGTTTTATAAATTGCCTTACTATAAATGTATTATGTTTTACAGAAGACAACATGTATTGAACATCTTGGTAGAGGATCACATTTCAGTGAAATTATTTCGATAACAGAATAATGGTCTGTTAGAAGATTCCTTTTTTTCATTTTACTTACAAGACAATATAAGACAATCTATCCCTGTCCCCTAGCAGCAGTGCTTTTTGTAATGAATCAAGATCTCCTGTGAAGTTATTTTGAAGTTTAATGAGCTGATATTTCAAAGTTTACTATTGAGAAACCAACATAATCTTACAGATTTTGCTAAAGAGTCTCCAACAGGGAAATGTTTATAACATTATCTGTACATATATATTGTAAACTAGCCCTACTTGCCAGATGCCATTTTCTTTTGAGAAACCAACAAAACTTAAAAGGAATGTAGGTTACATGAACTTTTCCATGAAATTATTTTTAAATCAAACCAGCAGTTTCCAACAGGTTTTTATTCTTAAAGGTTTATTAAGGGTGTCAACTTTATGACCAGAAACTAAAAACGGCCATTTAGATTTATGCAATCCCCTGGACAGATGCAGTGTTATGAGCAATTCAGTTAAATACTGATGACAAAGAAGTGATCCCCAAGTGTTGCCCTGCTAGCTGCTATGCAGGCAAGTAACACAATAAATAAATCAAATAGCCGATGTATTTACTTTTTTGCTGCAGGCTTTTCATGATCTCCTTGAGCAGCGTGATGAGCACCCTGGACGGATTCGTGTAAATGTTTTGCCACGCCATTTGTGACCACACCGTTGGTCGTCGACCCATTACGATATGTACTATAACCATTTACACTGGAATGACCAGACTCTGAAACAAGAGTAGGACATGAGAATACTGATAACCATTTGTAAAGCAATGCCACTCGGTGAAATCTATTTGCAAGCATTTAATTACATGTACCCTTCTTTTCTTGTTTTGCTAACTTAAATCAGAGGGCCTTTAGTGACGGTCACACAAGTGCTTCAGTCCATGCAGCTATAAACAAGTACAATCAGAAATTTTCAAAAGCTGCTGGTTTCATCATGGTGGTGTCTGAAGAGTACTTAATACCAGCTGGGAGACCTTGCACTTCAATCAAGCGAAAAACAAATAAGTATGAACTTAAATATCGAACAACAAGCTTTTTAACTACAACATCATATAGCAAAGTAGTTACCTACCTTTTACAATACCATTAGATGCCAGAACCATTGAGATATCAAATTTCTGTATTCTACGCTTTTTATTAACATCAAACAAGTATATTTGTTCTCCACCGAGATTTGCCAGTAATTCTGTACCATCAGGACTAAAAGTAACATATGTGGCAGCAAGTGCACGTAATTTCTTCCTATAATCGTCTTTCTTTTGAGGTATATGACCTGCAATCAACAAAAGCATTTATACAGTTTTCATTTTAATGACTGAGAACTGGAAATGATTTAATATATTTCTAGATTGCATTAGTTTGTTTACATCCCCAAAGTAAGATGTGCCCTGTAGAGTGTTCACAAGATTATCCTTTCATCTGCACTTGGACTATCATGTTAACATAAGTCAACAAGACAGATCCCGATAAAACTGCCTTGACGTGAGGCTGTCTGAATCTATAATGTTGCTTTCCATACAGCAAAACCCAAAATGTGTTTTTGTACAGCATAGCCCAAATATTTCTCCTGAACAGCATGGCTCAACTGTATTTGTTTTGTATAAACATAACCAAATTTTATGTTTTTCTTGCTGTATGTTGTACTTTGTACAGTACAACCCAGTTTTTTCTTCTTGTCTAATATTGCATAAATGTTTTTTTTTTATACAGTAGCGCTATCATAAGGCTTACCAGGAACATAGTATTCAACACAACCGCGTGGGAGAGGAAATTCCTCTGTTGATGTAAATCTGTAATAGAAGGAATGTTGATTTTTCTTGAAATCAGATAATTTTACTATGGACAGTTAGATAGATACAGCAACTCAAAGCTATAAATAAGTCTCTACAACAAATGTGTGCTCATCAAAGTACAGTAATATTGACCATGAAAAGCCGTAAACGTATTTCAAGCACAACGTCTGATGTACTGTCTATTGACGATCACATATAACTACTGGCCCTTTTTTCGTATTATCTGGCTAAGCGAAGGGTCATAATTGTGTGCTAACCACATGAGGTACAAAGTTACACATTTTTTTGTGCAAAAATAGAACTTCAAAGATAAAACCTGCGGAAGTTTCTAATGCTAGCTTAAGTTAAATCAGAACATAACCACTGTACATATTTATGATTGTCATGTTACTATTGTGTCACTGATACACAAATATTTTAACTCTTACCCTGCTCAGATTAGTGCAGATCATGATCAGTCTGCACATCTGAACAATTACTTGTTTTGTCCAAATTGAAAGATGTTTATTTAGAAATTTAGCAGGAAAAAGGTTAAAGATGACATATCATATTGAATTTACCTTTGGTGACCGTCATCAGACATTTTCAGACTTTGACATGAAAGCATTCGTCTGTCGTATACACGTACATATGGATCATTTGCTCCAACTGCCATCAGTTCCGGCCGCACCGGGTTTATAGCGATACATTTAAACTCAGCTTGGCCACCAATATGTGTATCCAGGTTTATCAAAACATTCTTACTGTTTGACTGGCACAGTTCTGGGCTTCGTAAATCAAATTGCCTGAAACAAGAACATGCGACTTATAAAGGAACAAGTTCTGTCCCTGCATTCTTATATGAAACAATAAAACTACAAAGTAAAACTTTGTTACGCCAGGTACCAGTAACTCAAGGAGTATGGAAAATCCACTTCAAGCACTAAAATGAAGCACAGGTAACTCAAAGATCATGAATAAGTCGATGATTCTCCGTAGTTCTGGACATTTTTTCTGTACAATTTCCTATATACAAGTTCCTATACACAGTGTGGGTTGTGTAATCACACTAGGTTAAATCAAATTGCTGATTAAACAGGTTCTTCTATGGTGCAAAATAAGATTGATACAAATGTGAAAAGTAATTTTGACGTTAATATCATATACGAAAATAATTGTGGTGGACATTTGATCAAGGCAGGATTGATCAAACAAGAGGGCCATGATGGCCCTGTATCGCTCACCTGTCTACCATTGGCAAAAATAAAAGGTTATTAATAGCAGAAGGTCATTTTTACCTTTGGCTCATGATATCCTCTTAATAAGCCTATGTAAAATCAAAAGACCCCCAGGCAGGGTTATTTTGACCCTGAGGTCATGATTTGAACAATCTTGGTAGAGAGTCAATTATTGCCGCATGCTGAATATCTAAGCTCTAGGCCTCATTATTTTGCTGTCTGATCATGATCTGCACTGTTGGCTATTCTTTTTTTGCTGTCTGATCATGATCTGCACTGTAAGCTATTCATTGTATGTTGGGTGGTCTGATCTGCACTGTCAGCTTTTTATTTTTTGCTGTCTGATCATGATCTGCACTGTTTGCTATGCATTATTTAGCTGTCTGGTCATGATCTGCCCTTTCATTGTTTAGCTGTCTGATCATGATCTGCACTTTCATTTTTTGCTGTCTGATCTGATCTGCATTGTAAGCTATTCATTTTTTGCTGTCTGACCATGATCTGCACTGTAAGCAATTCATTATTTTGTTGTCTGATCATGATCTGCACTGTAAGCTATTCATTATTTGCAAATATTGATTTATTTTTATATATGAACTTTCTTGTGATGTGAATGTAAAAATGACTACCAAAATCTTTAACATGGAAGTTCAACTAGGGGTCAAGAACTGTATTGCATCATCGCTATTTAAAACTTTATACAAGTGCCAATTTTAGGCCAGAGTTTTTATACTGCTTGGTTTTATGGGAAGTTTTCTTAAATATTGAGTATGAAGGACCTCTCCTACTGTATTGAACGAGCACATATTGAACATCAGTCTACTGCACCTGTCAATAATTGTCATTTTCGAACAAAATAAACACTTTTAAAATAATTACTTTCAATTATATATCCCTACTGTTCTGACACTTCATTAACTAGTATATGGAGTCGGAACAGCGGAAATAATAAAAATAAAATGTCGTTCATAATGTCTTGTTATTCTACCTTTTCAAAAAAATAGTACAAGCAGTCGCATAAACCAAGAGATATAAAAACTCTGGCCTTAAGAGAGATCCAAGATGTGTACTGATTACAAGACAAATGTCTTTATCAATCTTTTGGTGTTAAAATACTGCAATAAAATTAGCAAATGAGGTGTTCAATAAACAACACATTATTAAAACCAGAAACCATCAAAACAACCTTTCTGACAAATTCCAATGGCTGAAAATGTAACTTTAGAGTGTAAACAAGGTTTTTCCATATTTGAGCTCTGTGACCTAGTTTTTGACCCCAGATGACCCATATTCGAACTTGAGCTAGAAATCATCTTTAACAACCTTTCTGACAAATTTCCAGGATATTTGGGCTGAAAATGTTACCTCTAGAGCGTTAACAAGGTTTTTCCATATTTGGGCTGTGTGACCTAGTTTTTGACCCCAGGTGACCCATATTAAAACTTAAGCTAGAAATCAACAAACAACCTTTCTGACAAATTGCCAGGATATTTGGACTGAAACAGTAGCCTCTAGAGCCTTAACAAGATTTTTTTTTTTTGGGTCATGTGACCTAGTTTTTCATCCGAGATGACCCATATTCGAACTTGTCCGAGTAATTACTGGGGCAAACATCCTGACCAAGTTTCGTGACAATTGAGGAAAAGATGTGACCACTAGAGTGTTAACGAACTAAATGTGGAGACGAGGGACGACGCGACGACGACGGGCCGACGGACATTCATCGATCCTAATAGCTCACCCTGAGCCAGCTCAAGCTAAAAAGGCAGGGTGGCACTAGGCCATTCTAAAACGCACTAGCAGAAATGCTACCTCTATCCTAATACCTTGCCATCCCGCTAATTATGAACAATTTTAAAATGTGGATGGTGTAATAGTTTGACTAAAAATATATCATTTACTTACATTATACAACCGTCTTCTGCTGCACTCCAGAACATGAAAGGTATTTTTGGTGCCGTTGCAATACGCTTAACTCGGCTAGCATGACAAGCGAAAATGTGCGTTGTTTCTTTGGCCTCGATGTCATGAACTCTGACTTTACTGTCCGCAGCACCACTCACCACAATGTTGTCATTAGAACTTGGCAAAAACTACAAATAAATTAAAAATTATAGTTTATTGTTATTATTGTCTAGACAAGCCAAACTGGACAGGTATTTCAATAAAAAAGACCTGCAGCATTGTTCACCAAATTCTGACCACCATACGAGAAGTGATCAAGTACAGTAAATCTCTACGTGCTGCCTCCAACACCATCAAAGGAAGGTGGAATATGACTGGAGGAATGATCAGCACATTCAAGACCATGAACATTATGTTGTTTTCTTCTGAACAAAAAATTTTGTGAAGCTTACCTTTACTGAGAATATATTGCCTTGGTGACCAGTCTGAATGCTGGTTAATTTTCTTTTTCTGAATGCATCCCAGATTATAATCTGTACATCATCTGATCCACTTGCCAACAAACTGAAACCAAGAAATAATGCAAAGTACTGGGAAATACAGTGTACCACCAGTGAAATACCTCAGGAAATACTTGCCTAATTACCATTTAAGTACAACTCACTTTTAAAAGTTAAAATTAATGTATTTTGTTTCTTTTTATGTCAAAACAAAATCAATCTGGCACATTTACCTATTTAAATGATCACAAAACTGTCATCTACTTACTTTTGACTTTGAAATTTGGCATTTACTTTGGAGGCATAGTAGATGTCCACAGGAACCTGTATTCTAAAAATCAGAGTAAATTTGTCTTCTTTACTGTATATATAAATTTTGCAACATCTGTTATATAGAATTACCTTCCTTTTTCATTCCATTCCAGACAGTTCACACATCCAATATGCCCCTCGAGTTCATGTTCAAGACCAAGACGTCCAATCAGTGTGCTTGTAACCTGCTGATCTCTGACAAACCTCGAACCAACATTTTCCTGTAAAGAAAGATACTAATTTTATTCTTAAAATTTTGAAAATTGTTTCATCATCAAACCTTCACCGTTAATGTAACATTTTAATCAAGTTACAACAGTTCAAAACATCTGTTTCTGCTTATTTTATTTCATAAACTCATACCTTAATCAACTCATACCTTTGTCATCTTGTATCCTAATTGGTCAACTCGTATGGTTCAAAAAGTGAACTCCTACCCTTTGTAGCAAATCGTACACATTGTAGTCAACTTGTACCCTTTGTAGTCAACTCGTATGTTTAGTTTCAAAACTTCTGTTTCAACCAGGAACATATGATTTTATTGAAATCTGGGTTAAAGTGTAACTTTTATATATAATAAAACTCTTGTTGTTGATTTATTTGCATGTCTAGATAGGTGTTAGTAGACTAATTGGCGCCAAAAGTAAGTGATTTCCTTCAGGGCGATAGACGATTTCACACCTTAATATCAATGTTGGCAATCGACCGGTTTTGCCTGGGCCGGCGGTCAATACTGGTTAAAACCGGTCAATACTGGTCATTACCGGTCAATACTGGTCGACTGAAAAATTATGTATATTATACAATTAAATCTTCCTTAGGTTACTATCTAAACTTTTATATAATAACTTTATAGCTTATTCGTGTTAATTTAAACATAAAATAATTATATTTGCCATTTAATATTTTGTTGAGAATAATGTTTTTCATTGAATCCAAATGAATTGTACTGTGGTCAATTCAAAACTATAGGTCTAAGAGACTAACTGTCAGGAGGAATGGTATATTTGCTATCAAAACAGTTGGACCCCTTTGCAGAGGTGTTATTCGCACCTAAGCTGCCTTGGTAGCAATTAACCTGCCACACTTCACACTTGTGTAATTCCAGTAAGACAATGTCAACAGTATGTATACAGTAACATCATCAAGAAACAGCACTCAGTTCTAGGAGTGTTTTGTTTCATTGACCAGTACTGACCAAAAACAGCCCATATTTACCTCACTAAGGAGGTATGGAACAGAAGCATTAACAGAGCAATGCCTTTAATTTATTTATTTGAATACTTATATTTTATTTACTTGACTTCTAAATTGGCTATTTTACCTAGGCACTTCAAGAAACTATTCAACTGACCACCAAGAATGACCAATTAACTAGTATTGGCCACAATAGACCTAACAGCCAATATTAACTTACATTGAAAGGCCATTTTGGAGGTATTGACCAGTGGATTAAGCTGACTGTCATCTTTATCATCAATATGAAGTATTAGTTCATTTCTTGCATTAAAATAACTAAAAATTATCAGGAAACATTCAATTGTCAACCAATCAACCACTATTGACCGGTATTCACCACTTTCAGAGTATTGACCGGGGGTTTAACCGGTTAAAACCTGAGGTGGTTTTGACCGCCCAACGTTGCTTAATATGTGCTTATAACTTGCACAATTTGTCACCCTTACTGGTGCAGGTGTTCTTTGCTCAAAATACAAAAAAGAAACTGCGAGACAGTTTGGCAGCAAAGTCTCCAACTTACGTTTGTTTCGCGAAGGAATTTTCTTTTCAAAAGATTTGTATTGAACTCCATCACAGTAGACCCTTTTACACTTTCTTCTTTGAAAAGATTGGAATATATTTACAGAAATGCACAAATCACATAAATACTAGTACTCTAGAAACTTAAAGTATCTTTACACTGATGCATTATGAGACATTGAGACTGACTGCATCGTTAAATCTGTCAAGCCTGAACCGCAGTTTACTTCTATCTGACACTAAGATCATGTTAATTGGTATGTCAGTCACTTAGTCAGTGCCCAACGAACTGTCAAACTCAAAAGTCATGTATACGCTTATGCGCTCTAGTAAGAATTCCAAATTCTTCAGATCTTTTTGAAGTAGTGTCGAAATACTAGGCAGTTGTGACAATAAATTTCTGGCTGCCTTGTCTTTGTATTTTTGACAGAATAATATGCGACGAAATTGACTTATTATAAACCGGAAGTAACTGTTCGCTTCAACAATTATAATACACATTATTTATGAACGAAAATATTTTCACTGTGCCTGGTCTTGAGCAAAGTTTTGCTACAAAGACAATTCGTTCAGATTCAATAATTTCCTTTGCCTTGGCGATTTTTGTATAATCTGTCTTTCTCCAGCTACTTTTATCAGATCAGAATTACCAGCGATGAAATCCCCTGTTTTAAGGGCGGACACTATATTCTTGAAATAAGTGTACATACCTGTCCGTAATAGTAATGCTTTCCATGGGTATTTGCAGTCCTATGAAACCCTCCTTCAGTGTGTAGTTTCCTACTCCAGCCCGACCCGGGTCCTCTGTATTTCAGATAGGTAATATTGTTGTAGGAATCTGAATGACAACACAACTGAGTCAATGGGACCCTCTTTCCAGTTATTTAGGTGAATGGATAAAAATATGTTTTTCCGTACTTAACTTTGACTTGTACGTTTCCCGTACATACATCGTAGATAATCCGTAAATAATCCGTGTTTTGTTAAACATCTTTATGGATTTCTGTGATTTGATGAAAATGCTCCGTGATTTGTAATATCTTCCATAAGTAATCCGTGTTTTGTTCAGTTTATTTATAGATTTCCGTAATCCGTGATTTCCGTGAAATCCGTGATTTATCAACCTCCTTTACGAATACAGCTTACCCATGGCATTTCGCTATCGTCTTCTCCCTTCTTTGGCACATTTCTCTCCTTTGAGCATTCACTTCACAAATGCGCAAGTATTCCTTGAATAGCTACGTCTGGTGTCTGCCGCTCATCCCGGAGGTGGCAGGTTCGAGCCGCACTAGGGTCACGACCGTAACTCCTAATATGACACCAGTACTGGTTTTTCCAGGAAGCTGACTCGAGATTGACTCGATAAGCAATAAGCTTTCTTCATAATCGAGCTAAAATAAATTTGTATAAACTAAACTAACGAAGGGGGGGGGGGGGGTGGGTGCTCATTTAATCAGGTGAAGTTAATGCACTTTTGAATATGTCTATAGTGTCTTTGTTTACAACTGTGTCACTAAGCTTATTCCATTCTATAGAGGATAATTGTTGGTTTCGGTGTAAGATCACGTTATAATTTCACCGAGTGGGCGCAAAAGTGTATTTCACACTAGGGCACGCCACGAGTGAAAATACAACCTTTGGTGCTCACGATAAACAGCTGATATTAACACTCTCACTGACCCAATTTTCTCTGTTTATTTTATGGTTAAAACTCTACTTTATTGAGTTTGTTTCATAAAATAACGAAATTGCGAGACCGTCACAAAACGCGCAAATGACGTCTTTTAACGACGTCATCGTCGCATGGTTTCCGCATTAATTACGCTCTGTATCCTTTTTGACGTAAATCCAGGTTAAAGATTGCAAAAACAGTGAAAAATAAAAATGGTAATCCACTGTTTCAAAACTGTGGATTATCACTTTTATTTCACTCAGAAATCTCTATAATTCACCCGAAAACATTAAATAAAACACAGTTCTTGTTGCCTGGATAGATTGAAAACACTTGTTGTTGTTACTCACTGAGTTTTCAACAATGTTCTTGTGTATATAATCCTCGTATTGAGAGCCCTGGCTGTACGCTTTGGTCTCAACGGTTTCAACCAATGTTCAGGATTGAAAGCTGGTACATGCCCTTCCGCCACCTATCAGATTCGCCAGAAACGACAGCCGCTGGTGGTGTCGTCTCTCATGTAGTGGGGCTAGCTCCAGGTCCTTCAGCATGGCGGTCACACATCCATCTTGTCTGGATTTTAAGTCCTTGGTGATGAAGCGCGCAAAGGATCGCTGTATGCGCTTTAGCTTGTCAATGTCTTTCCTGATATGGATACCAGATTACACACCCATATTCTAATTTGGAGCGAATCAGCCTAAGTGATATTTTATGGAGCTTATGGCTTTGTATATCAAGCAATCATCTTCGAACATCGGTATGTGTGCCTTGACCCTCTCTGGCAGGTCGTTGATGTGACAGAGGAGCAGCAAGGGCCCAAGTATCATACCTTTGGGGCCACCAGAACCTACTGGAATATGTCGCGACTTCTCACCTTCTACTACCACGTACATTTCACGTTGTTGCAGGAAGCTGGCAATCCAGTTGAGTATGGGACCGCGAATCCCGTAGTGTTCGAGCTTTATATGAAGTCGTTTATTGGGCACGGTGTCGAACGCCTTGCTGAAATATAGTATCGTGATGTCGACTTATTTATTTTTGTCATAATAGCCTAGGCGATCGTGGGCGGTGACGACTTGTTTGGTCTCGCAGGAATAACCTGAACGGAAGCCATGATTTAGATGTGTTCATACCTTGTGTTTATCTAGGTGGATGAGCATATGGTGGCAGATAATGTGTTATAGCAGTTTATTGGTGGTGTAGGCTTTGGAGTACAGTGATAGAGGATACGTACGGTGCTTTCTGAATTATAACCTTTTCAATAAATTTCACAGACAAATTTTGCTTACATACAAACATTTACATACATTAATAATTTCTGTCATGAGCACGAGGTTCAGATCAAAATATCCGTCACCGAGGGTAACTGTTTTGGCGGGAACGAGGCTCTGCCGAATTCCCGTAAAACAGTTACCCGAGGTGACGGATATTTCCATCTGAGCCAAGTGTCTCATGATGGAAACTTTTTTTTGCATGCCATCTTGCTTTTAAGTAGATTTCTTAATTCAAACTTATCAAAATGATGATTATCTGAAAAACAAACGATTTCCCGACGTTGTGTTTGGGAAATTACTCACAATTATTAGTCATAAGGATTACGACGGTCTGGCATAGGGGGGTGCCAGACCGGTTTTTCCGGCATGGGCAAAATCACCGGAAATGCCGATCCGATATGCAAGAAAAATGCATATAGTTCATTTAAATACAAATTAATATAGCTACCTTTCTAACCAACTGCAATAACATTTTGTGACTTTTATTTATACAGTGATGTTTTATTTTGTTCATTTTTTATACGTTATCATCAATGAAATGTAAATACATTTCAATGAAGTGAGTATGATGCCTTAAATTATTATTCTTTGAAATTTCATCGAAATGCATTCACAAATAAGCAAAATAAATGCATTTGAACAGATGTTGCATTAGAAAAGCCTCCAGGTGTATATTAATAAAGATGCGCCAGAACTAGACTCACATCGAAGTCTGATGAGAATTCATTAAGTTTTGAGTGTTTTGAAATCACTTGCTTCAGCTTCTGGTTTATTGAGTCAAAACGGTTGTTTGTTTTGTTGCCCAAGGAATACGAGAGCGAGAGACCGACTACCAATTTGCCTTTGATAGGATGCCAAGATTGTTCTTTTATAAAAGGAGATGGCGGTTCACTTTTAAGGCTCTCCATGTAAGTGTTGTACCGATCTTCTATTGTTGCGTAGTCGAATTTCGTCAGAATTCTCAAATAACATAGTATTTTTTTGTATTTTAGAGTTTTATTGTTGGTACCGGATAATTCATATGACCAACACCCCAAGAAAAGTTTAGTTATTTTAGGTTTCGGGGGATAGTGCAAGAAACAGAGCGCATCCCGTTCAAGAGACACCCGTGGTTCTTTAAGATGCCCGATGTACAAAACCGATACATCGGACCTCGATTAAGGTCTCCTCCGAAAGACCATTGGTTATGTTAGTTATGGAGCAGAGGATCGAACCTGTGATCCCTTGATTACAAGTCCAGCGCGTTAACCACATAACCACTGATCCGCTCTCAACTAACAAAATGAATACGACGTACGTATGTCATTGAGCTTGTAGGTTGCATCCACCCATAGAAATTCTGGGTATCGGGACAATATCCCACGCATCATTCTACTGTCTTGAAAAGCGGTCGACAGGGTGGATAAGTTCCTATGTTTATTCTTAATTCCATTAAACAGTATAATGGTGGAAGGGAAGGGTCAAACAGAAATAAATTGGGATTGGGGAATACTTCTATTTCATTTTCGCTGATACAAAAGAACTCCATCTTACACTGATTCTAGTCATACTGATCAAATAAGACAAACCCATTATTGAATTCATCATAGATATTGTGACTACATACATTGTGTTCAAATTTGATTAAAAGATGAAATAATATAAGCTCTATTTTCAGTCGGCAAGAGAACAACAAATAACATAAGGCCCGAATGGGATTTTTAACCGACTATTACAATAACAACATATAAACCTTTTGTAAAAAGGTGTGCAAATGAGAAATGACATGGTTACATAAACAATGTATATACTAGCTAACACACAAAGTTGAAATTATAAAAGACTATGTATTTATTTATTCCGTCTGGAAGTAATTGCAATATTGAATCTTCATGTTTGAAAAACAAAATAGTCCTTTATTTTGAAAATGGCGTCGGCCGGAACGGAGACTGCCTCGACGTCAAATTCTGGCGAACAGACAGAAAATAAAGACGGTGATAGTGCATTTGATGAATTTTATACAGAGGCATGTAATTCTTCTGTTTTTATCACGAAATTGTTTATTCTTCGTTTCCAAAACAATCACACTCTCTTACGACATGTATTTCCGCGATGTTTTACAGGTCTCTGTCTTAGGTCAGGTACTCGTATTGTTTTACTCATTGACTTGCATTATAAATCTAGTCAAATAATGACATTCATACGTGTACCAAAATAAGTTCTTCGCAAATGGGTGCCCTGCAAATAATTTTTTGTGATCAGATTAGTCTGTCAGACACCAGAAAATGCTGTTTTTATGGGCATATTAACCAACCTATTTTTTATCAGTTTTGTATGAGAGACAACCGTCCATCTGAGTCAGGATGATATAGCTGTGTAAACCACATGTGTACACCTTTTATTAATATGGCTGTTTTAGTGTTATATATATAACAAAAGCCAGTCCTTAAATATTCCAAACCCCTCACAATGATTTGATATGGTGAGCTCCACTCACAAATCACTGAAAGATACCATGTGATGATTGAAAATGTCATATGAAGGCATGTAAAAAATTCTATAAAAATCATTATTTTGAACAAACTTTTTGTATCTGACCTCTTGACTGTTAAATATTTTACAAAATAGCCTTGTTTCAAAAGCATACAAAAAACTAATGCTTATAAACAAATTTGTACCTTTTGAAATTTTAACAAAACTTCTTAAAATGGTTTGTGAATGTGATGGCAGTGATTACTGTATACTGTAAGGGAAAGTAACCGCTGCAGGGAATTTGTTAATATTTATTCATGTACAGAATGATCATGATGGTAATGTCAATTAGACTTCAAACCTACGTTCAAACACCTATCAGATTCACCAACACATGCACCCATTGTCCCTAAGGCAGATACAGGTTACCTCTGATTACCACAAGTGCTCATTTTCCCCACTAAGTATCACCTTTTGGAACCATCCCATGTAACATTTTAACCTTTGACTCAGTGCTTTCTTTTAAGTCTCACTCTAAGTCTAACCTGACAAAATTTACTGCCAGGTTTTTATTATTTCTATTACTTACATTTCCGAGATGTACTTTAGTCCTGCCTATAACACTGGAGAGAGAGAGAGAGACCTTGAAGAGAATCACGTCAATGGACCTTGAAGAATCAGAGCAATGGAAATTAATGCAGTTTATTTTATTGTTGTGTACCTGCAGTCAAAGTACCTTGCAAAGTTTTACCTCAGTATCATACATGCAACAAACGGTTAGAGTAGTGTGAGATTTTTGCAAAAACTGGGACAGGTTTATTTTTGTGGGCCTGATGTGAGTTTAGTACAAATTGCTAAGAATGCCAGGTTATATATTGTTTTGAAAACTGAAAGGGTTTACACCAGTGAATTTCAAGGTTTAAACGATTTTTCAGTCACTAATAGCTATGATATTAGCAATTATTGAAGAAATACCCTTTTTCAATGTTTTTCTGGCTGTGGGCCATTGATTGTCAATACACACAATCATGCATCACAAGGCCTGCAGTTGAATATGTGTCAGATAGAATAAAAATGTCCGAAAAATTGGCCATGATTTTGGACAAAATACTGGGGTACAGTTAACACCTTCAGCATGCGTTTCTAAGCACATATTTGATTTTTTATTGCCTATTTTACACAGTTCACACTAATATTAAACTTACTTTTACTATTTTCGAAGTAATGGTTCAGGAAAATGCTAAAATTCGATGAAGATTCCATGGTACTCTGGTCACAAATCATGATCTACAATACACCACTTGACAGCTGATAAAATATGAAGGTGTCACCCGTTTAGTGTTTTTAACCAATCTGAATATGAGGCTTTCCAGTATTTGATTAGCACATGGGTGCATGACTGTGTATTGACACCCGACAATCATTGTATAAATTTGTTATGCACCATAAGAAAAAAACCACATCTTTTAATCGTGTTAAAGGGAATTAATCCAACCTCCCAAACCACAGGCCGTCTAATCCCTTTAACTGTTTTATGTCCACTTATCTGAGTCTCCGATTTGTGTCAACTTGACAGCCTTGGTAGTGATTAGTAAAGACTGACCTCTTTTAATCTGTTGCAGGTGAAGGCCATAGAAAAGCATGACTCTGTGTTGACATCAAAACAGCAGCTAGATCGGTTAAGCAGACCTGGATCTACTTATTTCAACCTCAACCCTTTTGATGTGAGTATGTGATAACGTGGATAATGGTGGGTCACTAATTTCCATGAATTCCATGGTCTTGTTGGAGCCACTGTGGCACAGTGTAGTGCATTGCCTCAGGATCGGAGGGTCCTGGTTTTGATCCCAAACAGCGCCTTGGCAGTAGTGTCCTTAGGCAAGACATGGATATTTCCACATTGCCTCTTTCTCTCTCTCTTCCATGTTGATTCCATCAAGAATGAGATTGGAGAGAGAGCGATTAATCTAAGTTGTAAGAACTTGTTTCGCAGTTGAGAATAAATAAATCAGTATAAATAACAAAATGAAAACTTATTGTTTTCATTAAATCACAGATCTGTAGCACATATATTTTTAAGGTCTCAACATTTTTTGTTGATTATTTGCGCAAAAATGAGGCATTTTCTTCGATAAATGTCGTTCTTTAAAATTGTATGTATTTATCATTTTATGTTCGTTGAACACATTATTTATGTTTGGAGAATATAATCTGCTAGATATAGGGAGTGCCCCTTTAAGTTTTTGAAACTGCTGAAAACTCAGCACTGTGCTAATGTTTTACAGTATTGTAATGCACAGTTTCAGTCTGCTTGTGTTTTCAGGTTCTACAATGTGATCCGGATACAGCCCTGGCAGATATAAAGAAAAAGTACAGACAGGTAGAGTCACCATTCATACACTACCAAATTTCAGATAATTTGAAATCTTATGAACACACTTGTTTACATTGCTTTATACTGTTTATTTTTTGCATCATTTACATGAAACTTGTTCACAAATTTGAAGTTTTGAAAATATCAGCAAACCAGATGTTTTTGGTTAAGAAGTAGGTTGCTATGTCACCTTAAAGAAAATTGTGGTTAGTACTAGCACATTTTTTAGCCAACTTTGTTAGAAAGAAGTTGTTTTACTGGCTAAGGTTTCTCTTGTTTTAACAGTATTGATTTTTTTATTAAAGATGTCAATATTAGTACATCCAGACAAGAACCAAGATGACCAAGAGAGAGCCCAGTCTGCTTTTGAAGGTATGGAACCTGGAATAACTATAGAAGTTCTGATATTATAGCTCATCTTAGCATTAGCTACTCATTTGTAGATGTCCCACAATTGCATCTGTCTATCCATCCACCATTAGTAATATATTTTCTCTTTGGAAGCTGTATTCGTTGGCAAGTTGCTGTGATTGAGTGTTTATGGGTGCGGCCATGAAGTTGATAAACCTCTCGGTGATTTAGGTTCATGCATTGTACTTGTACGACTTAGTCAAGTGACAGAAAGTTTAAAGGTGCAAAATAACTCTTAGCGTACATGTAGGTCCTTATCAGTAAAAGAACAAGATGTAATTCACACACAGTGTAAAGACAAAAACGATGAATCAAATCTGTGTAAATACATGTATTATGATCTCTGTATTTAGATAACTGTACATGTATCAATAGATTTTCTGTTTCCATGTACTTTATTATCGTTTCCCTATGTTTTGGATGCAATCAATCATGGACTTATTGCCAGCTTAAGAAATACATACAGTTTTAAATTTGGATATCCGGATATTCGTTTGAATCATTTCCATCCCTAGTATATACGCTCTTTAATGGTCATAAACAGTTTTAATGGCTCCAGCTAAGGCTGTCGTTTAAACAAATTTGGATCTTGCTACCTATATGGATACTGCCAGTCTGTTTTCAGGCATTTATTGGTTAAGATACATTTCCAACTGCTTTTGCTATCATTTTAAGGCCAAATGTATAGATAGACAAATATTGTGGTCACTGTGCATGTATATTGAGTCTCACTATGAATCGCACACAAAATACAATGTGATTACAGCGAACCTTGTGTTCTTTGTTGCCTCTGACGAGTGATTTAGGGCTGTTGTGTTGACCTTTTGTTATTATTTACAGCTGTGAATAAATCTTATAAAACATTGGAGAATGAAGAGGGAATGAATCGTTGCAGAGAAATTATTGAGGAAGCTAAAGAGAGAGTAGATGAAATGGTAAGTAATTTAACCCTGACTCTGATAAATTTCTGAAATGGGTTTGCCCCTCTTTCAAGTGGGACATGAGTCACAGGCCAGCTCACTGTCCAAATGGTGCTTTAAGTAATAGATAAAGTACTAATTGGGAGACTAATTACGTTATTTTGACCGAGTAATAACGTAATTGTTTGAGCAAACAGTTTTCTGTCTGATTTGTATCCTGTCCCATTTCCTATACTACTCTATTGAAACTATGGTTTATTTCAGACAGAGTACAGTTTTAAGCTCCGCCTCCTTGCACAAAGCAAGGTATCATAAATAGATTAATTTTCTCATTTAGTTTCATCAGAAAGCCATGATGCAAAACTTTAAAAATTACTGACTGAATATTGAACAGTACTGGCCATGATTAGATTGCATGTCTGCTGAATATGTTCTACACTTGTCACAGAGATGGAATAACATGCTCCCAACAGGCAAAGAATTGTTAAGTTAAACTCTATAAATATACCTTAGGAATACAGTGGAATTGTTTTGGCTGAAAATTTATCAATGAAATAGTAAACAGTATAGAGAATGGGTAGACTGCTTGGTTATGCAGACTAGCTATGGTTTAGATAACAAAGGCGGATACGTACCTGCTTCCATGATCAAGTACATGTAGTTGAGGTTTTGCAACAGCGTTATGCTTAGACTTTTTAGTTCTGCTCAGGTTTTGGTGGGAGTAGTCATTCGCCAGGTTTTTCTTACAGATTCTTCGTAAAATCTCTTCTCTATCAGCTGAAAGCAGGTAGAAGTTTGGCAGCTTTCAGTAAAGACTCTTGTCACCAAACATTCTCTGCTGAACCACTCAATTTCTGTGCAGAATACTTACTTTACCATTATGTACTGCGCATTGGTTCAGTTTGTGGATGGTAAAAATGTTACATTACAAAAGAAAACTCTCTTTATCACTTCTACCTTGTAAATAAACTACATTTGTATATGTACATGCAAACCAGTTCATTTTTTATCCCCTGAAGAATTGTTGTCTGTGTATCCCTCCAGGGCCTGGTTTAGAGTTTTCAAACTTCTTATCTCAAAGAAAATACGAAAATGTGTGTTACTGTATTTCAGATAAAAACACAGAAAAAGAAGTTGAAGAAGGAAGGAAAGCCTCCTATAGTACCTGAAGATGACAAAGAAAGTGTATGTAACCATGGTTACCAAATTACACTTTCTAGCTCAACTGACGCAATACCTATTTTGTATACAAAATGTTTTATATAAATACTTTGACTTTATTACATTCCAACGAAAAGTTTTAAAATTCATAGAGAAAGTTATGGAACATATTATACAACAACAACAAAAAAAAGGTGCAAAAATAGAGTTCTTTTGGCTCACCTGGCTGAAAGTGCCAGAGTGAGCTATTAGGATCACTCATGAAGCTCTATCAAAGTTTTAAAATTCATAGAGAAAGTTATGGAACATATTATACAACAAAAAAAAAAGGTGCAAAAATAGAGTTCTTTTAGCTCACCTGGCTGAAAGTGCCAGAGTGAGCTATTAGGATCACTCATGAAGCTCTATCAAAGTTTTAAAATTCATAGAGAAAGTTATGGAACATATTATACAACAACAACAAAAAAAAGGTGCAAAAATAGAGTTCTTTGGCTCACCTGGCTGAAAGTGCCAGAGTGAGCTATTAGGATCACTCATGAAGCTCTGTCAAAGTTTTAAAATTCATAGAGAAAGTTATGGAACATATTATACAACAACAACAAAAAAAAGGTGCAAAAATAGAGTTCTTTTGGCTCACCTGGCTGAAAGTGCCAGAGTGAGCTATTAGGATCAGTCATGAAGCTATATCAAAGTTTTAAAATTCATAGAGAAAGTTATGGAACATATTATACAACAACAACAAAAAAAGGTGCAAAAATAGAGTTCTTTTAGCTCACCTGGCTGAAAGTGCCAGAGTGAGCTATTAGGATCACTCATGAAGCTCTATCAAAGTTTTAAAATTCATAGAGAAAGTTATGGAACATATTATACAACAACAACAAAAAAGGTGCAAAATAGAGTTCTTTTAGCTCACCTGGCTGAAAGTGCCAGAGTGAGCTATTAGGATCCTCATGAAGCTCTATCAAAGTTTTAAAATTATAGAGAAAGTTATGGAACATATTATACAACAACAACAAAAAAAGGTGCAAAATAGAGTTCTTTTGGCTCACCTGGCTGAAAGTGCCAGAGTGGCTATTAGGATCAGTCAGAGCTCTATCAAAGTTTTAAAATTCATAGAGAAAGTTATGGAACATATTATACAACAACAACAAAAAAAGGTGCAAAAATAGAGTTCTTTTGGCTCACCTGGCTGAAAGTGCCAGAGTGAGCTATTAGGATCACTCTCTGTCCGGGGTACGTCGTACGTAGTCCGTCCGTCCACCATTTCCTTCAAATGACATCTCCTCTAAAATCACTGGGCCAATGTTGATGAAACTTTGCAGGGATGTTCCTTGCATGAAGCTCTATCAAAGTTGTTCAAAGAATTCCATTCAATGCAGAACTCTGTTTGCTATGGCAACAAATAGGAAAAACTTTAAAAATCTTCTTCTCTGAAACCACAAGGCCTAGAGCTTAGATATTTAGCATGTGGCATTGTCTAGTAGACCTCTACCAAGATTGTTCAAATTATGACCCCCTAGTTAAAATTAATTGGCCCGGGGTCACTTTTTTTTATAAATATAGCAAAAACTTTAAAATCTTCTTCTCTGAGTCTGAAACCACAAGGCCTAGAGCTTGATATTTGCATGTGCTTGTCTAGTGGACCTCTACCAAGTTGTTCAAATTATGAGCCCCGGGTCAGACCCTGCCTGGGGGGTCACTTGGTTTTACATAGGCTTATATAGGAAAAACTTTAAAAATCTTCTTCTCTGAAACTACAAGGCCTTGAGCTTAGATATTTAGCATGTAGCATTGTCTAGTAGACCTCTACCAAGATTGTTCAAATTATGACCCCGTAGTCAAAATAACCCCTTCCTGGGAGGGAGAGGGGGAAGTCACTTGATTTCACATAGGCTTATATAGGGAAAACAGAAGGCCGATAGGCAGATAATAAATAATTGAAATGTTACTTAGCATTGTGTAGTGGACCTCTACGAATTCTGTTAGAATCATGATCCTCCTGTTTAGAGATTTTAGAATACTCTGAGATTGACAACTCACTCTAGAAACCAAGTCATATGATATTTCCATGACAATTCAGCAGTTTGCTGGTATATGTATTGTTGATTAGTGTACTAAGTGAGAATAACCCATGAGTTTGAGCCCCAATATGGATCTGAATTTAATATTAAATAAAATTGGCAGTTTCTCACAAAGATCAGGGGTTTAGAACTGGTCCTTAGCAGTAAGGGTGGTAAGGTAAACTGTCAGCCTGGACACAACTGGTGTTAAAAGCCATGCTGAGAGAAGGAAATAACAATTTTCAATACTTTTATTTCAGTATAAACATGCGGTGTATGTTCAGACGTGTAAATTATTTGCTGATCTCGAGAGACTAAGAGTAGAAAAAGAAGCCAAAGATGTTCATGAAAGGTTTGTCTTTCCCCCTCTTTTCTGCATTGGATTTTAAAAAATATGTGGTGCTCTAATTTTTGCATGCGTCAATTAGAGAATCATTACTTATTGATTCAGCTTGTGTGTAAGTCGCTGAAAAGAGGTAAAGTTATGAAGTTCATGTGAAATAAGAGGTTTGCTTGATTATTTGTAGAAAAGTACAAGATATTTTATGGAGGAGTCAATGTCACACCTTGGTTAAACATGAACAATGTTTAGGTCAGTTTCTTTCTTCAACTTGAACACAGCTGTTGCCACGACTCCGCTAACTCCATCCAGCCACCAACAGTTCGTTTGCATGTACAATACAGACTTTATGCTGCAAGTCTTTAGTCACACTTGTCATATCCCATGATGAAGAAATGGCACTTTTCATTTCAGAGTCAGAAAGGGTAAGATGTTCAGTAAGTGAAGGTTACAGGAAATACTAAAATTTAAACACAAAATAACCTTCAATTTTCAAGCAGTTTTTATGAAACTTGGTGAGGATATGTCAAACCATGTAGAATACATTATTTTGCAGTATTTTGCCATTCAAGTAATTACAAAGAAAAAGTAAAGTTTGTTTTGTTTTGAACAGAAAAAGGAAGGCGGAGGAAGAAGCTGACCAGAAAGAGAAAGAGGAAATAGAGAAGGAATGGAACAAAAATTTTGAGGTAAGATCTCATATTAACAAAGTTGTATGTTAAATCAGTAAGTATTCTCTGTATAACCATTCACTTTTAAGATCTGATCGGAATGATGTTTTCAAAAGATGGTTGGTCCATTTATGACATAGTTAATTTATGTCACGAACACTTTCTTGGGCAGACCTAGTTACTCTGAAGCTGAGATGAGCTGGTTATATCTCTTGGCACATTTCTATCTAGGCATTGCAGAGTAATGCCCTCATGAACTTAGTCTGTTCTGTTAAAGAGGCATACCTTCAATCTGGGATCAGCTTAAATAACCTCAAAAGAAAATTATACAAATAATTGAAACATTGCCTTCAAACATGAAGGTTTCAACTAAAATTTCCCGCAAACGACGATAAAATTAGCATAATTTTAAATGAAGTAGTTCTTATTTATATATCATTTTATATTAATTTAGTTCATTGTTAACGTTTTGAGTAAATATTCTGCTCGTTGTAGGGAATGCCCCTTTAATGTACCATTCTTGTATGTAGTTGTGGCATGAACTACTTCTTTTGTGTCAAGTGGGTACAGTGTAACTTTGAAACTGGAAAGTATAGTAAACTTGAAGTTTTGCTGTACACATTGTGGAGTTATGTCCCCTAGATACTCTTCTGTTGCAGAGTTGCCTGGGTAAAGAGAAACATAGTGCTAATTACTTCATGGGTTGTTAAGGAATTGATAAAAAGTCTGGAACACATAATGATCATAAAGTAATGGTGTGTTACGATAAAAATGTATGGTGCATATAAGTGACGGCATTGCAGAGTTATGGCCCCTTATTACTGTTAGTCCTTGTGTGGGGTAGGGGTAGATAGACAGGTATTTGTGACTGCAGTATCTGCTTATATTTGAACTTTAAATCTTTCAACAGGAAAGCAGAACTGGCCGGGTTGATAGCTGGAGACAGTTTGCGTCAAAGAACAAGTCACACAAAAAAATGAAGGGAACATTTCGCCCACCAAAACCAAAGCTGGAGAAAAGATAGTGAAAACTCAAAGATGGTGCAATCAAACATTGAAATAGTTTTGTCGAAACGTGTACATTTGTATATGGTTGTATAGCGTACATGTGTAAAACGTTATTTTTGTATTGTTTGGAGGATTGTAATATTTGTTTGATAACTGTATTAAAGTCTGAAGTATGGTATATTGCATGATAGACTACATGTAACACAGATCAGGGTCGGTTCTGTGAATATCAGGTGGGGAAAGGTTGGAAGTGCAAGAATAAAATATCTGCTCAAAATGTGGAAGTGGCTAACTTAGGGAATGCTGGGATTCACTCGACATATCAGATATTAGTAATGTGTATAACCTGCCTCCATGGCTGAGTGGTAAAGGTCTTTGTCTTGTAACCAGTCAACTTCTCATTGATTGGGTTTGAGCCCAGCTTCTGACTTGACTCTTTATGAGAAAGTTGACGGTATCTTACGTATGGGAGTCTAGTACTGGTCGTTCCAAGAATTGATAAGTAGGTAAACCACCAGTCTGCAATGTTAGTGAAAGACTTAAAACAGGCGTTAAACCCCTGAGAAAAAAGTATGGTATATTTGAAGGAGATGTAGTTGCCATGACTTCACTGAGTGAAAGCAATCTGGATGTATCATTTTTTCATTACAAATGTTTAAGTAAAATGTTTCATGAAATAAATCATATTTTCATTTACTAAGCATTTAGTTATAATATACATAATCTTCTGTTACCATGCTATCAAGTCATGATCTCTAGAATGGAGCCTAGAAACTGTTTTACATGCTCATCTAAGCACAAAGTGTTCAATGATGAGCTATTGTGATCAAGTTGTTTCTGCTGTCTGTCTGTCTGTCCATATTAAGGCCACAAGTTTGGTCCAGTCCTAAGTAAGTTTGCTATAATAAATTCATAGACAAGTTTGATAATTTTTCACTTTTTCATCTGGGTCTCATTTTTGGTTGATTAGGATAATTCTCATGGGGGTGAAAGCAGGGAGCTTATTGCATGTGTGAACATTAAGTTTATAAAGCCTATTTCCAAATTTGGATGACTTATAATAAAGAGACCTACTACTAATGTAGATAGATATTTGAAATTTTTACATGTGAGGTTTCAGTTTTTACTGCATGGCACTTCAGTTTGAAAGAACAGCGGTGAAAGATTTTGAAGGTTGTTCCGTATTAAATAGTAAGTGGGCATTTTCCAGTCCTCTAATTGTGTACTTGTGCAAATGGTGTGAAAAGTATAGAGCTTTTTACCTACCTGTTACATTAGTTGTCACTTTTGAAATTTTTAAATGTGGAAATATTTTATAGAGACGCAGTTTCATGTTGTAGCCTAAATAGGTTAAATTGTTTTTGTTTTTTGCTCACCTGAGCACATACGCTCCTTAGGTGACCTCTTCTAAGATTGTTAAACTTTATTGATTCAGCGAAAATATAGCTAACCTGTTTTGAAATATAATGTCTCTCAAAAGATGATGTCAAAGTGTGTTTGAATGTGTAAAAGAGCAGTGGAGGACCTGCGGTGAATGTTACAGGTCCAGTATAGTCCTCTGATTTTACATACAACATTACTGTTTTATTTAGTCGAGGACACTCCTGTGCTAAAAACATTTTTCTAGTTCAACACATATATAAATTGACATTTAAACATGTAACGGATTTCACTGTTGAAATCTGAGTGAAGCAATATGTTTTGTTGTTTAAGTAGGTAATGTGTATATATCTTTACTGTTTATGTATTGTGCCCTGCCGTAGGAGTTGAGGGTATTTTTAGTTCTAATGACCCAAGAGCCCTAGTAAGGTATTTTAATCCCTTTCCGTCCATCAGGCTCTGTCAGCAGTTTCTTATGAGAAAGACCCTTACTTTAAACTTACAAACCAGATGAATTATAACCAAGTTAAGTATTTTTTCATCAAAGTGTCATTGGTGCAGATCTTGGGTGTCTTGGGCAAGTTATCTGGAAAATAAGTCAAGTGCTGTAAATAAATTATTAGATCTGATATTATGAGATAGGAAGTTTAAATTTACATTAGTACGGTAAACTGGGTAATTCTCGTGCGACCAAAATTTTGCGATTTGGAAGCAGACGGACTTATTCTCGAACTGAGAATTTGCTAATGGAGAATTCTCTAATTAATATTTATTTTATTATTAGTTCTCTAATCAACGTGAAATTAATCTGTCATGTATTCTTTTAATTAGCCAAGTTGGGAATTTGCAAAAAAATAGCAAAATTGATCCTAGTGAATGTTACCCAATTTACAGGAGTTCTTCAGTAGTTCAGTTTTCTCTACAACCACATATAAGCTAGTGCATTTCATGTAATATACTGTTTGTAATATTTATGTGACCAAGAGAAATTTTTTGCTTTTTTATGCCCCCCACTAAATTAGGGGGCGCATATAGATTGCTCTTGTTTTGTTGATGATTTTACTTGTGCACACAAGTAATATTCATAGAATTTTATGTTTCACCGAGGCAAATGCATTTAACCAAATTTTAAAGTTAAGCTTTACTCTGCCAACTGTAAATGATTCTTCCTTTGGGACCAGTATAGATCAATCCAGCCTTCACATTTGTGTAGTCTGATCATGATCTGCACAGTCTACTCAGTAAAGTTTTGGTGGGCATCCACAATTATGTTATGAACAATTAACTGTACTGCCCTAAATTGACCTTACGCCAGAAGAGGCATAGCCACGCCCACCGAAATCAAGGGGCACTACTCCTGCGAAGTCCGACAAACGCACGAAACGCTCATACAGATCTCTATTGAACTAAGTCTGAAATCATTTGTTTTATTCATATATTTGATAATATTTAACTGTCCTATCATCCTTTTGCTGATTTCAAAATATTTTCATAAAAAAACACAAAGTTTACTTTGAGCAGGAACGAGAATCAACTGTATTCTACGTTCCTGCTTTGAGGAAGTTTTTTTTTAAGATTTCTAGTATCCAAAACGGCGGGCGGCATTCTGTTAACAGATTAAGGCTAGTTATTTGCAGACGCGTTGCAATCATTTGTATTGCCATGAAATTGAAATGTTATTTTAATTAGCACCATAAAATAAGTTATCACATATTTACGGTAGTATTATTATGTCCGCTGTGCATTAATTATCAAATACTCTTCAAATTGGCGTTAATTGAAAAGCTTTTTAAAGATTAGATATCGATAAGCATTAAACATGTGTCAACAGTAAAAGTAGCTGTGTGGCCATGGTTTCTGATCTGTATTTCGTGGTAGACTTAATTTTTGTATGCAGTTCTGCGAACCGGATAAGGGATGTTATGTTTGAAACAATGTGACACTTTTTATAACTAGAGCAAAACCGATGATATACAGTAGAGCATATAACTTCTGAATGATGCCTCCACATGAAAATCATTTTTTTAAAGTTTATTATTGGTATTGTTTCTTTTTGGTGTTGTTGTTATTTTCTAAAATGATAAACAACTGTATGTCCAGCTATAGCATCATTTATTAGTCACAATTACTTTTGAAATCAAATGTATCAGATGCATCTGACTGACTGACTAATTGGAGTTATTTACTCTCGCTACCGGTCGTAGACATATGACCGAGCATGACTTATATTATCTTGTGCACTTAAAGTTTATGATGTGGAAGTCCCCAAACAACCAGATGCATCGGTCAAAGTCTTTCAAATATATGTACACACACATGATGACGCGTTTCAATAACTTAAAGATACATTTTACAGGGCATGCATTTCATTTTTAACTGTGATCCCCTCCGTGGTTGATTGGTTACAGTCTTACTTATTATCATGAAACATATCCTTAATTTAGAATCACGGGCTCGAGTTTAACTACTTTCCATGTCTCCTAAGCTTATTTGAAGAAGTTGGCAGTTTCGAGATGTATAGTACATGTCTTCCCTAAACGATGGTTGCTCAAGTTGTAAATAACTGAAATACTGTTGAAACAGGGCGTTAAAACATTATGACAAGAAACACTATTAAAATCTGAGTTTATTTCGGCAGGATAAATCTTTGAGAACCTCTGAAAGAACGTCAGTCTTCTTGCTTTATTTCTTTAAAAAAGTTGTATAAGATCATTACAAAACGTATGAAGAATCACAAAACTCATAGAAACAAACTAACCCCGTAAACACTGTGTGACCATCACGATAAAACTTGTTTATTTCAAAGAAATACTCTTTCTTACATAGAAAATACCTAATATTACATGTCCGTCAACGGATGCATTTTGAATGTTTGACGGACAAAATGGCGGCTAATAACCACGTTCGTCACATGTTGTATCAGCTAGCTGTTTGATTGGTCTGATAAGAGATTCTTATCTGTCAATCAAGAACCTGGCGTAAGGTCAATTGAAAGCTGGACATCAGCAGGATAAAGGTTAATTATGAATAACCATTATGAATGTTACATCACACATCTGGTGATGTCATAGTATCAGTGATGTCATACAACCAGGATAATAGTTTCCTGGTGTTTTACCTGTAGTTATTGTTAAGTATGATTTACTATGTTTTGAAAAAAAAACTGTCAATAATTTGTACATTTGAAATGCTCTGATTACATGGCATTGTCTCAGGATAAATTGATATAAAAGAAAATTGTTCTCTTTTGAATTATACTACTACTTGAACAATTGATTAGAATAAGGAGGTTTGTGTAAATTATCAAAAGCGATGTATGAATCATTGAACCTTGCTAGCACATCTGTCAGAGTATCTATGAAGTCCAGCAGAGCTTATGCCATGGTGGTTCGTCTGTTGTCCATCTGTCAACTTTTATTTGATAACGCTCTACAGGTCGCAATTTTCATTTAACTTCGATGAAACTTGCTGATAAGGATCTTTGCAACTTGTAGATGATCCCTATTGTTTGGGGGTCAAAGTCACAGTGACCTCCGATAGCATTTCCTTGATAACACTACAGGTCACAATTTTTATTCAACTTTCATCAAACTTGCAAAGAAGGTTCCTTGCAACATGTAGATGATCCCTATTGTTTGGGGGGAAAAAGGTCAAGGTCACATTGACCTCTGTAAGATTTTCCTTGATACACTTTACAAGTCAGAATTTTCATTTTACATTCATCAAACTTGATCAGAATGTTCCTTGCAACATGTAGATGATCCCTATTGTTTTTGGGGTCAGTGGGTCAAAGTTCATGGTCACAGTGACCTGGACTTTGAACATCTTTTCCACTCTATCTTGAGGTCTATTTGACCCACAGTCTTCAAACGTCATAGGATGATTGGTCTTACTGAGTAAATGATCCCTACTGTTTTTGGGGTCAGTGGGTCAAGGTCACAGTGGTTTACCTATGGACTTCGTTCGAAATGAATTTCTTTCAGATAATTTATAAAAGATTATTTATGGTGGTTATACAATGGTACACAATTTCATGGTCCGTTTAACTATTTTTGCTTAATATAGTTTGTTTCTTCTTTGGTGAAGATTGGTTTAAAAGCTGCACTGTCTGTCAATCAATTTGGATGTCTGTCCATCCCTTTAGCCCATCATCAGCATGTCTGCACTTCATCTCCTAAACAACTGAGAGCACTGTTGTCTCTGAATAAAAGTAAATCCTTGCCGGAAAGGAACCGTAAAAGAAGAAATCATTTCAATCTTGTGTAGTGCACCGACTTTTTTCTGACTATATCTGTGGAACTTCTGGTCAGAATCCAATGAATGTTGAGAGGAACTTTCAAAATGGAGTGTTTCATTTAGGTGGGTTTTTTTTCTCGCAAAGTTGTACTCTTAACTACACAGACCTCGCAGTTCCGTTTTGCATTTTTTTCATAAATTGTAAGCATTTATTTATTTTTGTTGTTTTAATCATGTAAAAATTTAATTACATGGAGTCAAAAGGTAAAGAAATCAGAACATTGATATGCAACTGAAAACTATTTTCCCATGAACCATTACTGATGCAGCAAGATGCAGCAAGGAAAAGACAACATGCTATAGTAAAGAACTGCCGAAACCCAGATACTTAATTGAAGAAGCAGTGCCAAGTCCAAAATCATTTTGTTCAAGTTTGACAGTGATTCAGTCTAATTGTTCCCACAATAGCATACGATCACCTATGGTATTTTGAAGTACTGGTAGTATACTAGTATTTTCACGCATATGTAGTGAATATAAGCCCTCTCTGCACAACTATGATTTGTACATTTAGCTGTCCTTTGTTCTGTGCAATAAGCTGACTGGACTATGGTCTTTACATTGTGTGTTCTGTGTAATTAGCTGTCTGGACTAGGATCTGTATAATCTGTGCAGCACTGAGGGAGACACAAGGTGACCACAATAGCCATCGTTATTCCACAAATAGGCGAGCTAAAAATAATGGATTCAGAATAATGATTATGTACGTCTTTCCTTTGAGCTGAAGTTTCTTGGCATTTCCTCGAATTCTAGTAGTTACACAGCTTACCATTAAATTCCAAAGTCAACTGAACACACCAACTGACGATTTTATGCTTCGCCTCTGCGGAGAATGAAGGTACAATTGAGCTTAGCTATCTGCCATGGAGATTAACAAAATTTATTGTATTGATGTATACTGTATGGAGGTTGTGGTAAAAACAAGTAATGCAGTTCTGCATCAGAATTTTTATTACGTCATTATTTTTTTCATGATACAGGTAGATTATGTGGAAATCTATGATGAAGAGACAAAATAAACACTCTTATAGTACATTTCTCTGTTTGATTCGCACATAAAATACTATCTATTTACAGCTTAGAAATAAATTACAACTTTGCTTGCTCGGCTAAAATGTCAACAAATGCCTTTTTAACGGCATTCTTTGACCTAGAACATTTTATCCATAACAAAATTTTCATAATACCTCTTGCTACCAAAATCATTATTTACACACATTTTATCTTTGGTAACAAAAAGGAAAACAATGATTAAACGAATTAACACTGCTAAATAAAATAACATCTTTTTTTTTAATGACCATGTTAAAACTGAATAACAAACAACCTAATTCAAAGCAATTTACTTCATTATATTAACCTTTACCCTGACTGCCATTACCACCAGTGTAGATCATGATCAAAGATGTGCGGGCTTGATCTTGATCTACACTGTACACCTTTTCAGTGGGCACCCCTTTGAATAATAAATGGTCCTGTCCAAATAGAACGATGGACCAGTCCATTTTAGGAAATGAGCAGGGCAAAGGTTAATGTACATTTTCCCATGGCAATGCTTCACAGCTTTGGCTAATTCTGAACACTTACAAGTAATGAATATATAACTCTGAAATATGGATTTTGACAAAGTGAGTATCATTATATATTACTTCTCACATGGGATTAATTTCTGCTGGATTTGCACACTGTCTTGATAGTAACTGCAATTTTTAACTAGATTTACTCAACATTTTTACAGAATTTAATCCCAGTAAAAATGCTACAAGTTTACAGTGAACTTGAAATGTCAGTATTAAAATATGAATATGTAAAATCTCATTACAGTACCATTTATTTGCCTCATCTAAATTATGAGCAAAATGGAATGCAAGTGCTATTCCTACAACTTTCTCATAAAAAGCCAGTTTCAGGGGTAACGTGGTATGCATGTGACACAACGTATGATTATTACTGTACAGTACTGATCCATGGCATGAATAGGTCAGTTGGAAAAAACTTGCTTAAAAACTAGCATAGAATATATTTTTATGAAATGAAGATGTAGTGTGCCAAAAATTCCTTCTATATAACTTGGAGAGTTGTTTTTAAAGTTCCCTCTATCATAGATAATTTTCTGTGACCTTTTATTTCATGTTTGGTATAAAACAGTCCTTAGTGTTTTAAAGTGCTTTCAGCAACTTCTCTCGTTCATAGCCTTCAATTACTTACTCAATTTTGGATTCATTTCAGTAACTATGCAACTAAATTAAATGTTTTCTGCCTACATTTCAATCACATGTAATTTAAAATTGCAGAAACAAATGAATTGGCACAAAAATACAGTAAAAGGTGACAAAATAATCAACTCAAGTCATAGTAGCACATCGTGGGCAAGACTGACCAACTGGCCATGAGGTCTTCGTATAAGAATCAGGAATGTGCTAAACAACAGTTGAAACAATTTCAGTGTTCACAAAGCTTTGCTATGACCATATCAAATGCCCTACATTTTCACCTCCCTGTGTGTCTTGAAAACAACCCCAATTTTCTTAAGACAACATTCCGAACTGAAGTATTTCATGTACATGTTGATATATTACGATTTTACAAGATATGTTAATTTCATTTCTTATGAAAAAGCAAGCAAATTCATAAACCTGCAGAAAGACTAAGGAATCTTTGCACAACTCGTTGGGTACAAGAGATTTTCTAGACAAGTAGAAGGCAGGATGCTCTGAAAAAGGGGCAGGAATTACAATTTTAGGGGCAGGGCACATTTCATGCATTTTATCAGTACAAAATCAGAAAATCTTAAAAACTGAAAACTTTGCATAAATAAATTATATTACACTTAAATAAAAGAAAATGTTTTAGAACGCTAAAAATGAATCTTCCTCGATTTTAAAAGATTTCTTTACCTTCTTTTCTGTAGGTAAAACAAATGTACAGAAGGGCAGCAATGGACTGACAAGCAAGGTACAATACTTTGCTTAATCCTTTAAGAAAACTTCCTTCGGTACATTGCCAATTCTAGAATTATTTTTAAACATACAGAATTCAGTCACATGTACTACAGACTGATTTGATCTCATAAAAATCTGCAACAATCAAACATCTTACTCTTTTGATTATGATCCTGTAGAACTAAAAAAATATTTCTATTTAGCGACCACTATAAATGCAAACTTGGAGACCACATTGCTATACTAAGAGAATGACTATAAACTACTGTAGAACTCTGTTTATGTGAAATACTGTTTTCAGGTACTACAGGAAAAATGAAACTTATTGTCAGACACATACTCTCTTTCAACCCAACTGTATTACACACCGTGTCACACCTTCACAGTTAATACAGTATATAAATACAAACATGGTACTAATGTATTAATATACTGTATTATGGTAGTGAACAGTATAACACAACTGCGTAACACATACCCTGATAAATTTCTAGAATAAACAGCAATCTTTCCTTTTGGACAGTTCCATTTATTATTCATTGTGGTGTTCACTGAACAGGGCTCCAACCAATGACCCTCAATCAACAAGATATTGAATGATTTCAAGTCAGCACTCCATCATGGAGGAGGGTCTTTAACTATGCTAGTTACAAATGCAATCTCTCTCGTTGCCATGATAGTCATGCTAAACACACCCAAACAATATTTTCAACTACACAAAAATCATACATGCTTCAGCACTTCCAAACAACCACTTCAGTCTTACATTTTAATTAGTTTTTAATGAATTCATTTCACCAGTTTCACATTAACTATGAAGCAAACTCAACATGTTGCATAACAAATGAGATCCAGTAAGGTTAAGTTAAATCTTTAAAATATTAACAAGCATTCTGTCAGCAATGCAAGTCTTATCAGAAATAAAACCCGACAAATGGTCAGTAAGTACACGAGCACCTACGCATCAAGAAGCATTTAAATAAAACTTGCACTTAATCTCTCGGCATCTATAAAATCTAATCATTCCTCCTGTCTGAAAATACTTTAGTTAGTATCACAGACTATGAAATGACTATTAAGTATTTTCATAAAAGACCCCCTTTCTTTTCCTATTCATTTTGACCATGTATCAACTTTTCATATAGAAAAAAAGCACCATTTTAAACAGGGACTTGTCATTTCACATTATTTAAGATGTATCCTATAAAATGACATTTCTCACATTTTTTCAACAGACCTTGCACAAAATGTCATAACACAATTCTATTTTTCGATTTATGAAGTATGGACTACAACATTATCAACTTGTACATGACAGGACTATTCATATCACCAGCTTAAAGCTGGTCCCTCGTATATTTAACCAAAACTAAATTTTAAGAAGAGTCCCTTCTTTTTGGATGTTGTAGATATTTTAGCACACTTTAATTGCAGATACAAAAAATAAGCATGTGAAGAAATATGGATAATCCCCATCATGCTAAACATGAATTTGTGGACAAACTATTCTTGTAAATATAGCAGAAATTAGAGGCCTGCCAACATCTCTGAACAAACTTTATTTCACTAGATGATGGAATTCATACATACTTGGTATGACACTGAACTGTTTGGTTTCTATTTTTAATGCTTTTGTAAAGCAAATATACAACCAAATTTTCAAATGAACTGAAAAATTTAACTGGAAACGCAGGTCACCTGACAGATACATGAAGGCTTATATAACCCTTAACCCATGTTTTATGTCTTTCGGATTAAAAATGTTGGCAGATCATCTGGATATATGCTCTTGTATGCCCATGTTTATGCACCGATCATTTAAAAGTAATACACTTCTGTTAAAAAAAGTCAACGTTGAAATACAAACTAAAATCAAATCATTGTTTCTATTGGATGCTAAGCATGTTTTCACATTACAATATGTGCAGCTATACATCTAAATTACTTAAGTGCTCTCCCCTGTTTATTTCCCCGTTTTACTTCTGGCAATGGACATCATTCATCTTGCCCTGCATTTTTCACCATATTAAACAGACATCATAACCACAATCACAGCATTATGTCTATAATTAGTAACACTGACCTTGATAAAGGTCGACACTTTACACGTTTATTTTCTGTTATGTAACAGTGACCTTTGGTTCCATGAAAAGGTCGTCATTGTTCACCAGTGGAACAAAGAATGTTACTTGGTTTACACATTAGTGTTAAGACAGACTGACTATTTACACAGCTGCCGTGTGATCACAGTGTTATAATAAGAACCAGGTTTTTTTAACACCCCACTTCCTGGATGTATCAAACTGGACCATTCTGTACACTGGCACTCGCTGTTATTGCTGTATCATAATTTTCAAGTGCATCTTTAGCCTGATTCCTGAAATGTAAAGCATATAATTATGTTGTATTTCTGTTTCAAAATATTTAAGTTATTTACAGGTGGTCATTTTACCGAACCAGTATTCCTGAGAAGGATCTCGACACCAGTGCTCTGTAAGAAACTGCCAACTTTCTCATATAAAGAGTCAAGCCTTTAATGAATTTGAACCCATAACCCTTAAACAGTGAAAGATTAAGTGATTTTAAGTCCGAAACCATCACCACTTCCCCATGGGGGCAGGTCCCAAGATTCGTAAGAACTACAGTAAAATCAGTAAATCTAAAGAACAAGAGGTCCAGAATGACTTAACTGACCAATTCTTAATGCACAAGTTAAAATGGTGTTGATAATAATGGAAACATGCCTAATAGCATATTCAGTTCAAGCATTTAAGAATGAATTAGCAACTTTTGACAAAAGACTGTGTAAAACAATTTGCAGCCATTATTTACGACCCTAGTGCACCAAAATTCTATAGCAGCAAGTATTTCTCATTTCAGTTTCTTCTTTCAATTATGATACAGATAGTAGCTTACAATAAAACATTAGTCACACAAAATCTTCAAAGTACACTTGATCTAGATTTCATGTAGTCGGTTAAATATTTGACCTGAAACCACTATACCGAAACATATTTGTAACAAACGTAAGTCTTATCCAATCACATATAAAACAAGACTCTAGTCACAAAACCACCAAAACAATGGCGTATAACCTCTGGTATGGTATGCTTACCTTAATTCTTCTAATTTATCTGAAGATATATCGGGCGTATCGTTGGTTGGTCCATTTCCCTGAATATCCGACTGGCTTGGGCTCACACAATTACGAGCACCTGCGGGCTTCATCAGACCTACTTTGGTCAGGAAGCTAAAATATACAACAACATCCATCATTACATGGTTCTATTGTAGAGTAAATCAACAAGTATGTGACTTGTATGTTTTCAAGAGCAGGTAAGGTCAGCATGCATTGTTAGATAGTCAGTTAATGTTACAGACATGAATTCATTCCACTAAATACAAATTGTGTAGAGATGCAGTTCATGTATCGTCAGTATAAACCTTGCACTCAAAGCCATTATGTATAGAACAGAAAATGATTTTTGGTGTCACAGATTATAAAGCGTTATTAAACCAATACAAAAACGCTACTAGTTTTCATTCTTTCATACCACAATTTTTGTTCAAGTCTATTTTATGGTTAAAACTTTATTTTATTGGGGGTTTTTTAAAAAACCCGCGAAACCTTGAAAATGTTAACAGAGATAAATGACTGTTGGGTAAATACTTGCACACATATACAAATGTTTGTCACAGATATTCTAACAAGAATTCACATCTGAAAACCAGGCAAAGTCATAACTGACACAACTTTTTTGTGTGCTCAATTCTTGGATAGGATATGTTTTTGTAGGTACATTTACTAAAAAGAATTCTGCAAATTACAAACATTTCATACATAAACATGGAATCTTCTGAACTGATATAACAAACCCTCAACATTTTAAGTTTTATTGGAGTACTTTTTAAAGGCAGTCTGGATAGTTTCCATTCATTACTTCTAGAGTTATGCAACATACAAGAACAACTTTCAAAGATAGATTAATAAAATAAGTGAGGCAAACAAGAGTAATGGCCCTTGCAGTCTACTTTTCCATTCAGCTTCCCTAATCATTTAATCATTTTACAAGTAGTTATACTCCAAACAAGAGAAAGGATGGCTATTTAAGATGAATCAAACAACCCTTATCATCCCCTGGAAACATTTCTCCTGTGTAACTCTCTTAAAAGGCAGTTAAAATTCAGCAACTGTGAATGTGCAACGATTGTGAAGCTCTGCTTGTAGTATGGGATCGCTCTTGTCAATTTGGTAAAATCAAGCGTGTTCTTATTTCACACATTACAGAGGAGATATGCCAGCACCAGGTGATCTTATTGTCTGTACAGTAATGGTTAATAAATCAGGCACTGCAAATATGCCTAGTTAATTGTGAATGCATTCCAAGATACATGTAGTCTGTCTTGCAATATTAACTAGTATTAATTATCAACTGAACTACTGAAATAGCCAATTAAGCTGTAATATAAGTATACTGAAGTGATATAACTAAATTAGTATATAAACTACTGTAAACAGACAGCACCCTTGGAAACATGTAAAGCAGAAATGTTAAATGTATTTAACTACAATTATAGTCACTGGAGGTGATCAATACCCTCCCACTCCGTAACTCAATATTAACCGAGACAAGAAATAATAATATGGAACCGAAAATTTGCAATGGTTTAATCTAAATGCAGTGTTTCAGACACATGTAAATTTCATTCTGGCCCTACAACAAGAAAGCGTACGTTTTGCAAATGCTAAAGTGAGCTAAAAATACATTGATCCGCCACATCTGCTTTACATATCTCAAAAGCTATGCATGGACCATTAAACACACACTAAACAAGCTGCTAAAACGATGCATAGTAAAGCTTTTAAGCATATAGCATGTATGTAGTGCTATGTTTCACAAAATCAATCATTGTTTTATCAACGAAGAAACAAATTATAGTGTTCAGGGAGCAGATGGGAGGAAGGTGTTGGTGGCAAAATTCTTCAATTCCGCAAGTTTTCCAGTTTATTTGAAGGATGATGAATGTGGTGATCTGACAATAGCAACAGTCTTTAAGAATACTAAAGCTGTCACTGTAAAGTGACATATTCCCCATACAGTCAGGCTTTAAACACTTGAACATGACCTTCACCTTTTAGCTGAGGACCGGAGTGAACTGGCAGACACTTTTCCTAATTCTATTTAGTATTATTGAAATCTCATGAAAAGTGAAGACATGATCTAAACAGAAGGGCAGAATTAACACATGTCTCTTACTTAACTACTGCAATATACTGCATTGATCATGTGTGTGGTTAATGAAACACAACAGCTGTTTTTCAAGCTAGTGCTGTAAGCACTTTACATGTGCAAACATAACAAACCAAATGTGCATACATATATATACTATACTGGTATCGAAGCAGTTTCCGTCACGAAATGAAGGTTTTCTTAAAATATTTTAATTTAGAAAGGTTCAGTCATTCAAAAGTTCGGCAATATAAATTGTTTAGCTCTTTAGCTTTAACGGAACATAAACATTGACTTTTTTCCTTGCGCATGCGCACAAGTAACGGGGCTCCAAAAGGGTATACAAAATAGACAAAACCGGTTCGCTACAGAAGCAGTTTCCGTCACGAGAATTTGTAGAACAAATGTGTACTTGTTGATAAATAATACTACCAAATAATGATGTTATATGTTTCTTTAAACCGACTACCTCCTACTCGTATAACAAACAGAAACAGTATACTGGTTACCTCCCTTGGATAAGTAAGTCGGGCAGCGGTCCGCTTACTAATTTATGATTTGGGCGATATCTGTATCATTACAGCTATTTTTCATATTGATTTTAATAATAAAGTAACTATTTAATATCGATTGGATGTAAAAATCATGTATTTTGAGTTTTCTTTGGTGTTTTTGGGTAGTTGTCTGTTTTTGACCGCCAAGGGAAAATACTTGTCCTTAAATTGGACATGATTGAGTTATCCTTTGCGCATGCGCAAACGGTGCGCGTGAAATCCCTCACGTGCGACCTGTAAACAAAACAGGTGTTGCACTTTTAAACCTTGAATTTATAAGTATCATTTTACCTTTGCTGGAAAAAACTATACACAACTCTGGCATGTAAGGCAATGTTATGAAAACAATCGAGACTTCTTTGTAGAGAGTTACACTGAATGAAAAGTAGCGCTATATCGGATACTGCTAGCATACGGATACTGCTTCGATACCAGTATACTGTAACTTCATCACTATAAAAGCTGTTTGGCTTTAAACACTAGTAACTTTTCAAAACTAACTTCTTGTAACCACACAACATTAATTGACATTTCACCATTGAGAAATTTTGGTAAAAGTAAGTTAAGGTATTCCAATGTGCATGGAGTATTAACCACTGCGTCATTTTTTTCACCATTTTGTCAGTACAAAGTGCTTCATAAATCATGCTTTTCCACACTTGACTATTCAAAATGTTCAACTTTCAAAAGAGAAAACTTTAACCAAGCTATGATGGTGTTGGCAAAGGCAAACTGTGATAAGTCGTGTGTTTTTCTTAGTCTAGCTACTACAAAATGCCATGTTAACTTTCTTCCCGCCAGTGGCAATAGATTCTGTCTCTTGGACCAGTGCAGATCATGATCAGCCTGCACATTTGTAGTCTTCATGAAATCTTATCTACATGATCTATGTTTTTTTTTCATTAAACCACCAAAATTTCACTGACTTCCCTTTGAAAATGAATGGTTCCGTCCAAATTGAAAGGGGGACAAGTCCATTTTAGAAACTTAACAGGGTAAGGTTTAAAGCTGCTCCCTCACAGATTTTGCTAAAAACTGAGTTTTTTTCAAAAGCGTCTTTATGTCTATGAACTCAAAGTAGACACCTATGTACAATAACATATTGATAAACGGTATAAAAATAGAGCTGTTACATGAAACATAGGCACTATAACATAACAAAGTCTTATGAATGATTTTTAATAAGTGCAATTTTAAAGTAACTTAAGTAGAAAGTTGTCTCTTTATTTCCCCCTGTCAATTTTCTTTGATTATATTGATTTTATGCTTCAGCGTGATGTTTGAGATCTGAATATGTTGTAGGGAGAAAGGAATTAATTTGTTTCTACATTTTCACCTCAACTGTGAAAGAGCAGCTTTAATTCCTGGAGTAAACTAATGAAGTTACAGTACACACAGTAAGCTAACAACACCAAAACAACAAATATATAACATTGTGTTCACAACACTCTAGTGTTTGTATCCAACTCACTTAAAGTTAGAATTAAGATCATCATCAGCTTCAGCTGGTTGTTCACTCAAGCTTGTGTTACACCTTAAAACATACCATGTGCCCAACACATTAAAACACAAACATGTCAACACAAGCCACTCCTCAAATACAACATAAAGCTTTCTTTAGCATACAAACAGAAAATGTTGTCCTAGTTTTATTTTCTAACTCGTATGAATTCAGTATCGGCATGCTAAATGAAAGTACACTACCCAAAGTTTGCTAGGCACCACTCTGATTTGTTCATGTGATTTACTGACCAATACAAAATCTTTGACAGCACAGTATATGCTTCAACAAAATGAAATATTTGCCAATAAGGTATATTTTAAAAATTTTGTTGGCAAATGTTTGCAATAGTCTTTCGATGGATTTGTCATATTAGACAGATCATACAAAACTAGTATGCTGGCAGAATTTAAATGGCAGTAGCAAAGATAATGTAACATCTGGTAGAGAGTGGGTGTTTCATTATAAAACCACGATAGCATTGGTTATAAAGGCTAACTATTAATGATTACACTGTCTGGAGGGAAACTTCAGTTCTTTACCATATAAAAGAAAAACTCCTCCAATAAAAGACAGAACTGAACTCTTAACATGCAACACTAGAGAATTAAGTAAGTGGTGCTAAGCAAATTATGAATAGTATAAATGTAAGTAATTTATATGTGAAATTCAACTGAAAACACTACATAGCTAAGTGATCATGCCCTACAAAAATGTGATTTCTTCTATCTAATGATGTATCAGACTCTGTGAAATACAAAATGCAAGAAATTAATGTGTTGCCTTTAACTTAAAATTTCTATTCGGTGACTGTGGTCTAAAAATGCCATGGTTCCTATTCAAATACTTGGTTAAAATACCTACCCATCCCCCTGTGCATTTGTATCTTTGTTAGGCTTCTCAGAAGTATCTGGATCACAGTCTGAACTAGGGGCTGGGGGAGATCTAGGGGTGTTGGGCTGCTCTGGATTCCCTTCCTCTTCCGGCAGGGGACTAGATGGTGGAGTAGGGGGCTTCTCTAAGGGACTAATGATAGGAAACAAGCAAAAACAAAATGATAGCATTTTCTTCATCACAACCCATCAAATCAATTTGCATAAAACAAACATGTGCTTGAAATTTTCAGCGTAAAAAAGTAACAAAGAAAGTGAAATAAAAAATTGAAAATAAATCAAGCGAAAGAAACAAAACTTGGTAGATAAAGCTTATATGTAATTCTGCCTAGCTGTGAAAAGGGGCTTAGAAATGCTGGATACCTTTCTGATTTTTCTGGAATATTAGACTGTGCCTGGGTTTGTGAAGAATCCTTTGAAGACTGGTTATCAGTTGTTTCCACAGACTTGTTATCTGTTGTATTCACAGGCTGGTTATCTATTTGACTAACAGACTGGTTATCTGTTGTTTTCACAGACGACGAAGGAGAACTTTCCCCCTCCTTAACTGTATCACTTTTATCACTAGCAGTGTCAACAGTAGTTTGTTCCTGTTTTGAACTTAAGTCCGATTCTTTATTTGTCTCTACAATTTTATCAACATCAGTCCCTAAATCTTCCTCTGTCGTAGTATCTACACTTTCTAACTTTAAATCCATTTCTTTCTCACTGGCCACTGTAAAAGGAGAATACCATGTAAAGACATGTAAATTGTATTTGGGAAGTCACATGTACCTGAATCAACATACATACTCTTATCTACATCATCAAGAATATTTCCAGAATAGACATATTATTTCATGCTATTTCGAAGTACATTTGATAACTATGTAATGCTAATAAATGACCTTAAACAAGAAATCTTTAGCACTTCAAGTTACATTAGTACATTTAGTTATTTTCAAAATTAGGTAAAACAGATTTTTGGGGTAAGTACATGTAACCAGTAATCATCTTGATGTTGTACAACGTTATTTAGAGTACTCTAATTGTAGGTAACGTGCATTGAATAACAACTAAATACAAGTAAATGGGTCATGAAAAGGTTTTTGTTCTATTTGACCTGGTGACCTAATTCTTGATGTCATCAGGTGTTGAAGCATAAATGATGAACTAAATCAACATCCCTGTTAGAAGATGAAGTCCCATGCAGTATGTATGTACAAAATCTGCAAGGACAATTCCATTCCATAACATTACTTACAGTAAGCATTTGTTCTTGAGCTAGGTTCTGTGGTATCCATGGCGACTGGTGAACTACTTCTTGGCGCATCTTCACTACCTTCACTGTAATAAAACAAACTCCAATGCATATAGTAATCTAAAATCAAACTAAAACTATCACTGAAGGTGATGAATACCCCCCGAACACCCAAATGACACAGTATATTGTGAAGTATAATTAAATCTGACCAGAGGTTTTGGAGATTAAAAGCACACAAGACATTAAAAGTCTGAATGGTCCGTATTTGCCAGTTAAAAATTTTGCTAAGAATTTTTTCCTGCAGACACTTTGCCCACCCACCACTCAACTCAATAACAAATAGATTACCTTTTAATATTATCAAAACTCGTAAAATCTGCCCAGTTATCCTTGTTACTGTTATCCTCTGACAATTTATTTGGAAATTCTGCCCATTTCTCTGCCGGCTTGCCCTCTTGTGTTTTCTTATCAAAATCGGCCCAGTTATCTGATTGTGCTGGTTTATCGGAGGCATTACTATCCCACGGTGACGTATCCATGGCAATGGGACCTGCTTCTGTTGAATTAGATTGCTGCTGCTCAAAATTGGCTGTCCAAGCTAGAAAATGTTTGATAAGATACATAATCCTGAAGCAGTTCACAATAAATGAACAAGCACAACGTTAAACATTTCTTAAATGTGCGTCTCAAATCTTTCATGCACAACTGCAAATCAAGGCAATTCATTATCTGTGAAAATCAGAGCATTGTTTTCAGTTCTTTACATTATGAAGTTGAATTAAAAATGTAAATTTCTTGAAAATTTTCAACCTTATGTCCAATTTAATTTTAGATACCCATGACAAAATGTTTACCAAAAAATGTGATATAGACATGCTGAACGAGTTTAATTTGCTTTTTAAGTTATGTGTATTACTTTTAAGTAGTCCGCTGGACTCTGGCTCAACACCCATACTCTATTAGTATATGACTTCTGAATAGACAAGACACCTTACCCTCGTTTGAATCAACATCCATTTTCTCAGCTGGTCCTGGCCTTTGTGTAATACGTTTGGGCGACTCTAATTCTTCTTCACTATCGGTACTATCACTGTCATCTTGACTTCCTCGTGTAACTGGTAGTCTCCTGAAACATAATCACTTGTGTGAATTTTTTTGCGAATATTAAATACATTTACATGCAAAAATGTTCAAAAGCATTTGTTATTTGACTTGTTATTCTTAATTTCAAAAGCAAAGTTTCTGAATTCGCTTACAGCCTTATATTACATGATCCAGGTGCCTGAGCATTAAGTGTCAAAGACCACAATCCCCTCCCCACCTTTTGGGTTTAATGCCCAAGTATGGTATGGTATATTAGGGTTTTATCGTTGGTACAGCCTTCCCATATGACCAACGCCCCAAAGAGTAGGTTTTCGAGGGATACAGAAAGTTATCCCAATTCAGAGACCCCCTGGTTCTTCTCTTCCCATCATGGCCCCATCTTTCAAGTCTCATCCGAAAGAGTTAGTAATTTTAATTGGTCAGCCCTAATCAACCCAACCCCTAACAGTCTCGCGCCCCCCCCATCTTCCCTGCAGTACATCAAATCATGACCCTTAATGATTAAGATCTTTTCTGGCCTGGTTGTTCACCAGCAAAGACTGCTAGTGACAAGAAGTTATTAACTTCCTCAGATTACTGCATCCAACACTTACTCTGATCGTTTTTGTTGTGAAGAAGGTGAAAAAGTGATTTCTTTTTCTTCCCAAATATCTTCATCACTATCATTGTCAAACTGTTGTAACCTCTCATTACAATACTGTTCAAACCGGGAAGCGTTGGGACGCTGAAATATACAAATACTCAGATGAAAGACACTTAGGACTAACATAGTTTTTCTTACCTGCATAGCTTTACATGTGAATTGTGGTAAGATTTTTTTTTTCAACAATTTAACTAACATTTAGGAAACAACAAATTAGTTTGTAACATAATTTGTTACATAAAACATCAATAGATAGATTTTGGGACAAAAAAAATTGTATATACATGTATACTGTATTATCCAGAAGAATGCAAATAGTGAAGCTTGTTGCAACAATTTTCCATGACATTAAAATAAGTTTTCCATCCATAAAATGAAGAAATTTCAAAAGAAAGGACATAGAGTGCCAGTAAGACACAACATGGCAAATCAGTTCTGACTGCTGAATTGGTAAATATCAATGTATCCTTTGTTTTAAGTCATGTATAAACTGTACTTACCACGTCCTCATTTACACTGCCTCCAAAATCTATACTGGATATTCTGTCTGTGAATGGGGAACTGAAATCAAACATGGCAACAATATAACAAGGAAACCAATTGAAAGTATACATGAAATTTACCAAGTGGAATGGAAATCTGAAAAGTTTCATTTACTTTAATGTCCAACTTCTGACAATGCATACAAATCGAAAGTTCAAATGAACTGACTGAAATTGCTGAATAATTTACTACAAATAGACTTCATGCATTTTGCGTTTCCTCTGTCAGTGGTCACTCTGACCAATGAACAGCAAAACTTTTTTATGAAAGGACTGACAAATTAGAAAATCTTTGTTTCTCCATGTATACACATCAAAAACAAAGAAACAAGATGTACAATAGTGAATACTCACTCTGTTTTTTCTTCATGTTCACCAAACTCGTCTTCGTTAAATCCGAACTGGTCGATGAAGTTGGAGGTCATCTGTTGCAGCTGATAATCAGAGAAGGCCTGAATAAACCAGGCAGTATTTCATGGTCACCAGCTTATAGGCGCAACACAATCATAACACACACACACTACCAACACGCCGGCACATAGACACACCATTAATCCTTTTCTCTGACTTTCTTCCAGTGAACAAGTGTTTCCTTTTTATATTAACTCTTACTCTGATGAATTTTTACAAATTTTACGAAAGTATCTTATACAAACTGGTGATCATTTATTGAGTGAACAGCGAAACAGTGCAGATCATGATCAGACTACCTGGATAGCAGAATGATCATGATCTGCCATGATCGCATAGGCAGAATCACTTGCCACCATCAGAGAAAGTTAGAATACTTTCATATAATAAGCTGCATCTATACTAAATTCTGAAAATTGTGTTTTCTTGTTTATTGACAGTAAGAATAGGTTTACGGAGATTCAGCAAAACAGAATTTTGAAAATAGTTCTGTGCAACTATTTTGGTTACAGTCATTTCTTTTTTCAAAAGTGCCACTATTTTCAGATTCCTGTTTTATGGCTCATTTGCCACTAACTGGTGTGTCTATGGCCTTTACATGCAATACTACAAGGAAAATTTTAACAGAATAAGGATGGAGAAATTTCAATTGTGTTCTCAACAAGACAAAATGATTCTTAATACATACTATATCTGCAATTTGCAAAACCTGTACAAAGAGTACCCATACTTCTTTTTGTTACTTTGTCAGTTTTAAAGCTAGGCCTAAGCATTAAATTTCAAGTGTGTGGCCTAGTTTTTGACCCAGTTTCAGACCTCACTTTGAGTCCATCAAGATCATCATGTTCACTAATATCCGCAATGATAGGATGTAAAATATGATATTTAGTGTTTACAAGGCTTTTTTCTATTTGATCGAGTGACCTAATATTTTGACATGGTATATAACCTACTTTCATCTTTAACAAAAATTTATCACAACAAAAAGTAGTGAACAGTGTAGATCATGATTTGCGCTGGCAAGGCAAGTATCAAAATCTAAATCATTTCCTGTTGAGAACACAAACTGTTTACTAAGCAGTACTAAAAGGAAACAGAAGGTTGTACAAAGACAATATCATGCAAATTTAGCAACAATTGTTGCTGTCACATTCTACTATTTTTGTCATTTTTGCTAAGGGTGTCATATAAATTTTTTTGTCAACAGATGTACTACATTTAGTTTCTATGTTAAGAAGTTTATGAAAAAACACAAGAAATTAACATAACCCCTTGCAAGTCTTGGGATTGACAAATTGGCAGCTGAATGTGAAAATATATTCCGTTCTTTGTGAAATTTATAAAGGAACAAATTCTGTGACCATGAAAGTTTAACCTGGTTAATTCAAAATCACATGTCCTGCTTATCTGAACATCACAGACTGACATACAGTAACAGCTTTACAGAATACCCCAAGAGCTAATCTGAGCTGACCTTTGACCTATAGCTCATATCCGCTGGTCTCAACCAAACCTGAAGTTTTGATCTATCAATTCTTGAATGAAGTAAGGTCAATGACTATCTACATACTTCTGTAGGTTAAGGAATAGGGACAAAATCAAACTTTTTACTTCTAAGTGACTATTTCACAGAAGTCACAATCTGGTTGACCTTTGACCTACTGACACAAAGGAAATAGGGCAATCTATAAATCATGCAAGATGGCATATTTTAAGTTTCTATAACATGACGCCATGACCTAGTTTTTTAAGATACAAGTAAAATATGATATTTGTATAGTATCCTTAAAGGCATTTTAAGCTACTGTGATTTAGGTAGATGTCAATATGTTCAGTCTTCCAACTGTTATGGATTGAATGGAATAAGGTCATCATCCCAATTCAATTAAAACTCCTTTGATGCACGAGAAAGTTATAGCATGCACAAAGTCTATGTGCCCAATTTTTACATTTAATTTATAAGTATCACTTTGACATCTGAGCAATGGACCTGGGTCTTGTGTCAATTCAAAATTAATCAATGCAAGAGATGTTACAAAGCATGAGGAAGCAAAAGCCCTGACAAGGTCTCATGTATACATTTATTTACAAGCTATTGGGATTGAAATATGCAAACATATACCGAATCACCACTGTGACAACTATGTTGAGCCACTGCCAACAGGCTCAACAAAAAGTCAACCTTTTTAAAACCTCTTATGGAAAATCATGCATTTTATATGGCAAGTTCTTTCATGCAAATACAAAAATTTATAGTGTTTAGTGTATTGAAAAATAAAAACAAATAAAATCAGGGAGTAAAAATTAAAACATGAAAAGCAAATCGAGTGAGAAGCAGAATATAGGTAAAAATCTCCCAGCTGTGACCAGTTAGCTGGGAACATATGACCCAGTGTTCTCAGTAAACATTTATCAGAATTCTACATTAAGCAGATATTCTCTTGAAAGCTTTATATAATACTATGAAAGACGACTTTATTCCCCTGATAAATAGCAACACCCAACTAATTAGATGTTCTGAACATAGAACACTGGGTCACATGTAAAATACAATTGAACAGAATTTCAAACTCAGTAAGTTAGATATTTTGCAATCTAATTAGAGATTCAGCTTAGTAAGTTAAAGTAAACATCAGTCAGATGACATCTACTAGTCCAAACAGCTACACTATAAAACATGTGTGTATATAACTTTGTCTTGGCTTCAAAAATGACAGACTGGTTACAAAATAAGTAAGGCATATTCTGATATATGTTTTGCTTGATAGTCCTGGGTTATTCTGATAGTGTTTAACTATTCAGATCTAGACGTAAAAAATAAAACTGTAGAAAGTATTTTCCTTCCTGTAGAATTTAAGTCATGGTTTTGTAAGTATGATGTTGAACACCTAAAAGCTTTTGAATTCAATGGCAATAACTTGACCACTTTGAAACATTTGTCTGCTCTTGTACTTGAAAACGAAATGAAACACAAAAACTTCAAGTGTAAAATAGAATGAATGGGATTTTTTTTTTGACCCATCGCCAGTCGCACCAGAGACAATATAGTAACACACGTAATCAAGTGACTCAAGCAGACTTTTGAAATGTGTCATCAAAGGAACAGTATTACTTGTAACACAGTATGTCTTTTTTGTCACTTATTCTAGACTCTCAAACGTAACAACAGACTAGATTCATCACTTAAGGTGATTCATACCCCAATAAATGTGCTTAAAAACTCACTGGATAATAGATCTTAGTTAATAATGAGAGATAATTTATAGCTTCACCATAAGAAAGTAAATGATACAATAATTGTGAGCATGAATTATTACCCAAGAAAGGAGCAAGTGCTCTATTGTCCTGAAACATCTTTGGGTGAGGTATAGAAATGTTTTAACAAACCCACAAAATCTATCAACTTTTACTGAAATATTTCAAGACATGACATAAATAAAGGCCATTCATGATAACCAACTGATCAGCTTTTAAAAAGAGCACCTGTTGGTTGTGACCTTGACTTTAACTGTTTGGTAGATAAAACTTCCAATGCATGACATACTTTGCTGTAATACACATTTGCACTAAGTTTTTCCTTAGAAGCCAGATGTGAAAAACTTACAATAATTGACCTTAGAGATAGTGAAGTAATATTCACATTCTTTGATGCATAACAAAGCAAGAAGTTAGGCCCAAATTACTAACAGGCTATGTTCTCAACTTTTAAGGCAGCTAGCTTTATCACATGTGACACATCGAAATTATATAGGTTAGCAAAAGAAAATTATTTTATTAACAAATTCAAACCAAGGCTTAACGCCATCAATTTACATTAATTATCTGCTTTTACAAATACAACAGTAATCTCTCCTTGCAGGAAGTTATGACGTCAACTCAGGAAACAACGCCATTCACTACAATTGTGCCTGATGAATTGTATGAACACGCGTAGCACAGTTAATTTAGTTAATTAAATCATTATTTTAAAGCCTATCAAGTCATTTTTATTTAATTACTTATATATATTGCCTTTTCCGCTTTAAAGGGTTTTAAACCTTAGATATATATATATATATATATATATTATATATATATATCTATACTTTAACTGTAATTCATTTAAACATAAATTTATAAGCAGGACTCAATGGCAACCAAACAACACATCCACCAACCGACTTGACAGGATGACTCCTATATGTTTCCCAAACCTTATTTATGGGAATATAAAAAGTTGTTGTAAACTGACACAGACACATGTACATGAAGATTCCACTAAAATAGACAAGTACAATCAACATAATTACAGACTTCTCAATAGTAAATTATCTATATTGTTAAACTAATCCCCCGACACTCAAAACTTTGAAGAAAAACATTCCGCCAGAAAGAGTTCAAGAAACAAGAGGGCCATGATGGCCCTTTATCACTCACCCGAGTACAACTGCTTTTAACAAAGTTGCTAGAAATCATCGAAACAACCTTTCTGACAAATTTCCAGGATATTTGGGCTGAAAATGTTACCTCTAGAGTGTTAACAAGGTTTTTCCACATTTGGGCTCTGTGACCTAGATTTTGACCCAAGATGACCCATATTCCAACTTGAGCTAGAAATCATATAAACAACCTTTCTGACAAATTTCCAGGATATTTGGACTGAAAATGTTACCTCTAGAGTATTAACAAGGCTTTTCCATATTTGGGCTGTGTGACCTAGTTTTTGACCCCGGATGACCCATATTGAAATCTGAGCTAGAAATCATCGAAACAACCTTTCTGACAAATTTCCAGGATATTTGGGTTGAAAATGTAACATCTACAGTGTTAACAAGGTTTTTCCATATTTGGGCTCTGTGACCTAGTTTTTGACCCCAGATGACCCATATTCGAACTTGAGCTACAAATCATCAAAACAACTTTTCCGACAAATTTCCAGGATATTTGGGCTGAAAATGTTACCTCTAGAGTGTTAACAAGGTTTTCCATATATGGGCTCTGTGACCTAGTTTTTGACCCCAGATGACCCATATTCAAACTTGGGCTAGAAGTCATCGAAACAACCTTTCTGACATATTTCCAGGATATTTGGGCTGAAAATGTTACCTCTAGAGTGTTAACAATGTTTTTCCATATTCAGGCTGTGTGACCTAGTTTTTGACCCCAGATGACCCATATTCGAACTTGAGCTAGAAATCATAGAAACAACCTTTCTGACAAATTTCCAGGATATTTGGGCTGAAAATGTAACCTCTAGAGTGTTAACAAGGTTTTTCCACATTTGGGCTGTGTGACCTAGTTTTTGACCCCAGGTGACCCATATTAAAATGGCCAGGATATTTGAACTGAAACAGTAGCCTCTAGAGCCTTAACAAGATTTTCTATTTTTGGGTCATGTGACCTAGTTTTTCATCCGAGATGACCCATATTCGAACTCGTCCGAGTAATTACTGGGACAAACATCCTGACCAAGTTTCGTGACAACTGAGGCAAAAATGTGACCACTGAGTGTTAACGAACTAATGTGGACGGACGACGGACATTCATCGATCCTAATAGTTCACCCTGAGCCAGCTCAGGTGAGCTAAAAACCCACAATATTTTGGCAGAATTTGCATGTACATGGACAAACTGTAATATATGTTACAAACCAGATCCATGTTTACAACAGACAAACAGACATTTCCCCCTTTTTTTTTTTTTTTCCCCCCCCCCCCTTTTTAATACTTAATGCACACAAAACAATTAAAATCCCTGCAGATTTGCTAAAATGCAGGCCTTTTATAACATGTGTAATGTACAGTTCAAACACATGAATCTAACTTGTCTTTTCTTAATCAATTTTTTTTATCAATGTACTATTTCACGAAGTGTAGATATGTTTAGCTATAATACTGTATCAGCACAATTCAAATGGATGATCTTAAATTCAAAATTGATGCACAATGACAAAAAGGTAGGCAAATACAACCAATTTCGGTCAAAAAGAATGTTTAAGAAAACTACTCTGCTATCTCAAACAACACATACAAAGAAGTGACATAAATTGAACAAATAACAATCCAAAAGCATTAGGGCACTTCAAAACTTATCTTTTGTACAAGTTGTTTTTTTCGCCGTTAAGCACTTCATTTCAATAATACTAAAATAATTATCAATGCGGAAAAAAAACTAGCAAATCCATTTGAGATGTGAAAATAACAGCAAAATTGCTGAATTGCTATGTAGCCTCAAGTCAAAATCTGCAATACCTGTTGCATAGCTGTATCCTGTGGGAAGGGAATGTTGCTAAAGTCTGCGTCGTCATCCTCACTGCTTGAAGGAAGGCCGTGACCTTGAACCTGAAAAACAAAACTACAATCAGTGTTGAAACATGTTACAAGGATTTCCCAATTTGGAAAAGTCTGAGTAGAGATGAAGACCACTTGATTTTATCTGGTGTCATTCTTAGGTTAAATTTCAATTGATTCTTGCTCAATGTAAAACAAGTTCTCTTATCTTATGTGAATCACTCTCAAGACACAATCTCTGCTTATCAGCAATTTTCATTACTGGCATCAATTTACAACTGTGGCTGCAAGTGTCTTGCATCAAGGACACAGCGCAAGTGGTTGGTCTGGGGATCCATCCTGGTTCCTCTGGGGGAACTAACACCACCTAAACCACTAAAGACCTATGAAATTAAATCTGCATCATTTTCAGAAGTCAGCTACCCACTTGCTAAACCTATCAACAGATGAACATTGCACACAAAGATCATATATTCACCCACATTCAAGATGTACATGTAAACTAGTATATTAAGTTAATTAGAAAAACAGGTTTGTAAAATACTGACCAGTTCAACTGTGTTTCGTTTATTTACATCTACTAAAGTACCCGTTAAAAACGTATCCAATCTCTCTTTCAAATCTTCAGGGAGATCTGAAAGGAATCATTTAATAATAAAATTTTATCATTTTTCATTTAATAAATTTAACATTTTTCAAACTGCTCTTTATTAAATCAAACTTCTGTGATGGAATAAACTTGTGAGAATTAAACAATTATCACTTTTTTTTCAAAATTAAAAACTTTACAATTACTAGTAATATTCCTGTCAGAGAAGTGCATATATTAAATATTTTGCAAGTGCATATATGAAATATTTTCAGACTCTTCAACAGTCCTCACATTTTCGATGACTATACAAATGTACATAAATTTAAGACACACTTGAACATTTTGTGCTCTTGTTTGTCACATATTTAAAAGAAATGGCACCTGCCAACCTCTATATTTTCAACTAGTTTTCATAACATCACGCAAAATCTAAAAACAATTTCTTTCTTAACAGAAAAGAGCAAAAGACAGGCTAAGAGAGAGGACATGCACAGAATCATGTATAACTTCCCAAAATACCTGCTATGAGGGCTTTGATTGCCTCAGTATTTTCCCCCTTTTCCTGAGCATTGACTACGTCATTGGCTATTCGTGTTAAATGACCCATAAAACCTTTTCTTTTACCACCTTCTTTACTCCTGAAGTACATATCATATAGATTATACATGTATTTAAACTATTCTTTAAATAACTACAATCTGCTGCAAAAACTAACCTTGACAAACAATGTTAGAGAACATTATTATTAGGGCTGCTGATTGCTAAACATGGGGCCACATGTCAATACTTAAAAGATTCACATATCAAACCATCAACAAAATTATTCAAAATAAGGAAATTTCAAGTGAATTATTTAACACAACATTTACATATTCTGTTAGGGCATGTAATGCTTCTAGGTAAATGATTTACATGTTAAATTAGAATATATACATATATTCAACCAACATTTTCTCATTCATAAATTGTTTTGTTTGGTGTTAGTCATATCTGAATAGGCATTAAGCATACATTTGAATAGTGAATCTTAGAGCTGTCTTGATTCCGTCGCAACTGCCGAGCAACACTAGATTACAAATATCGGGAGATTACCGATATACCAATATAGCATTTATCTGTATTTCATTTTCAGTACATATCTGTATGTTTTTAGTAAAAACACCTTAACATGAACTCATATTGTGTTTTGTTTATAAATGTCCTCTGCATGTTTTTTCTGATCATATTTTGCATATAGTGCTATGAAAGTTAAATCTGTATATATTTATTTATTTATTTATTTTATTTTGTAAATGTTAGGAATTATACATTTAAGATTGTAAAGATTATTTTATTGTTAAGTACTATTGATTTTACTGTGTTAATATAAATACACAATTGTGCGGCACCGCGTAAGTTGATAGATGTAGCTATCCCAATGTTCACGGTAAAGATGGGCTCTCACATTGTGTATTGCCAAATGCCATTGTCATACGACAAATATTACATGCGACTAATTTTGGGTTTCCCCCCCCCCTTCGTTCAACGAACCCAAAATGTTCCCAAAGGAAATTTGCTTGGCATTTTTTTTCTTTTTGTCAACAATTTTTATGTTGTCGGCCATTTTTACCAGTTGCTAAGTTAAGGGCAAGACTAAAATGTAGACATTAATGATGATGCCTTCAGATCAAAGGCCGTGATTTAGGTACTATTGGGTTTTTATTTTAAAATAGAATATACAAATTTTGATTGTTTTGTTTGTATAAATTATAATGATTTCATTTTTAACACAAACAAATTTGTTGGATTCAGTTCGAATAGCCACCATATGTGTTGTCCATTAATTTGGGCTTTATTAATGATTAAGTACCACTGCATGTTTTAGACATGTCCTTTTGACGGGCCCTTTTCCTTTTTTTAGTAAATTTTCGTATCCTGACCTTTAAATACTAATAAAGTATCGATTTTTAAATTTTAAATCGATAATCGCAAAAAAAATAATGATACATCGATATCGCTTCTATCGATGACAGCTCTAGTGAATCTTGTATTAAGTAACAAACAGTACTATACTTACTGTTCTTGATCATTCAATTCCCATTCATCTAAAATCTTTTGTACTAATTTGCATTCAGAAAATAACTGAAACAAAAACAGGACGATTTTTGTGAGACAATATCAATAAGTAAATGCTCCAATTTAAATACATAATTTCTTTTAGTTCCAGATAAAAAATAACCTTAACACACAAGTAACGTAAGAACTGTTTTTTTTTGTTCTACAAAGCTTATGCAAAATGCAAGGTAGAGTTACTTCCCTTCCATTACAGAGTCATCAAGTGTGCAATAGGAAAGTGGACAGTTACCACAAAAGTAAGTTAACAATGTGATAACAATAGCTCATTGTTATCTAAGAATCAGATGCTTTCATAACTGACATCACCATTCAGTAACAGCAAACTTGTGTTAAAGAAACACCCGCTATAAACAAAGACTGTATTTTAGTGCTCTTACAAGTGGCCTCCACACACGTTTGACCTCTACCTGGGTTGTCCAATGTAAAATATTGAGATATAACAACAACTTACATGATTTAAAAGAGGACATTCTTTTTTCCCTTCCACTTCTATTGGAGGATTATTGAGTATTGTATATAAACACTGTGTGACATGTGTATGTAAGAAATTATTCCATATAAAACTAAAATACAAATCCTGAAAAGAGAACAAATAAAACTGAATTATTTTTAATACAATTAAGAGGGTATTACCAAGAATAAAAGTTTCAACTTTATTTTCAGACCCTAGACTTCTATAGGCAGAATAACAATTTCTCTTCCACACATTTTGATATAAATAGAACATCTATCACTAACTTAATAGTTACTTTTCAGTAGCTTCACTGACTGGATCATCGAAGTGTTTAACTATGAGCAGAAATGTAGTCAAATACATTTTTGGTTTAATAGCTGGCTTACTGTTTAATTTTTAGACATTATCAGCAAAGACTGAGATGAAAGAAGACCTAATCTGCTTCATTTTCTGCTTCATTCTGTACAAATGATAAGGGTCTTTATATCAGTCTGGGAAATTTATAGGACAATAAAAGATCTTGTGGAAATGTGTACTTACTAATAAAACATTTATGGTCCCCAAATGTCCTAATTCTACATTAACAGAATGTGTGTTGGTAAGGAGAAGAGAGGCCACAAGTCTACCCGTCTGTAACCGAGTGTTACCAAGCGGCGGGCTCAGAGACCCTGCTGAGGAAGGCATTATACAAAAACGTTGCTGAAAATACATGAAAGATCATTTAAAATTCAACATGTTTAAAATCCTATAACATATTACAACTTCACAAAACAGGTAGGATGGCCCTAAAGCACTCATCTTAGTCCATGGACAAAGAATAAAATGCATGATGGAAACACCTGTGTTTACAGAATTTCTTTAGGATCTGACCTAACAACGTACTTTTTTTACCTTGATCTATTGTGCTTTAGAATTGACTAATTTCGGATAAGAAAAACATTCTGAACACACTGTAAGGGTAATGCCAATATAATTTTAGTTAAACAAAATGAATTCTCCAAAACAGTTGACTATTCTCAACTAAACTGCAGAGTGAGCTTCCCATAGATACATTGCTATAAAGGTCGTATACTAGAATAACAACAGTGTTTACATGCCTAACAAGTTCAACTTTAATGTCAACTCACCTTTGGTGGATCCAGTAATATAGAGTGGAAGTCTTTCAGTCTAGGACAGATCGCAGTAAGGACATTATTTACACCTAAAAACATCTGTTCAGCATCTACTGTGCTCATCTGTTCTACTGAATCTTCTGGCCTACAACGTAACAATGGTTCATTTTACAATCTTTCGAACAAAATACCAACTGCTGTATGAAACATGCAGTTGATGTTACTACAATAAAACATGCTCTTTTCCATGAAATGTTGGTTTCAAAGGAGTCTCAACTGTTTTTTTAAGAATCTGATTCAATTATAGTAGATATTAACTAACACCTTACAGTAACAAGTGTTGGCCACACAACTTGGTGCTCATGATTAGATCTCTTCAAAAGTGCACCAAGACATTAATGGCATTGCATCTCAAAAATGTGTACTTCAGTTGATTTACGTTGTCTCATTTAATGTTATTAAGATATGTCTGAGTAACAAGAAATAAAGATGCAGCACTTACCCTTGTTTCTTGAACTCTAGGAGTGTCTGTATAACAGATAAACCATTTACAATCACAGACTCATTCTTTTCTTCATCATTCAACATGTTATCTAGTAACTTTGTTACATTGTCTTCCCTGAAATGTACAGTTTATACATAAATTACACAAATTTTAAACATTTGAAAGTTTGTTTAGATTTGCTTGAAGTTAGTTAGTTCTGTAAAATGCCATAAGAAACCATTCCTTCAGTTAATTTTCACTAAAAAATTAACAAACTATAGCTAACAGTGCAGATCATGACCAGACAGCATGTATCTGCTCATTGATCATGATCTGCACTGGTAGCCAAAGCACAGTCTCCAGCAGGGTAAGTTTTACTGTTACATTAAACTGGTATTCCTGCAGCTCTTTGCAAGTACCAGCAAACAAACAAGAATGTTTCAACATGGGACAGAAGTGGGATAGATAGTCATTAAGTAAATGAGAACAGGTAAATCAGTGAACTCCTTGTGGTTTCCTGCTACACTACTTGCTACAATCGTTAACTTGTCTGTATTTAAAAAAAAAATCCTGTCTAAAATGTTACTTCAGTTAGTTCATTTACCATAGAGTGAAATGAAGCTTTCATATTCCTAGTAACATATAAGGTTTGCCATTTCTAGTTGCAAGTATATTCTTAACCCGTTAACTGCATTTCTGTTATTAAATATTACAGTCTCACTTACATTTCTACTGTTGTTAGTAACGGGTCGGGATCTGCTCTATCTTGTAGTTGTATGACCTGTTCACGTCCCAAGCGTATAATGTCACATAAACTCTGTGCAGCATTACAATGGATCTGCAACACAAATTATTAAATATAAATCAAAACATTTTCTCACAAAAGCTGTAGAGCAGTAGAGATACTTATAATCTTGTAAGTACAGACTGAGCTTGAATATAAAGCATAGGCAAGTATTGGGCAAAATGTGAACTATTGACAAAGTTATGAATACGCTTCCTTTAGTTTACAAAAATATAAACAAGATGAACATATCTGAGACAACAGGAAGATCTGGCACAATTCCAGCAGTTTTTACTAACTCAGTAGCTATTTTGGTAACAGACGTCAAATCTATTGTCCTCTTTTTTAATACTTCATAGGCTGATGGTCATGATTCCATTTCCTGAGGATCTAAACTTCACTGCAACCGGTTGATAAGTACCTTTTACAATTACACTGCTTTTGACTTTTCTTCCTCTTTATTTCATTATTTTGAAAAATATAAACAGAAATGAAGGATGAGCCCATTAATGTACCAGCTGACCTATTTTTCTAAAGTAACCTGTGCAAATGTAAACAGAAAAAACCATCATCCTTCCTGTCGTTTAGTGATTCACACATACATAATTCAACAATTTGAACATAATAAAACCTGGTCAATTTTCAACTCTCGAGGTTTAAAATTACAGCCTGTTTAACATGAGAAGTGACTGTAACATGATTGCTATACATATCCACTATGATACTTACATCTTCATCATAATCTTTGTGTATACAGTTGACTAGTTTCTGGACAATTTGCTGCTCATTCAACCACTGAAATATTTTTGAAATGATCTTAACTAGATTTTAGATACTATGTATTTATACAGTCCAAACAATTTTAAGATACTGTGATAATATTGCTGTTAGTCATTTGTTTTCTCTTTTCATGTTTTTCAGTCCACAACGGAGCAGAAAAATTAATAAGTGTTGATAATTCATTGATTCAGGCAAGGGTGTTTAACTGTTACAGACCAGTCTCTCTCTCTGCGTTCACAGTGTACACCGTCACCCATGTCACAGAAATGAAGAAAGCTGTCTTTTTGAGCTCCTCTTTCCTGTCATACAACTTCTTTTCCAGGGTGCTACAGTCTGGCCGACTGATCATACAGGGGAGTACAGACCAGTCATCATATCCTAAATGTATGTCAGTTGCTTTAACATGAACATTGTTAGACTTGTCAAAGAGCAAAGTTTGTTGATTTTTTTACTCGACTATATCGTCTCTCTTCAATATTACCAATTTCTCAAATCTCGTATTTACCATCACTTAAGTAGCACTAAATCCACCTACTCTATGTTCAATGTCAGCACATCATATCATGAAGTGCTACTTAATTTTGCTAGATTTAAAAGTTTCTTTGAAGTATCTTACCTCTATCATGGCACGTCTGATTTCCGGTGATTCTATACAAGTGAGCAATCGGAGTAGTAAATCCATAATGGCCGAGGTCCCTATGTGTTTAAGGAGTGTACCAACAAAATCTGCCTGTGTTTGTAGAAATTCTAGTATCTGCAATGATTTAAACATCAACTTAAGAAAATTTATACCATGAAAATACAGATGTCAAAAAGCCTTGCCAAACTGAATTGAATCTAGATCAAAATTCAGTAGGACAACTTATCGGAATAGGCAGGCAATTTTAAGGAGAGAATGTGATAATAGTTGTACTTGTCACATGTTAACAATTTTCTTTCCTAAGGTTCTCAACCCATTTCAACAGTATTACAGTTACGGAAAATTGGGCTTCGATTGCTCAACAGAGCTCTCTTAACAAAAAATCGAACTAAAATAAATTTGTATAAACTAAAAATTGACAGTTAACATAATTCTGCATTCCTTGAACAGACCAGAACTACACTTAGTTTATGTATGTCACTGTCATTTCTTTCATATAAAGGCGCAAACCCCTTATATCAAATCAGTGAAAAGCCAGTTCAAGTAAGCTGCCTTAATCACATGCCAACAGAGATGACAAATTTGGGTATACTTACCATTTCACTTTTTCTAGTTATAAGAAGGCCCATGACTTTGCTGAAGAAACTGGCAAGTAAGGGATTGAGACTTTTGTCTGTGTCGAGGAAAGCATACAGCTTTTTGACAAGTTCATCATTTCCAGCCAAAGAATCATTTATCTGAGAAACATCTGAGGTCAACAACTCACATGCTGTGTTTGGATACCTGCACATAAAAGTAATATTCATGTTTAATGGTTCGCACAAAACACTTTTGTAAGAATGTAATAAGGGTTATGTATTGCCAGACAAATGGCGAGAGTGAAATCTCCATGAACACATGCAAACTGGACTGTTTACAAAACTAAAATTATTCATTCATTTTCAATATATTTCTACATAAACATCAATATTTCTTATTTCTTTATTTTCAAAATATGCCTGAATCAAAGTATATAACCCCTTCTCTGCCTCTTTTTATTGTGGTACATGTCATCTATTCATTATTTTGTTTAAAATCCTTAGTTCATCTTTCATTATACTTATTTTCTCCTAGAAAAGACATACATGTACATGTTGATCAAATGCATGAAACACTGTTCTTACAAGTATGTGTCTACACAATAAACATATGAACTCACTTATATCTAATTTTCTCTTCCACATCCTCCCCAGGTTCTTCTGTGATAAGTCTCACCAACTCTTCCATATTCTCTGGCAGCACCAGACTGTAATGTAGTATCACATACTAAATTATATAATCTTCAACTTATACGAGATATATAATGCAAGAAAGTCATGACTTTCCTGCACCAGGAACATTTTTGTACTGCATCTGTATTAATATTGGCAGGAAACTTATTTTCATGTGTGATCAAAAATACATGCAATGAAACTTACAAATTGATAAGTTTTCTGTTCTGTGCCTTGCATTCTTGCAGGATATCATCTTCATCCATTAATTCATGAAGTTTTACATCCTAAAAAATGAAAAATATCAAAGTTAAACCCCTGTATAAATAGATACCTTCAAACAAGTTTAAATACAATCTAGCCTAAGCTAAAATAGAAGTTTACATACATTTTTGGGGCTCATAAATATTATAATCTTGCGATCCATCTTTTCTTCTCAGTCTGAACTAATTGCACGTTCATAGCCCAAGACCCAAGTCACATATAAATGATACATAGAGACTGTTTTTGCAACTAAAACTGGTCTCCCCTGCTTCCTTTACAACTATTTTACAACTATTAATATCTTTATGGAAGAGCCATAAGCATGCAAAGAATCATCCAAATAACTCCTACTAACATCAAATATGCACATCTATGCTTGATAACAGTCATTTGAAATATGAGTTTGAGAGATGAAGTCTCAAAAAATGCTTTGGCATCCGGCCAAAAAAGTAGTCAGTGTGTCTCTCTAATCACTCTGTGGGGGTGGCGGTTTGACGTCCTTATTCAGACATGATAATAAAAAAACATGTCAAGTTCAATTTTATTACATTTACTTTACTTACTTCCTTGTCTAACAAGGTATCTATGTGTGATGTAGTCAGTAAGTTAAACTTCCAAAACATCTTTTTATGCAGATGTCTTCACTGAAAATAAAAAGTTCTCAATTAATTATCATTATTTACTCAATATATATTTTAACCTGAGCACATTTTTTCTAAGTGTGGGGAAGGCAACCTACATGTAGCCCCTCTAATTGGGGAAAATTAGCATAATTGTCTAAAGGGGAAGCTAAAAGCATGGAGCAAAGTCTCATTTTGTGGAAAACTGCTTGATTTTACAGAAATTTTAGTTGAGGAAGAAGCCCTACTCTGGTTGCTGATATTTAAAGTAAAAATGCCCAGAAACTGAAAATATATATTACACATGTATCATAAAAGTCTGACATATAATTATGCAATCAGACCTACAGAAAACAACTTTGGTCAATAAAGAATGTTCTTCTGTGTTATTTCAAAAGTTCCTACGTTGGAGGTTTCAATATGCATTAAATCAAATACAATATGTATCATTTCCTTGAATGAAAAGCCAAAATCGAGTTCAGAATTCATTCTGCAAAGGCTTGAAAGCTGACCTACAGACAGAATATAATTCTGTTTTTTTAGTACCATTTAAGTTTCATCCCTCTGCTTTGGTACTACACGTAATTTCAGGATTTTACTTAACCCATTACTCCATGGATACGCGTTTAATCACATGTGCAACTAGTGTAGATCCAGATCAGCCAGCACATCCGTGCAGTCTGATCTGGATCTACACTGTTCTCCTTAGATTATTAAAGTATTTTGACTGAGAAGCGAACGTGTAGTCAGGTCAGACTGCACATATGTGCTGGCTGATCTGGTCTCACTAGTTGCCAGTGTCGCCCAGTTAATGTACCTGTGGCATGTGTTTTGTCTAACTAGATTATCACATGTTGTGATATATATTATTCATGGATTTGTGACCGTCGGTCCGGCGACTGTCTGTCGTGTACAGGTAACTGCTTGCACAAAGTGGCATGGCGACGTAGTAATGGGGGGGGTCACGAGATCACAGGGGCATGTGCCCCAATATAACATTTGGACAAATAACGAACTCCATAGTAAAGTTCTAATAGTTTCTTCTTTTATTTTTAGGACACATTAATAATTGTTTAAAGTTTATTCTTTATTCTTTATATTCCAATGTTGTAAGATTTACACATGAAAGACAAGCACCAAAGTAACTAGTTCAAAGCATATTTAAAAGTAGATGTTGTTTATTCGAATCCAATGAAGAGTGATGTTCAGTTTTAATACAAAAATATGTTTCTTTTGAAAATGTCCAGGGTAAAATAATTACCCAGTTCATTAATGAAATTCCAAAGTTTTGTCAACATTTTTAGGGGATTTTTTTGTAAAAGATAGGGGTTCAATATTTTTTATTCCACCCCCAAAATGGACAAAAAGTTCCGTGTCTAGTAACAATACATTAACCTATTATGACCTTAAAGTTTTCATATTAAACAACAAAAAGCATTGAGTTACTTTACAAGATGTCATTCAGGGATTTCCCGGACGCAGGTTTCTTGCGTCCCTGATGCAATTTTTGGGCAGAGGACCCGCATTTGAAATGATACCTGCGTCCTCGGGACTCGCAATCACCCGTCGTAACAGTTTAAACACTTTCCGCGATTTAACTCTTCTTTATGGCAGGGATCACATTTGAGGGCGACGTGGGCGAAACGGCCATCACATAGAGTCGCTCTTATTGTTGTCGTAAACACTGACAATGTTTTTGAGTGTCAATCTCGATACTGCACCGCCTACTCGCTACCGTTTGTTACACCAGCTTTCATTGGTCAATAAAAAACGGTAAGCCAATCAAAAGCGGCGAGACAACAAAGCAATTTAAAGGTTGACATGTATGTTTTGACATTGGTAATGTTTATTGTCAATTTAATAGTTGAGTAAACATCGATTATTAAACGGATTAGCATTGATTCGGAACAATAAGGACCAATTACACATGTTTATAATTAAAATGGCTGTTAAGATGCCAGTAAGTTCTTTGATCGTATGACATGTTTTAGTTATGCAAAGAATACAGTAGAGTATCAGACACTGCTTGTTTCATTGTTGACCGTTTGCTGCTGCATTTTTTTTCTTGGTAATTAATTAATTGGTAATTAATTAATTAATCGGCGAATTAGATCAGCAGGAAAAAATGAAAAAAATGGAGAATTCCCTAGACTTAATGGTTGATGGCTTATAGGATAATACTAAACCTATGTTAGAAGCAGATTAGCATGCTGCAGAGGGTCACGAATAAATGCTAAAAGGTACATAAAGTTTGATATAAAATTGAAGGCACTAGCCTTTTAATTTAAAAAAAACTAGAGCTATCACTAAATGTGATTAATACCCCCAAAAGGATTGCTTTATAAACTGAAGAAGTTCGTAGTAACATAATACCTTGCAAACAAACTAAAAAGAGATATTGTTCTTAGAAGTTCCTCTTATTGTGCTTGACCATTGTATGAAGTTGTATTGAATTCCAACTTGTAGTTTCGAAAAATGCTCCAGACAGGGAAAAGTAACAAAGGGCATAACACTGTAATTAGTCAAGATGGGTTATGGTTCCTGTGCACTGCACTCCCTCTCACTGTGCTTGACCTTGTATGAAGTTGTATTCAATTCCAACCAGAAGTTTTCAAGTTATGCTCCGGAAAGGAAAAGTAACAAAGGGTAATAACTCTGTAATGAGTCAAGATGGAGTTATGGTTCCTGTGCACTGCACTTCCTCTAAATGTACTTGACCATTGTATGAGGTTGTACTGAATTCCAACTAGTAGTTTTCAAGTTATGCTTCGGACAAGGAAAAGTAACAAAGGGCTCTCAGTAAATATTAAAGATAGAGTTATAGTTATTGTACCTGCACTTCCTCTGAGTGTGCTTGATCTTGTATGAAGTTGTATTGAATTCCAACCAGTAGTTTTCAAGTTATGCTCGGACAAGGAAAAGTAACAAAGGGCAATACTCTGTAATTGTCAAGATGGAGTTATAGTTCTTGTGCCTGCACTTCCTCTCAATGTGCTTGACCATTGTATGAAGTTGTATTGAATTCCAACCAGTAGTTTTCAAGTTATGCTCCGGACAAGTAAAAGTAACAAAGGGCATACTCAGTAAATACTCAAGATAGAGTTATAGTTCTTGTACACTGCCTTCCTCTGAGTGTGCTTGATCTTGTATGAAGTTGTATTGATTCCAACCAATAGTTTTCAAGTTATGCTCCGGACAAGGAAAAGTAACAAAGGGCTCTCTGTAATTAGTCAAGATGGAGTTATGGTTCTTGTGCACTGCACTTCCTCTCATTGTGCTTGACCATTGTATGAAGTTGTATTGAATTCCAACTAGTAGTTTTCAAGTTATGCTCGGACAAGGAAAAGTAACAAAGGGCTCTCTGTATTGTCAGATGGAGTTATAGTTCTTGTGCCTGCACTTCCTCTCAATGTGCTTGACCATTGTATGAAGTTGTATTGAATTCCAACTAGTAGTTTTCAAGTTATGCTCGGACAAGGAAAATGCAACAGACCGCCCGACCGACCGACCGACCAACCACCGGGTGACTCCTATATACCCCCCTAAACTTCGTTTTGGGGGTATAAAAAACTTGCGTAAAAAATACAATTTACAAAACATTGTAATTTCTAGAGAAACTGACTTCAGCACAATAAAATATATTTAAGAGTAAAATATTCCTTTTAGTATTGGGGACTCCTGGTATTACCTGGGACTAGGGCTGTAACGAATACACTAAGGGGCGAATACGATACGTATCACGAATACAGGGTGACGAATACGAATATTAATTTTATTCATGAATATGAATACTATACTAAAATCATTCAACAAGTGAACATTATATAGCTTTTGCCAACAATATATTACAGTCTGCTGACTAGATAATAGTACTTTCTTTGTACTCAAATTACTGTGAAATAATACTGTTCAAACGTAAAAAAACACTGAGTAAACATGTAACTTAAAGAGCTCTGGGTTCAAATGACTAGAACTGTTTAGTAAAAAATGACTAGACACGACTATAGAGTAAAGAGGATCTACGATTTCAACGGTTCTCGATGCTAGACATGTTGATTGAGACGGTTTTTGGATGTCGTAAAATGGGAATTCCCACTTGTTGATATCAAATTTTAATTGAATGTGAAATTTGAATGAATTCAATCAGTTTAAAACCCAGAAAGTTATGAAAATCATTTATTCAATTGTAAACCAACATCAAATATCGGCCCGACGACTTATTAAATAAATGTCGTGAAAATATCTGTCAACTGTTGTGGGTGGGGTATTACAACGAAATAGTGCAAAATGCGCTATGAAACGGAAGCGTTTTCAGTAGATTTCATCTGTTTTAGGTAAATTCAAATGATTTAGTTTAAATCATGCAATTTTTATCTATATTCGTAAATATTCGGTTCGGCACATGGCGAATAACGAATACAATTCGGACAAAACTGTATTCGACTAAATCGAATATTCGAATGTATCGTTACAGCCCTACCAGGGTCCCCCAAAATTGAATGGTAGGGGGTCAAGGGACCCCTACTTAAACAAGAGCTGTCAGTAGGACAGCGTGCTCGACTTTTTTAGTGCTTGCCAATAAAACAAAACTTTGACAGTTAAGGGCACACAAGACTTTAACTAGGAATTTATAAGTACAAATCAAGAAGAGTTATCTTCTTTTGCTTACAGATAGGTCTTACGATGGTACGTAAGTACTCCAACTTTCAAAGTATATCTCAAATGGTTAAGTTAACAAGTGGACAAGAAAGAAAATTTTAACTGAGTTTCTAAGTCAAAAAGGGCCATAATTCAAATAAAATCCTTGACAGAATTACATTCTCCTGCCCATGTTTGGGAATCATGATGGTAAACAAGTATTCCAACTTTCAAATTAATATCTCAAACAGTTCGTCAAAAAGTGGACTAGTACGAAAAACATAAACAAGTTCTAAGTCGATAAAAGGCCTTAATTTTTAAAACAAACCCTGACAGAGTTACCTTCTCTTGCGTACAGATGGGGGTAATGATGTGAAATAGCATTAAAAGTTTCAAAGCAATATCTCAAAGGGTTAAGGTAATAAGTGGTTTTCCCATATTCAATGTATTTTCTAAGTCAAAAAGGGGCATAATTCTGTCAAAACCTTGACGGTTATGTCCTCTTGTCTGTTGATGAAGGTCGTGATGGTAAACAAGTATGGTTAGTTTCAAAGCATACCTCCAATGGTTTTGAAATAAAGTGAGGTGGTATGAAAAACTTAACCAAGCTCAATACCTTTCTAAGTAAAAAGGGCCATAATTCTGTCAAAAATCTTGACAGAGTTATGTACTCTTGTCTGTAGATGGAGGTTATGATGGTAAAAAGTATGGAAAGTTTCAAAGCCATACCTTCTTATACTTTTGAAATAAAGTGGGGTGGTACGAAAAACTTAACCAAGGTGTGACGCCAACGCCGACGCGAGTAGGATAGCTCCCCTTTTCATAGAAAAGTCGAGCTAAAAACCAGAGGGAAAACCCTGGTCATTGTTCTGGTTTACAAAGAGGATTCTCTACATTGATGTTGTCGCTTTGATTTCTGACATAAGTTATTTACTTATCATTAATATTTGGGACATCCAATGTAATTCATTGTTCTTTGATCCAACTGTGAAAATTGTCTAAATTTTCAGCAATTAACACTTGTAATGCATATATCTTTGCTTCATCCTGTATTAATATATTATTAAGTGTTTCAAGAGCTAATTTTCTTCCATTCAACTGTGAAAAAAGGCAGAGAATAACAAAGAAAAATTAAAAGAATGCATTCTTTACTGTACAATTTTTTAGTAAGGCTGTTTCCGTTGTGAACATTAGCCCTTTGATTTCAGTCATAATTTATTCATATTAGGATGTCCAAGGTTATTCATTATTCTTCGATCTGACTGTAAAAACAGCTGAAAATTAAACAAAAAAATGAAGGCTTGAATCAATAATTAACAATAGTTTTTATCACTACAGATGCATTTATAAATCTACTTAGCCTATAGGATGATAGGAGGGCAGTACCGCGCTGTTAGCGATTATGGAAGTGTTAGTTATTTTGACACCTTGAGATCTCTTTAGGCAATGATAAACCATTACTCAACTATTAATCTGTATCAATAACATAAGACCATGTTTCACCAATCAGGTTGTATATTATTTTTCCCGGGCACCCAATATATGCCTGCAGCCTAAATTTCCAGCGTACATTGGGCTATATGTTTCATTCACACCTTTGTACGCCAGTCAATTTGATTTTAAAAGTAAGGATGAATCCTGTGTGAGGAAAGAGAATCAAATAAGCTGTATATAGGCTTCTTCTCAATCCTGGATGCTGTTTATAAATGTATTGCATCATGTTTAGATAAACAAATAAATAATGTTTAAACTAATCCAGTGTTATCAGTGTGGAAAGATTGGAAATACCGGAATATGCATTTTAGCCCCACAGTAGACTTTTTGGACGCAATTTACGCCCATAGATGATACGTTCGCTAACCTGTATCAATCCAACTTTACTTTTCACACCAAAATAAGAAATGCAGGCAGCACCATGTGAGGTACAGCTTTTCAATCAAACAGTGTAAAATTTCTTCACAGGTATAACACAGGTGCACTGAAGTTCTTCAGCTAGCACTTCCCTCTAGTGGGGGCAATAATGAAGCAATCATGCTGGAATGGTCAGGGGTTCATAATGGAGCTTATTCAAAAATTTACAGCTGCATCTATATACAGAACCGATAAAAGACATTTTTAGCAGCCAGCACATTGACCTCTTCATTGATCTGTATAAAATGGTTGGGTGGGAGGGACTGCAAAAAATTATGAAAGCAAAGAACTGTGTAAGGGTTGAAAACAACGATACCTTTCAAATAAAAACCTTTACAGCCTCTTGATACAACGTTGATATTTAGTAGTTGCTATCTCGTAGTCATAACCTTGGTAAACATACTGAGAAATGACAGGTTCGCAATGACAATGTGAATTTATCTATCAAGCTTGTCAGTCAGCCATGATAAATATTCTTTACATATTGGTTGATGTTTTCAAAGCAGGCCGACGATATTGTGTTTCCACAGAGACAACTTATTGAAACAGATGAAAGTATCTGTAGCAAGCGATTAAACCGCAGAAACGGGCGGGAATAACAAAATTTTGTCCAAAATGGCGTATTCCAAAGTGAACATCCCAGAATCCTTTGCTCTATCTCGAGATTTCTCGTGCAGCTTAAAATAGAATTCACTCTGGTATGTCAGACCCGAACCAAAATATTTTTTAAAAATACGAAAAAAGAAAGGCTGTCACTTAAAATCAAGAATATAAACGTAACATTAAAGCCTCGATTTCTTTTTTAAAAGAGAAACGAGATTTAAACTGGACTGCGTTTCTGTTTTTGACGATAAAATATCGTTTCCTTGTGCGTCAATGAAATATTTGCATATCAAAGCGTCATCACGCATGCGCATTCATTGATAATCACAAGTCGTGCTGACCGAAGAGGAAACAGACGTCTGTTACAGTGTTAGAAGAAGATCACTTTCCCGTCGAAATAATTTTGGAAAAGAAGAGATCTATTGCGGGAATTGGTAAACATATTTTGTTTTTTGTTCCAGACTATTTATTTTAAGCTGTTATTCATTTTCTTCTGAGAAATTTGTATTTCATTCCATTGACCTACTTTTCCCATAAAGAATTTCCAGTTTTTAGGTCGATGGCCTTTCGGTTGAAGACGAACACTTGTAGCTAAGGCACGAAACTGTCCGTGTTTTAACTCGAATCAGTTTGAAACATTGTTAAATAAACTGTTATTGTTATGGTAATCTATAAAGCTGATTGAGAAAAAAATTGGTCGTGATCAAGTAAGTGCATGAAAGAAAATCTAGCGGTAGATCTACAAACGAATTTTCTTTGTGACTTTGATGCTTTGCTTAGTGACATTAACCCTGGGGCTACATCAGAAATGACAGTATGATTACCACCTGTCAGTCTTTCAATATATCAATAAAAAAAGGGTCTGCTATGTGTTATTTTTCTCTGTCCGGGCACTTGGTCCAGACTTCAAACAGCCACAGCCCTTTTTTCGGTTGAACTTTAAGACTTCAACAGTGTTCAAGAATGCTTTGATACAAACCAACTAGCGGTATGTGGTACAACCATTGCATGGTAATCATCTGATTTTGTTTAGTATCGTAGACTTGTTGTAATAATGCCTGTACCAGAACTCACAGTAAATTTTGGTAATTTCTGCTGATGTTTTTAAAGCCAATTTTGGCATCTTTTTTGGCAAGAATGTAATTTGTCATGAAATAAATAAATCTTACTGATTTGTGCAATGGGTTGGATACATTTATCATATGCTGTATTGATTTTATCGCATATGCACCTGAAACTGCAGGTCAAGGTAGAGTATTTCCAGTGTATATTGGTCTTGTCAACTTATGTGCTGAAATTTCTTCAGTTGTGACCTTCCGTTCTAATGTTAGACCGGAAACTACCATCCCAACAGTATGTCTGTTGACAGTTCTGCATCCATATGGTTATTATCAAACTTTCTTGTAAAACCCTTGGTATACAATGGTATATACAATTGAACATGCATGCATACCATGGTATGCTTTCAGGTCGCAGTACACTGCCTTATTACCAACAACAGAAAATAAAACTAATGGTAAACAATGCTACCTGGAAAGGATGAACAGCTCATAATGTCAAAAAATTTATCTTTGATTAAAAGGATTGAGGCAAACAAACAGATATATAAGTGGAAATAAAAGAAAAAAACATTAAGAATTTTATTTCCTTAAATATGCATAGTAAATAGTTAAAGGGACATTGCCTATAGATGTACAATGAGCAGAATATTTTCATAAAATGTTGACAATGAGCTGAATATATGTTGACTGAAAAAAAAAAATGTTTTTCAAGAAGAATATTATAATTGAGAAATGTCTCGTTTTACACAAGCTTTAATATTAAATCGCTATCCACCCCAAAACTATGAAACAAGTGTTTAGGAAGAGTTTACTAAACTACATCACATATGATTATATATGTGTATTTTACCAATGTTTACTGGAATCTTTAGCTAAAAATTTCAGGGTTTGTGGCAATTATTTTAATAAAAACACAAATTGATCCCAAATTTAGGGTATGCCTCTTTCACAGTGTTACAGTGATGATTCATAAATTTAATTAATAAAGAAATAGATTGACTATGTTGAAAAATATCAGACGAAATATCACTTTGAACCAAAATAATAAAAACTTTCTACTTACTGGGGCAAAATAATGTTAATACATGTAAATTAAATTATGGACTGAATATGAATATTAATTAACCCTAGAGTAGCCTCCCCTCAACAAATGTATTTTCCAATACCGGGATGTCAAACAGTGCGTGGATCAGTTATGCATGAAGTGTTCTCTTCAGTGTGGTGTTATTCATTACCAAGTAGAGTGGGCGTACAGACTGAATCATATAGTGTGTGTACAAGTGTCTAGAGGCAAAGAAAGTATGTGAAATATGTTGGAAAGAAAATAAGTGAATAAACTGAATTCATAATTAATTGTATTTAACAACACTATTGAAATAATTTCAGGTGCAAACAGCTTACTATAAGGACAAAATGTTCAGTTTTCATAAACCAAAGATATATAGAAGTAACAATGGATGTTGTATCTGTCGAGCAAAGTCTTCGAGTTCTCGGTTTACGGACAGTTCCAAATACGAGGACGAATTCCAGAAGTGTTTTAGGATACAGGAAAACCGCTGTGGGGAAATCTGTAATGCTTGTGTATTGCTAGTAAAGCGATGGAAAAAATTACCTGATGGAACAAACAGGCACTGGAATCATGTAAGTTTAGTTTCATTTATCTTTTCAAATGTATATTTATTCTGATATGGAAGTGTTGACAGTAAGACTTTCAATTTCCATGATATTAAGTCATTTTGAATACTAAAAAGACTTAAAATATTATTGGGATGGACTTAATACAAGTGTGTATTGATAAGTTAGGTATTTGGTTGGAATGTTTGCTTACACCAAATAGCACATTAACTGATACCATGGCAGATAACATGGGCTACACCCAGTGAAGATGTTTGTTTTATATAGCATGTAGAACTTGAATCAGTGTGACAATGACATGAGAAATTTGACCGATTTGTGCCGGTGTCATGCAGCTGAAGCAGTTCATTGACACAGCAGAGCAGAGAGGTGGGTTAAGAATGGTCACTTCACCTCAAACTGACCTCTTTCTGTAGCCTTAATCTGACAGATGGTCAGCATTGAAATTGATTAAAATTAAATCACCCATCAATTTAGCTCATGGGTTAAAAAAAGACTGTGAGCTATTGTTGTGTCCTGAACGGTGTCAATATATGTGATGTGTTTTTAGTTAAGAATTGTTTGTAGGTCTTTTTTCTTCCCTGATTTATCAAAGCTTATTGCTCTGAAAGATGTTGCATGAGTTACAGCACTGTTTCAAATCTTGGTTAAACTTTTCTCCATTTTTTAAAAGAGCCGTTAGTACTCTGAAACAAATTTAAATGAGGAAGATGGAGCTTACAGTTGCTTCCTGTTCTTCATATGTTTCATGGCCTTTTTTCCCTTACAAAATCTATCAACACCAAGAATATACATGATGTTACTTGCAATGTCATTTTTAAAGAATATAAATATGACGTGTCTTAACTGTCTGTGACATAAAGCAAAATCCATAAGGAGGCGTTCATGTTGTGATTTCTGCATACTACAAAGAAAACAATGATGGTGTTTTTGATAAAATACAAAAAGATAATACTATGACTCCAAATTGCTTGTTTAATATGAGTGAGTGAAAGAAAAATATTCACAGACATATTTCTCTGGTTGTCTGCACAGAAAGAATTTACATTATTATCTAGATAGGAACATGATTAACCATAAAAAGTTATCATGCCTTTCCAAAGAATCCTGGGAAATACCTGGTGTTGATTATTATCATGTGGTTCATGAAAACACTCAATACATATAAAAACCCTGGTGTTTGTTTTCAAGAAGTTGTAATACATCAGCTCTGCCTGCAATTTGACACACTGACCTAGATTTTTAGCTGGGGGGAAAATCACAGGCAGTTGTATAGTAGCAAAATAAATAGAGAATATCTTTTCATGGTAAGGGCTGTGTTCATTGTTTGCTTGCCTAATGTACGTCAATTCCTTTTGGTTTTGTTGTGTTGAACACATTTGTTAGGTAATAGATATATTATAGTATAGGTTTATTTGAATTCCTGTTTTGATATCCTTTAAAATTCCACTTATCCAGAGGTAAAAAAGTTAAAGGCATTTCATTTGACCTAGGATGAAGCATTTTGACCCATAGAATTTGCAAAAGAAATTTATGAATCATAGCCTCTAGCCATTCTTGCAGACAGGTCAAAAATATGTCATATGAAGTGAAGTAAGGCATAACAAATATTCTTGTAAATCCTTAGATTGAAAAGTGATAACATTTCTAAGTTATGATGGCAACTGGTACACTGCCCCTAGGACATAGTGCATGTGCCAGTCTCTCACATTTGGCACAGATGTGGCTGCAGATTTATATTAGGTGTGAAATCTGCACTATTAATCACACCTCATGCTGATAATTAAATGGTTAGTTGATTGATATATAGAAGTGGCATGTGCCTTCTGCTATCTATACATATGGTTAAGATAAATCTGCCAGGCCATTATACCCATTAATCTGGTACTGATTTTCAAGTGATTAGTACTCATTTTTCTCTTCAAAGAAAGGAAGAAGGACTTCTTCCCTTTATTTTCCTACATTAATACTTAATACTCCCAGTGGTTTTGTTCTGATTAACAATAGTAGGAACATGTACCTTTACCTGGTAAGGTAACATAACTACTTACATAGAAATTTTGTATAGACAGACTGATAATACAGATATGATTATGTCTATTTTAAGGGCATGATTTCATGTGTACTTACTTCACTGTATTTTGACGTGACATGATATGAACTGTTTGTAACTAGGTGTACAACTTCCTCATTTCTGAAACCGAGATAATAAATACAGTTAGGTCATATGCTTAGAGTAATCTACCATTGACATTGTTTGCTCATGAATATTATTATTGTGGCCCACTTTCATAAATATTTGCCATAAATTTGGAAAATATTAATCTTAATTTAAGCATTTTTTTCTGAAAATTGGTAATGAACATTCATGAATAGGGAGTATTCTTTGTTTTAGGATGTGAACTGTCATGAATGTCTTGACAGCTTCATAATTTCTTTCCTATGATATATATTCTTTTTGACATTAAACCCCTGTGTAGGACAAATAAGTGTCTGATATAGGCCAGGTTTTATTTATGTTCACTATAGTAATAAGTCTTAATTGCTGTAAGGAGAGGGGGTTGTTGTAGTTTTCTGTGAAAGCTGTAAATGCACAAGAGTTTTATGTATTTTTAGGGGTTTCAGTAAAATCACACAATGCTCTAGATGTCCCATAAAAATGATATGCTGTCTGTATTGTGTGTTTAGTATGTTATGCCTTATACATATCAAACTAGGCTTTGTAAAAAGATTACCCTTGAATGGAATATAGCATTTATGCAAACATGAACCAAAAGATTGTGTTAGGGGCAGTCATATAGAAATCTTGTATGTTGCTATTAGTTACAGATTGCATTCCTTTCTGAATATCTCTGATGTGTGCCTTACATTGGAAAGTGGTTTAATGTCTTGTTAAGATGCTGGTACATGTTGTACACATCAACTAATCTCATCTAAGTGCATCTGTATAAATTATGTTCATATCCTGGGAGGATCAATCTTCCTGTATTTCAAGGTAATTATCTGAAAGTATTGGCATGTCTATAATACATGACCAACATGGAAAGGTCTGTGAACTTCTGAACCAAACACCACTGGTCATCTGTGGTCAGTTTAGGAGGCCTCCAAAGGGGTAATGATACAAAGATCCAGCATTTATTCAAAATTATCAATGAAAACATTTTAATTGTGATAATTCTCTGACTGAAAGATGTGTCAATATTTTTAAGTAATTGGGACCAGTGTTACATACTGATAATAGAGTTAATTCTAGACTGGAATTGGGTCATGCCAATAAGTCAAATAAACTAATGCTTTTGGAATGTATTCAAACTTGCGAAGAATTGTTCATAGACCTGAGTAACAAAATTTTCTTTGTCTCTTTTGGTTGAGCTATATTAATACTGCCATCATGTACTTCTTGTACAAGGTTTGGTCAATGACAGTTGTAATTGTTTAGTCAGTAAGGTCAGTTTTTAATGACCAGTTTGGATGTGGAAGTATTTGTTTGTTTATGATTACACTGAAGGGTTTTATGCCAAATAACAGTAAAATGTAAACAAAAAATGTTTACATTACATGGAAGCCAGCCTTACTGGCATTTTCAAACAAAGAGAATGGATGTACTGTGTTGTTGCTTTAGTATTGTCTTTGTTCATTATCATTTGAGAATGGACGAAAGATTTTCACCTGACCTTAGTTTCTGGTGTTCCATTTCTACAACAGACAGTGCTACAATTAAGTGGGTAGTTAGCTATAAGTGGGTAGTAGGCTAGTTAATGCTTCAAACAGTTGAATATGGAGTTGCTGATAATCATTACTAAACCCTTACCCAGCCAAATTTCTAAAATTCACTTTTCTTCATTGATTGTTCAAAGGAAAGACTCTGAAAATGTTCTGACTGAAGCAAATAGTAATGATCATGATTGGACTGCACCAAGGTGTTGATCATGATCTGCACTGGTTTATTCATGGCCAGGTTAAAGTTGAGATGCTTTCGCTTTTGATGGTTTTTGCTCCTCCTATCCATATGGCCACACATATATGTCAGCTAGACAAGAATTCTGCTCTTTTCAATGATTGCTTTCAAAAGATTTCATACTCCTATGGCTTTGGGAATGAAAAGAATGTTACAACTCTTGATGACCTTATTACTGTATCTTTTGTATGTATGCTGATTTGGCACAATGGAATTTTAGTGCATCAAGGGAAAATTTGAAGTTTAAAAGAATATATTTGAGATTTGAAAATGATACATAAGCATAAAAAAAATTGACAAAAGACATCAATTGGTACCTGGAAAATATTGCAAGAGGTTCTTATTGATATTACTTTATGAATGTATTTAAACTCACTTCTAAAAAAGAATTATATCCCGACAAAGACATTCTACACATAGTTGAAATGATAGTAAGTACATCTGAGATAAATATATCCACTTGACAATGACTTATGAAGATGGTAAACAAGAGTAGTTTGACTGACCCAGTTTTGAACCAGTAAATTGTCCTATAATAAAGCAAATGTTTCAAAACCCTACTAGTGGCATCAGTAACCCAAAAGAGTATACCTCAAGTTTTTATTATGCAAGCTGAAATTCTACTTTCTCAGGCATTGTTTGTGAACTATTTGCACTAACATTTCAATTTTGTTTGTAAGTCAAGAATAGCATTCTTTTTGGAACTGCTGGCCATATTAAGGTCATCATGGCCGTCTTGTTTATACATGTAGATCTCCATTGTGAACAAAGCATTGTGTGTCCAGCCAATGAAAACACATCAGGAAATATTGGCAAATAGACCACCTGTCTAAGTTAATGATATTCTTGAGTTATTTTGAATGCTTGAAAGTTACAACACAGACTGCAGTACTCTTGTTATCAATTATTGATGTATTACCATTGACTGGTTCCCCTGACTGGTAATACAACATCTATCTGTCCATTATATTGATCTTCTTTAACTACATCACCTTGTGTGTACTATTGATTTATTACTAATTTTGGTGTATGATTTATCAGTACATTTGTATATATTGATTAAGTATTTGATGTATAGTATCTCATCATAATCATCAATAAGTTATCAAGTGTCTGTGAAATCATTACTTAAATGTCACAAAGACTGAGGTACATGTATCTAAAGTACTTTCAGTTTCATATCCACTGTCTGCCTTATTTGCTATAGGCCTTTTAATACTAAGATTGAACATTTGAAAGCCTGTTTACCAAGATTCTTATCTGAATTCTGATATCATGAAATGCCAATATCCTCGGTAAGATTTAATACAAGTTGTAAGTTGGAAACAACATGTGTACTAACAGAAAGTACCTTTCGCTGAAGAAGTTACCTCTCTTGATATTTTTTTGTCTTTGCCACTATGTTCTTTTTACAAAATGCCTTTGAACTTGATTGTGCTCACAGTACATGGCCATTGACTAATATGCCTTTCAACTGTCTAGTATTAACATACAGGGCTGGTCAATGTCCTTCACTAGGTCTCTCTCCAATCTGTCTGTGCTAGAAGATGTCACCTACAAGATACTCATTGATGACATAACAGTCATGTAGTGTTTGTTCTTTGCCAAGTTCAGCAAACACAACACCTTCGTGTGAAATCGGTCTTGAAATTTCTTGTTGAAGCAAGTTGACTGTCATAGTCTTGTTCTTAAACATACTGGTACATAAAGACAATCTGTCTAATGGACAAGGAAAAAGTCAAAGCCTGTTTTAATATCTATCAAGATGAAACATTGTTTTGTTCTGACTAATCAGTTTTATAGATCCATCATTGATCTTCATTAAATATGCATTAATTAAAAAGAGTGTTGGCATCATATTACGATTGATTTTATGATGGAATTTTTATAGGTTGGAAGAAGAATGCTGCGTCAGGAGAATTTTCTGACTTGGAGTGTGTGATTTATGCATAATAACTGTCATTTAAAAGTTACTGTACCTTTAGGTTGTAGAATGACATGTAATAAGTAAAATATTTGTCAGTAAAGTCTTTTCAGGTTAATATTCTACTGATCATAGCAGCAGTCAGTAGAATTTTAACCTGACAATATTTTACTGACCATAGCAGCAGTCGTGATTTTAACCTGACCTTTTAATTGTGTAAAATGGACTTGTCTGTGTTTCAGTTTGGAATGTAGAGTTAACCATGTAATGGGGCCTAGCTGAAAATTTACTGACTGAAAAGCATTCAGTGCAGATCATGATCAGACTGTATGGATTAGCTAAAACGCTCTTGAAAAATCCCTGATGGTAGAGCGCTTTTGTTCCTTGTTAAGAAAATTGTCAGTTACTTGCCATGGGGCAAGTTGTTGAAGTACATGTATAACTGAATGCCTTGTTTTGTATTTCAGGTAGTGGATGCTCGCGCAGGGCCTGGAACAAAATCCACCCACAAAATGAAGAAGCAACTCAGTCCCACTATGCAGAAGTATAAATCCCCACTGAAAACCAAACATCGCTCATCATCAGCATCACAGCAGCAGCAGCAACAGCAACAACAACAGTTACACCAGAATTTCACCTCCATTCCAAGTCCACTTCCAGAAGAATTATCAGGTATGCTAGGTTGTCTCCTCATAATTATGATGCTAAGGTCACTATAAGCTATTGTGATCACAATCCATCTGTCAACAATTTTTTGTCTTTAAATGTAGCCGGTTTCAAGTAGAGGGTGTGAATAACTTATATCATAAATACATGTAACTGACCAAATTGTATCAAGCATGCCTAAGCCCAGATGTGGAGATAAAAACCCTTGTGTCAGCAAACTGCATTTCATTTTAGGTTGGATTTTATGATGACTTGCAGACAACACAAGGCATTGATTAACTTCTAAAATTTGCCAAATCTTGGTATGCCTGTCACCACAGGCTAAGGTCTGGGGTTTGAGCCTTTCTAGTTCTGTTGCATTAGCCCATTAAAGATTTTCACTGCTGCCCAGGATTGAATAGATTATTGATTATCTTGAGTCATTTCGCTGGCTTCTTTCATGCATAGACATCTCCATTCAAACGTCTTGGCCCTCTTGTTTTAGTGTCTGCTTTAAATAACATTCATGTGGTTGATACACTGTGTTAATAACACACACAGCTGATGCTCTTTTGACATATAATTTTGACATCTAGGTCTATAGATAGATCACGTTCATAGCTGAAGGGCAATATATACCTGATATATAATCGGTATGTCAAAGCTGACTCAATCAAGTTTCTAGGTCAGTTTTAAATGAGAGGGATTGGCCTAAATTCATCACCATAGCAGAAGTGATTTCTTCTTAGGACTTTTAGAAGTTTTCTGAAAAGAGTGGGAGAAATAATATGTGAATTTATATTTCAACAAATACATAATTATTATCCTTTATAAAAATGGTTCCCTGTAGGATTTTGTTGGGATATAAAAACTTGGTCGCAAGGGGGGAATCTTAGGTTATTGACTGAATTCTCATGCTCACACTTTTATCCAATCATCTGAATGTGGAAGTATGAACAGATTCTTTCATTAAGTCTGAATACCAAAAAATCAATTTGTCACAAGTGTTATTTTTTCATGAAAACTGATTTCATTCATTTAATATTTTACATAATTATTCTAAAAATTCTTTTTATTGGTTGAACAGAAGTTTGTCTTTGAAATGTTAGTGCTTGATTGTGGAAAGGATTGACATACAGCCCTAATAATGAATATTTCAGTTTCCTTAGAGACACACAAACAGAAAATCCCTTTTACATTATTAAGATTTATGACAGCTGGTTCCCCTTGGTCTTTTTTACACCATCTAGCAACTATTTCTACAACCTTTAGACAGTAATGGTGGTTTGCTTCAACACCTAATTAACACACTTCTTTGCAAATTATGGTGATCATCCATGCCCCCATTCTTGTGGAAAGTTCAATGAACTCATGGATGCCGTTTGATAATCAATACATGTCCATTACATGTCGGCCAAGGAAGCTGGAGATACTAAGCCTGTTAACATGATGAGGTTCGGAGCTTCCTGTCAAGATTTATATGCCCTGCAGTGTTGAGTGAACTGCAATGAAAATAATGTATTTTCTCCTCTTTTTGTTTTGTTCTAGATTCCACAGAATGAGGAAACCCTGTTTTATGTCAACTGACATTTTTATACCCCCAAACGAAGTTTAGGGGGGTATATAGGAGTCACCCGGTGGGTGGTAGGGAATCGGGTCGGTCGGTCGGGTCGGGCTCGGGCGGTCTGTCCCCCCCCCCCCCCCTGCATTTTCCCGGCCCGGAGAAAAACCCTTGAAAACTACTGGTTGGAATTCAATACAACTTCAACAAGATTAAGCACATTGAGAGGAAGTGCAGTGCACAAGAACTATAACTCCATCTTGACTAATTACAGAGTTATTGCCCTTTGTTACTTTTCCTTGTCCCGGAGCATAACTTGAAAACTACTGGTTGGAATTCAATACAACTTCATACAATGGTCAAGCACATTGAGAGGAAGTGCAGTGCACAAGAACTATAACTCCATCTTGACTAATTACAGGTTATTGCCCTTTGTTACTTTTTCCTTGTCCGGAGCATAACTTGAAAACTACTGGTTGGAATTCAATACAACTTCATACAATGGTCAGCACATTGAGAGGAAGTGCAGTGCAGAAGAACCATAACTCCATCTTGACAAATTACAGAGTTATTGCCCTTTGTTGCTTTTTCCTTGTCCGGAACATAACTTGAAAACTACTGGTTGGAATTCAATACAATTTCTACAATGATGAAGCAAATGAGAGGAAGTGCAGTGTACAAGAACCATAACTCTATATAGAGTATTTTTAGAGTTATTGCCCTTTGTTATTTTTTCTTCTCCAGAGCATTACTTGAAAACTGCTGGTTGGAATTCAATATAACCTCATACAATGGTCAAGTACATTGAGAGGAAGTGCTGCACAAGAACCATAACTCCATCTTGACTCATTACAGAGTTATTGCCCTTTGTTACTTTTCCTTGTCCGGAGCATAATTCGAAAAGTACTAGTTGGAATTCAATACAACTTCATACAATGGTCAAGCACAATGAGAGGAAGTGCAGTGCACAGGAACCATAACTCAATCTTGACTATTACAGAGTTTTGCCCTTTGTTACTTTTCCTTGTCCGGAGCATTATTCGAAAACTTCTGGTTGGAATTCAATACAACTTATAAAATGGTCACACAATGGAGGGTGCATGTATAAGAACCATAACTCTATCTTGCATTACAGAGTTATTGCCAAGAACAATATCTCTTTTTAGTTTGTTTGCAGGTTTCTGTTACTACAACTTTCTCAGTTTATAAAGCAGTCTTTTGGGGGTATTAATCACATTTAGTGATAGCTCTAGTTTCTTTTATTCTAAATTCCACATTGCCAACCTGCCAGGTTTACTAGCATTATCTATCCAATGAAAACAGCAAATTTCTCCTTGTTACTTTTGTTCTCAATGCCATAGACTGTGTACAAACTTGTACTATGTTAAAAACAGCTCATAGAATGCCACAGTCTGTTCCTAGCAGCACATGCAATCTGTAATATGACATTTTGTTTAGAAATACACACTTTTCATTGGATGACAAGTAAAGCTACCCACTAAATTTATATAAATACCAGGTATTCATCCATACTGTTCTTCTAGTATTGCTATCACTCCTTGTGATGTTTCTATATTCTGTAGAACAGTATGGGTAAACTCCAGTATACATGTATACTGAAATCGAAAGTAGACATTTACCTTAGAATGAGTAATAGACCATTGAATGTAAGTGACCCTCCTCCGCATCATTAGGTTGCAAGGTGAATGACCCATAATCCCCGGTTTGACTATGTGTGTGCATTGAACTTTAGGCTTCACTAAAGACAGAATGCAAATACCCAATTACATTTGCAGATGTGGAAGCCTGATTAGAATATAAAAACCAGTTTTTAATGGTGTTGTTATTTACAAGAAACATTCTCTCTGGATAACTTAGTTAACATTGTAACAACGTCACCCAGTAAGTCACCCAGTAAGTCGTTTTATTTGCATCTTACACTGTCACTCCCTTGTTTGTCAGTAATGGACATCGTTCTCACTGGGAAATCATTGCAGCTGCATTGCTCTGTGCTATAGGACATTCACACTGCTGTATTCTGACCCTGCATGACCTTTGTCATCAGGAGAAAGGTTATAGGTCAGTGACTCTATATTCCCCTCTGGAGTTTCCTTAGGAGTTCTTGCTTGAAATGGAAATGAATTGACCAGTTATAAAAATGTAACCAGCAGTAAACCTTTTTTATATCCTTTCATAACTCAGTAAATTGAATTATATTTGACCAGAAAAAAATAACTGACAAACAACAAGGTGTGAGAAAAGTCATGTTTCGGCAATTCACAAATTGTTCATGCGTGAGACTGATCTGCCATTTAATAATCCGTATTTTTTCCGGTGTTTTTGTGTCAACGCCTTGTCAGGCAGCAGGGCAACACCTAGGGAACACCTCTTTTTGTCTGTCTGTTTGTCATAAAATTACTTTATTATAAAAGATTTCTCACCATGATTTTTGTGTTGAGTGTGACAGTAGATCACACGAGATTAAAAACTAGGTTATGTGGTCAAATCAAAGGAAAGTATTGCTCGACAGGCAACATTGTATGATAATTCATGGTGAAAATTTATCATTAAGTCCAGGACAAGGTTACCAGGGCAGTTTCAAGAAAATCTTTATAAACACCTTTGAGGTCTGATTTTGAACTCTTTCAGGATGATGATCAGCAGGTCTTACTGCGCTTTTAAAACAACACTGTACCCAATTTGGTATGACTGTTTGTGGTGGGAATTTGAATCTATGAGTCAAAAATACTAAAAGGCAACAGCTTACTTTAGGGAAGTGATTTTTTAAATAGGATGTACAGATTTGAAGATTGTTATGCAGATGTTAACTGTTGACTCAGGTGCAAGATAGAGGGCTATCTTGGCCCAATTGTTTTTCAGGAAATATTTTAATGCTGTTGATAGAGTTTTTTGTTTAATGAATGCTGATAGTGTTATTTATTTAGTAAATTGGAACCAGGCTGCTGTCAGGTTTAATATGAGGATGTCAACAGCTGTTCTTACTGAATAGCCCCATATACTTTGTTGCTTGTTGTTTATAAACATCTTGTTGTTGTTTATAAACATCAAAATTTATGGGCCAGAAAGTTATGCATTATGATCAACGCATATAACATAATGATCAGTTTATTTGTATGTGCAGGCCTATGTAATGATTGCTTTTTATTATGGAGTTACAACTTCTGTGTATTGAACATACTTAAGTTGTTTACCAGGAAATACTACTTGTTTTTTCTTGACGCACATCCATAATCACCCCCGTTGTCCTATTTCCATCCCAGTTTTCAATGAACTTTCATGTATCGATTTGCCAGGCCTGCAATTGTCTGGCATCTGAAAGCATGTGGAAATCTATAGTCTGGTAAAGTAGTGTGCAAGTGGGAGAGAACTGATCAATATCACTGCTGCTTGTACCTAACGTGATCCTCATGCACTGAAGAAAATCCATAGAATTATTTTTATCCCACAATTAATTGAATTGGTTTCTTAAAAATCTGAAAGATTTATGGCATTGCTGTTACATGTCATCACTTATATTTTGGTTGAAGGGATGAAAGTTTCTTCAACCCGCTTCTATGGTTCAGTGATGAACATTGCTGACACCTTTTAGCTTAACCTCTCTATGATTGAGGGTCGTGGGTTCGAGCCATGCTACTGTCCTCTTGACACTGGCAGTTTCTTATTGAAGATTGGGATCAAGTACTGGTCTTTGCGAGAAATAAATAATGATTGGAAATTTCCCACCCATAATTCTAATATGCCTACGGTATATTTCTATAGTAAATTCGAGTGCATTAATATGATTAAAGCACTCGGAAAAGTAGGCGGAGTTTCGGACATGGAAGTAGCTCCTTCCGACTTTTCTAATTTACTCCTCGCAAAAATAAAATATAGAAATGGAAATAATATAGTATAATTACTCAGTCGCATGAAAAGATTTGTTTAAGAACTTAAATATTATTTTTGATTGCGTCAAGTAAGCCTTAGAATACCGTCATCTTGTTTTCCTTAAAAAGGCCAAGAAATTCAGGATTAAGTCATACAATGTTTTGATTCGGGAGACAAAACTATGAATGAAAACGTTACGCCATCACACTGCGCCATAACTCCACGTTAAAGCGTTGTACAGTTCAAATTAACGGTCGCTTTAAATCGATGGCCGCTTTGACAGGTTCTGAATCTGGCGCCTTCTGCATAATTTCAGTCAGGTATTTCTTTTTATATTTTATGTATTAGATGATTAAACTAAAATAAGTTTGTATAATATAGTTATGTTTGATATCTTGAATGGTTGCCCGAATAGGGAGTGATTCCAACAGCTACTACTTATGCTGTTTTACACTTACCCCGAACTGAAAAAAGGTCCGTAGTAGTTACGATAGTTTTCAAAAAATCGGCTTTAAGATCGAAATATTATGTTTGTGAGTGCTTTTCAATTGAAGCTTTCCCGTCGGTATGTGCCTGCTAAATTCACTCGGGCCGCCCTCGTGATTATTCCGCCGGCACATCACCTCCGGGGAATGCTTCAACAGCCCCACCGATTTCTTAAATAACATGAAATACATGTACTGTTGAAAAAATGAAGGTTTTGATTCAGGATTGTTTTTTCGGATCAGCGTTTGAATGGGGTATGTAGGAGTTATCGTACCATGCGTAAGGTGGGCGGTTGGGCAATATGTAACAAGTAACATAGTACACAGGTTTGGAGGTATTGTAATGAAACTTGGTTCAAGTGAAAGGTAGCTGTATGGACTTTTTCCAATTTATCCTGCAGAGTTATACCCCTTGATTTAAAAGAAGTGTGAAACCCTCTTGTGTGTTTTTGTTGTTGTTGTTGTTGTTGTTTTAAGAGAACATATTAATTCTTTATCATCATATAGGTATTCATCTTCTAGAATGTCTAATACAATAAAGTGATTTGTTGTATTTCAGGGTATGAAGACAGTTTGGATAAATCAGACCTGTTCAGTCAACCAATGACGGACAGTGAGGAGTCCGATACTGAAAATAGCCAGGGTTCAAACGTCTCGCATATCAGTGATAAACCAGCACAGAAATTATTAGAACACCAAATTAGTCCATTCCTAGATCTCAGTTATTGGAAGATGTAAGTTTATAATAGAGTTTCGAACTTTGACCTGTCAAGTATATATTTATGTAGCATGTTATTTGTTGTTGCACTAAAGCACTTACATAATAGTATGACTGACCGGGCAGTAACCAGTGGTCAAAAGTAACAAGTACACCACATATGTACATAGAGAACTAAATCTTATTGACAGAATGGTGGACAGTTTTAGCACTTGCTTAATTAATCTATAGATGATTGTAATGATGTATTCTAGTTTACACATGGGTTGTTTTCGGAGAAGCAAGTTTTCAGCATTTCCGAGAAGCAAGTTTTTAGTATTCAATTATAGTGTCAGATATTCTTCAATAATTAATACTCATAAAATTAACTTTATAAAGTCACTTTATACCTAAAAGCAGCTTTCGTAGCTGATAACATCTATAGGAATCTCATGAGTTTCAGGGAATCAAATTAGGGCAGTATTTCTTTTGGATACTGATAACACTATTGTATCCTTTTAAGGCTATTTCTCAGCTTTATAAATACTTTAAAAGTACAAAATCAAAGAAATAAAATCAAACTAGATGATTGTCTTTCATTTATGAAATAACATCCTTTCCAGCAGTGTTAGTCGTTTAATAAACAATGATTTGGAGTACTGATATGCAGTAATTAGCCACGATGTCGAAGGCCTGAGTGGTTTATAAATGCGCATCAGTACGACAAATATATTGTTTATTAGACGATAACAACGGTGAAAAGGATGTTATTCCGATTCTAGCATGACCAGATATTACAAAAAGTGAATAAATGCAAAGCTTTATTTTCTAAGCGAACGCTCATTTAACGTCATGCGGCGCAATATGACGTCATGTTTACAGCATATCGGTTCCCGCATTGTTTATGGTTTAATATAACATAATTTTTCTTCTCTTTGTGTATAGAGACAAAATTGTTAGTCATGTTAGAATAATTGATAAACCATAGAAAGAATTTTTAGCTCACCTGAGCACAAAGTTCTGAAAGGTGAGCTATTGTGATTGGATGTCTGTCATTTTTCTGTTGTCTGTTGACTGTCTGTCTGTTCACACTTATCTTATGAACACTCCAGAGACCACATTTGACCCCAAATCATCTTTAATATTGGTCAAAATATGTATTGTTATTTATTACAAAGTTTTAGTAAAGGAACACCGTAGCTTGTTATGATATAGACGTATCAGTTACAAACAAAAAGACGCCATTCACTACATAAAAACTTTGTAAGAATGGCTGATGATAACAATGTAATGAATGCCTGAACTCCGCAAAATTTGCTTTATGCAAATACAGTAGACAGGCAGTGAAATATTTTGCACAGAAGTAGAACACGTGAATTGCCACTTCCTCTTTAGTAGGACAAAACTTATGAATACACTGTTTGTGTAAATTACTAGTCAAGCTTTTCACAAAGGTTGATTTTTTCATTTATTAAAATGTAGAAGGAAACACCCATGATCATTTTACTTGCATGTAGCTTTTAGGTCATAAGACCATAAGACAGTTAGGGCTTGGGATGGTTTACTTCTTGTTGGGTTTCTGATCTCTACATTTACGGTTTCAGTTAGGAAGATATCTCTTTGAACTGTTAGTGTTCAAAATGACTAAAGTACCGGGGAGACCTGGAAGGAGTGGGCAAATAACTATGATCATAAAAAGAGTTTGAAAGAGTTTATTGAGTACACACAATAAAATGCTATAAAAGCATCGGGCTTGTCAACCTGACAAATAAAAATATGTCAAGGGCAACAGGCTTTATTGATAAAAAATGTAATGATGAGCTCTTCTTTCATTTATTCATAAGCTACTTAGTGTAGGAATGTCGGTCAATATGTATACAGAATGATCCACACAGTTTTCAGACAGATGTAAGTAAACCAGACACATGCAATGTTATTGAGTTGCCTTTATGAGACACATAAAATTTACACTCCTGTATAAAAGCTCTAACTGAAGAAGATGCTGTACCTAGGCCGGTTTAATTCCACACAAGGCCTTAGTAAGTTAATTGCTTGCTTTCCATCCACAAGTTTTCAAAACAATTTTTCGTTTGTTCAGTTGAGCATAATGTCTTCAAAGGCAGAATCATACCATAGACATGAGTCATGGTACCGTGGGCACTCAGTGTCACTTTGAGCTTGGGTAACTGACCTTTACTGCCTTTATTTCAGTAAACTTTGGGCTCGATTTTGTAATCGATAGATGATAGATTGATAGATAAAATTAATGTATTACATGAAAAAATGTTAACTTTCCTATCTGAACCATGTTTTCCAGTAGGCAACATGATTGTGTGTACCATGGAACACTCTTAGTTTTGTTATTCATGAATTTTAACAGCAAAAAAAATTACCACAAAGTCTTACTGTGCTTTGTTAGAAGCAGGAGGTGTGCTTAGGCAGATTGAGTTACAGATCTTTTAATAATACAGCACGAAGCAGCTCTTACATGAAAAAGCTGAGTGGAAAAATATGAAAAAGTCTGAAATAGTAGGTAAATGATTTGTACAACCACTATTAAATGTTGTATAACTAATCATCATGGAATGTTCATGGTATAATTACCGTTAGATACAGGCTTTAATGTTGCACACCCATTGCACTGAGATTTTTTCCACATCATCTTTCTGGAGGCACTTGTTTTTCATGTGAAGATTCAGTTTTCTTGCCTTGCAGTTGTTTGAAGAGGTTTGATCATAAAAAGCATTCAGGGATTGTGAATCATTCTGCAATAACTATTTATAATTGAAAAAATACTTAGCCTGCCTCCGAAAAGGATAAGTCTCCATACCTTGTAAAGGGAAATATTAAAGGCCAAAATGAATTAATACTGTGGGTTTTCGTAACCCTACTTATTTTTTAACCCCTTGCTGTAATAGTTTTGATTCTAACATGACCTGCGTTATTTCCTTATATATGCAAAGAAGGAACAAGGTCATTTATTAATAACCGTTAATTAATTCACACTAACAGTACAGTCGTGTATTCCATGGGCAACTTGTGTGGTAAATGACGCACGCATCTAAATGCATTCTGTGCTTTTAAGTAAATACAATGAATTGTTTGTACTCATTGAATAGAGTTCAGGGTATTATTTGATAGAATTGAAATAATAAATGCCTCCCTGTATTTTATCATTGATTAACATATAGTCAGTTGTTCGGATGTGAAAAATTAAATCACGAGTATCAGTTACAACACATCAGACCTTCTATATAATCGAATAAAATAAATCTGAAAAATTAAAAACAAACGTTTTTCCTATCTAACCTACACCAATTATTCTCTGTGTGTAACCAGAACCACACTTTCATATTTTGTGTCCGTGATCATGTATCGAAATACTGTTCAAATGTTTATTCAAGGTACTGTTATTTCAGTCAGTGAGTGTGAGCATGTTTTAGATCTATAAATCAATATATTGATTTCCTGTTTAGTTTACGAGGATCAGTCATTATCTTAATTAGTGACAATAATTAATTCTGGGCCATGTGTCTGCACACTTAAATCATTATAAAACTTGTGTCAAGGCCATAAAGGTCACATAAATAATAAGCAGAGAAACAATTTCTGTGACTCAGGATGGGTGAACTGGGAATTGGGTTCAGCAATCATTGACATAATTTCATATAGGGAATGGGGTTGATGTGTGGTTTATACGAAATATCCTTATTATGTAGTAGTCCAAATCTAAAGATGAAAGGTATAAGGGCATTGAATTAGAATATCTTAAAGGCCATTGTCGTTTTGGAAAACAAAGGGCATTGGAAATGTGGACATATGTACTGGTAATTGCGTCATATTTGAAATTTAACACTTACCCCACTTAAGGTATAATATAGACTAAGACTTGTCTGTAATTCAATTCAAATGATACCATGAACTGTCCAAATAGGTGCCAGTGAAAGAAAGCAGGTTGAAAAGCAGTGCAGATCATGATCAGACTGCAAACATGTGCATGCTGATAACGATCTGCACTGTTGCAAAGTCAGATTTATTTAATGTCAGCAGTATAGTATTCCTGGTGTCCTTTGTAGGAACAGGTTAATCCTTTTCAACATAGGAATTGTAACAAAACAGACCTTCATAGTTACAGTTCCATAGCACAATCTGTTTTTGTTCAGGCATATTTGTCAGTGGGTCACTGGGACTCCTTGCATTCTAATCTGGCTCCTGCAGAAAAAAAATTCAATATTATCAGACATGTGCAGATAGATTTGATCATTAAAGGCTGCAGTTTCCCCATATTTTCCCCCCAGCCAATTCAGTAATGAATCTTCCTCAAAAGCAGTTATGTTTTTAGCTCAGTCATCCGAAAATATCATAGCTTGAGCATTTATAATGGATCTGGCTTGAGGAATGTGTTTTGCTGAGTAGCAGTTTGGCACAAGTTGCCAATAAAGTCTGTACTGAATGTCTAAGAGAAATATCGGTATTGCAATGCATTATTGTGTGCAAGTGGTGCAAGAGTTACATCATGAAATCTGCAGCTCAACGCACTTAATTGATTTGCACATGTGCTTCCCATCACAAAATCCTATTTACTGTAACCTGAAAACTATCTTAACAAGTGAGAGCTAACAAGTTGCATTTTGGGATTGAGAAAAAATGTTGTTTTGTTACTATTTCTGTTTTCTGCAAGGAAAAGCCATTAGTTGCAGTCTAGAGGTTTTTTTTGCTCAAAATTATGGGGCAATGTTTAGAAATGTTATTCTGTCTGTGTGACCAATGAAGATTTATGGTCAAGCTGTACATCAATGCAGTCTGATCATGATCTGCACTCTTTTCAGTCAGAACCTTAATTGAACTTCTTTGATCAATTAATAATATTGTTCAAATTGGAAGATAAGCAGGTTCGTTTTAGAATTCAGTAAGGTCATCATCTGATCAATAGAAACATAACTGGAGACATAAAACTGGTTGGCATTATTTATCCAGTTACCCTTGCCTTGAAAATTTCATTCATAAAAGTCTTCAGTACTGATTCTTTCTGTCTCAAAACAATAGTAAAAAAAAAATATTGTAAAAAATGTTTATTTTTAGTGCTCATGCACTGGATGGCTGACAAGTGTTTGGTAGTTGCATGTTCACCTGATGAAAAGTATGTCAGTATGTCACAAATAAATTATGTAAGTGTAGTATATACACTGAGGTTTTGTTAAGTGTGATCTTGGTATGGTTTATACAAATAATGCCCTCTAAGAGGAGATCAAAGCACTGAAGGTGCATGAGACCACTCCTAATGTGCGAATTGGGATAAGATACTCCATCTGTTTGAAAACTGTATTTATTTCTTTTGCTGAAAGTATCCATCTATGATTTCATTCATGTGTTGGCATATTCGTGTAAGATGGCAACCACTGAAATAAACACAAAGTATTCATAAGAATTTATTTCAAATATTAAAAGGAACACATACTTTTGGTAAATGTACAACATAGGCACAGGTGTATGTCCAGTCTTGGTGCCCATAAAAAAAGAAAACAAACAAAAAAACCAATAAGAACCACTAATTATAATTCTTCAATGAAAAAAAAATTTTGCTAAAGATAATATTTAGGAAATTCCAGATTTTATAGGACATGAAATTCCATGACCACTATACCTGTAAGTGCTGTGAATAGTTTCTGTAAAACTTACTGTGTAAATCAAACGCAGTGTTGCGAGATGTGGGAAAAGTAACCCTGGCCCCCAAAAAAGCAAATGGAATATATCCATTCAAATTAAAATAGAACCTACATTTATAACCATGTGTTTTCCTCATGTGTCAGAATGAAGTCTGAGTAACCTACAGTCTTTACTGAAATTTAATTTGTTTTTAAAGAAAGTCATAAAATGAACAGTATGCCTTTGATGTTAACTGAAGTAGTAGATCTAGGACCTCAAAACAAAGCGATTTTACAGCTGTGCTATTAATTAATTAAGGACAAATATATATGTTGTGGTTCTTGTAATATGCAGGGTAGAATAGGGTGAAGTTGGTACATATTTGGTGTCAGCTCTCCTTTCCAAAGTGACTCATTTAGCTTCTGATTGCACAACAATATTAAGGGTAGGGACCAGAAAATAAAGGAGATAGGGTGACCAGAACAGCAGCAGTAAGTCCTTTTGCCTGATATTCACTTTATGTTGAAAGATATACAGTGTACGTTTAATAATCATGTTACTGCAAGAACAGACAGGTAAGCACCAGGTATGTGTGGGTATAGGTAGTTTGTAGCAAATTAATAGTAAAGCTTTCATGAAGTAAACTTTTCATTCATTTATTACAGGATAAACCATCTTTTATTAATGCTGAATTAATTTTTCAGAGTATTAGCATAAGCAAGTTTATGGCCTATTGAAATATCAGATACCTTTTTACATAATATGAATAAAAAGTCTTCTAATGTACAAACATTTGCTTTCAACAATATAAAAAAGTTTTACATTGACAAAAAAATGAAATTCCAGTTGAATGAAATTAACATTGTTATAGATATTCAAAATATTGAAGGATGACACACCTGAAACGGTCACATAATTGATACAGATTTTATGGAGGATTTTTATGTAAGAAAATGCATATTTGGTCCAGTAATATGTTACAGTAAATATATAATGTTGTCATCGTATTGTATACCTGTAATAATATCATTGTACAATGTACTGTAAATCTGTAGTGATGTCATCACACTGTATATTTCTAGTGATGTCATCATACTGTATATTTCTAGTGATGTCATCATACTGTTTATCTGTGGTGATGTCATCGCACTATATACCTGTAGTTATATCATTGTACTGTATACCTGTGGTGATGTCATGGCACTGTATATCTGTAGTTATATCATTGTACTGTATACCTGTGGTGATGTCATGGCACTGTACATCTGTAGTTATATCATTGTACTGTATATCTGTAGTGATGTCATGGCACTGTATATCTGTAGTGATGTCATGGCACTGTATGTCTGTAGTGATGTTATTGCACTGTATACCTGTAGTTATATCATTGTACTGTATATCTGTGGTGATGTCATGGCACTGTATATCTGTAGTGATGTTATTGCACTGTATATCTGTAGTGATGTTATCGCACTGTATACCTATAGTAATGTCATCTTATTTGTAATTACAGGACCCAGGTTTGTTGTGGTACAATCTTCAAAGGAATGAATGGTGAAGTACTTGTAGATCCCCAGCTTCTCAAGCCATGCTGGTCTTGTGGCAAAAACAAATCAAATAGCACAAACAAGAACAAGGAACTAAAACGTAGTACATCGTTAGAGGACACAGACAGTAATCTAAGCACACCAAGCTTCAGTGTGACAGATTTTTATGAGACAAATACGCCCGAACCTGAAACCCCACCAGACAGTCCCCCAAACAGTCCAAAAGACTCACTGTCGGACACAGACAGTCTCACGCCACAAACGAAGTGTACCTCAAATAAAATAAACTTTGTGGCAAACCACTCTATACCAATGGAATGTTGATTTTAAAGGTATTTGTGAACATAAACCCTTACCCTGGCCGCGTCAAGCGAATCTGCCTTTATGAACAATGCAGATCTAGCAGCAAGTGTTTCTTCATCTGTGACTGGTGCAGATCATGATCATTGTGCACATCTGTGTGGTCAGATCATAATCTCCACTTTGTCACTATTCAGTTGGTAAATTTTCACAGAGCACCCTTTTAGACAATTAATGGCACTGTCCAAAATGAAAGATGGACAAGTCCATTTGTGAAATTAAGCAGGGTAACGGTTAATGGACTGACCTCAGAATGACATAGAACCCCCTCTAATAATGGATTGTACCAGCATTAATCAAGGGGAAGTAAAATGAAGCAGTTCGTCTTCAAAGCAAATTGCTAAACTTGTAATATGAAGACAACAGAACGAGGCTCAGCGGATGTCATCCAAACATTGATCATTGGTATATTCAGGGAAATGTTTACATTGGATATATACCTATACCTGCCAGTAAAATTACTGAATCATTATTCAGTAATTATATATATATGTTGTGATAAATTGTTTTTAAACATGAATTTTTTTGCGAAAAAGTCGCAGACCTAATTTGAACAAAATAGCATTTCTCAATAATTCTAAGAAATGTGATCTCAGGAAAAGCAGAAGAAGTGACAAAAACTGTGTATGGATAAAACTACAGCGTGATAGAAAGAAGATATGTGAAAAAGAATGGAATTGTTATTTCTTAATGTTAAGTCAGTGGGTTTTTCTGTTTCAGCAGTTACTTCAGTAGGGAAACGTACTGGAAACTTGTCATGAGAGGTGAATGACAATGGTACAAGAGAATTTACTTTTCATGGATGAATGTGAATATGACCTTGACCCAGGGTCAGAGGTTATATTAATGGACGTTGCTTCATAAACTTGCCTAGCATCCATGGAAGAATGCCCCTGTGACATGTCTTGGGATTTTATTTGTTGTTCAATGCATGAAAAAAAGAGTGATTGGAGGAAAATGTTGGGTTGGGACTGTTCATGATGACGTTGGAGCCAGGGAGATGACCTTGGGCTTCAAATATATATACAAGTTTCTAGATCTAGTCAAGATTTATTGAATTTTTTTTATACTTTTATAATAAAATCCATGACTGCCAATACATTATGTGTCAAAAACTGGTAACATTCTGTCCATGTCAGTATTGTCCAATAAGTGGTCAGTTCTTGTAATGTCTTCAGTAAATCACTTTTTTTTGTAAGTCATTAATGAATTCCCATATCATGATAGTCGGTTAAGCTGTTTTTTTTCTGACATATACATAGCTCAACCATGTCAAAACTTTACATCTCATTCAAGGTCAAGATGACATTTTATGAGTATCACAATATGCTCAACATATACACCAGAATGGCATGCTTACAGTGGTCACTTCTTTTGAGACATTTTAAGAGAAAATGAACCAATCTGATGCTAACATTTAGGTTATAACGAAACTTGTCAAAAAATATTGTCGTGCCGCCATGGTGAAGTGTTTACCACACTGACCTGGTAATCGAGAACCTGGGTTCAAATCCAGCACGGCCGTTGTGGTCAATTTTTCATTACACTTCTGAGTTTAAATATGTATACGTGCATCAGTTGTGAACTCAAGTATTTTGCAGCTATAGAAGGAAGCTTTTAAATATAGCTTTGAAAAAAGTTTTCATTCAGGTTATCTTTGTTATAAAGGAATTCTACTTCAGAAGTATAAATTATGTTTGTTAACCTTCTAAAGAAACTATTCATTAGCAATTTAGCATACCATCCTGTCATTTCACTACATAAGCCTACAAGGCATGACTATGCAAATAATTTTTTTCTTCAAAAGCCTAGCTTTCATTCACTGTTAAAAGAAACGGGAAAACTAATGCATGATTTTATGTGATCTCAGTTATATTTCTATGTCTCTCTGATCAAATACTCCCTAGAAGTTTTAGACATGTAAATTGTCATGACTTTGAATTATTTCTTTACGAGATTTAACAATAGAATCTTCATATTAATTGTAAGTTTGAATGACTTTTTGTGAGGACTTTCTTTAAGCATAGATCTGTAAATGAGCAAATATGTTCTGTCTTTGACTTCGATAAATGTTGGGTGTCAAGAAGCATTTTTTTGACTAATTTAGTCATGGTTTTAGGGAAACTTGTATACATGGTTATCATAGGAGAGAGTAATACATATAAAAGAAGCATGTACATTTTGTAAATATTTATTTATTTATTTAAAAGCTATTTATTGATAAAAATGGTAGTCGTCATTATTTTCTGTAATTTAATTTGACATATAGTTTGCAGATGGGATAAAAAGAGTATGGCACTGTATTGAAATACTCATTGACTGAGTTGTATGGCAGATTTGATAGAAAGCAACAGTAGATTTCAATATTCTTTATAAAGGGGATCCAGTCTTAAGTTAAAACAGATGGAAATTGCCTAAAAAGATTCTGTGGCATGAGTCTGTTATAGTAAGGAAGTATACAGTTCAACCTGTGTTGATGGTCACCTCAAGTAAGCAGACACTATGGATGTATTCTAATTAGCCATTTTTTCTACGCTCGTCATGATGGGTCGTATTAAGGGATCATCTGGGCAGGCAGCATCCACAAATTTGTTTACTCTCAAACTTCCACAACTCTTGTTGAAACTGCAAAACTTGCTGTGAATGGTTATCGGCATAATATCTCGGTCAAGTTCGATGAGCAGCGAAATCACCCTAGAGACACTGGAGTTATTGCCCTTTAATTGCCAAAATTAGCAAATTAAGTGTTGTATGGTCTCAATTCCGAACCAATCTCTCTAAACTTGCTGTGAATGTTTACTGGCCTAATACCTCGGTGAGGTTTGATAACCAGCCAAACCGCCCCAGTTACTTTGGAGTTATTGCCCTTTTATTGTCCGCCGATTCACGTATTTTGTGACCGTTTAGCTCTCTTGTTATAATTGAACAGGTATCTACTTGAAGTGGTCTCTTTTGATCCCTTAGCTGGCTGCCATAGACAGGTTTGACTGTAACACATCCACCACCATTCTCCATTTTTATCAATTTTGGGAGAAATTAGGCTACCCTTATACAGAAAACAATTGATAAGTACATTTTTGAAGAATTTGTAACAATCTTATATGTAAGTGTTCTTATATTTTATTGTAACTAATCTGAATATTTGAGGTTGAAGACATTGAGATGGGCTGTTCTTGTGTACATAGTTTTGGAAAGAAAATGACACCATTATTTTACCATTTGAATTGTGAAGTTCACTTGAACAAGAAAAGTAATTATATATGTGTTTGTACAGATAGATTTTTATATTGTGAGTAAAGGGAGTGGTTAGCTAAGAGGAATGTTGTAAATAAACAATTTCATCACTTTAATCTTTATACATGTAGGCCAAGAAAAGTAATATTAAGGTTCAGGTAACATGCTTGAAATATAAAAGGATTTGAAGGTAGGAAATATAATTATTTTTTTATAAGTTGTTTTATCTTAACATGATATAGCAGTGCTCTTTTCTCTACTAGGAAGTGGCTGATTTAGCATGTGACCTCCAAAAAATGATTTATGGTAGAAATATGGCAGATAGGGTTACGAGAAGGCAGTATTTATTTATTTTGGCCTTAATAACAAGGAAGTAAACAAACAACAACAGAATGTTTATATGTTTGTTTAGCTTTTAACGTGATGGTTAATCAAAGCTGGCCTTGCTTGAGGTTATAAATAAAATGCAGGGGTCAGTTAAGATTCTACTGTTGTTGATGCAGGCAGGGATTGATTTCTAGTGGTTTTATTTTGTTTTTTTCCCCTACTCGAGTATTACACAATGTTCCAAGTTTCAAGTTTGAATACTAGCTTGATGGCATTGTGAACAATTGGTTTAGCATGTGAATTTGATCTGAAATCCTCTATCTTTCATAAAGGAAATGAAAGTTAATGTCTGTATCAGTTACACTGATATGGACTGTTTCAATAACATCATCATGGTTAAAAGGAGTATGGAATATTTATTTATTAATGGTTACCCGGTGTGTTTGTGTGTAAATATTTTGTCTGTCCTCTATTAGTATCTAGTTACTTGGAAAGTAAATTACATGTACGATAAAACAGAGGTAGCGTGTAATATTGAAGAACTGTACTGTACAGCTTCTTTTATTATGCATTGAGTTAACTTTTGTCACATTGACAACTTTCATTAAAAAAAAAAAGAGTTTAAAACCAGTAGTAAATTTAATCATTTACATGACTGTGTCAATTAAAAGGAGCTTTCATTGTCTGTAAGATCATACTGAAATAGATCAGGGTTAAGCCTAGACTTTAGAAACAAGGATGTTGCCTATTTCTTGCCTCATACCATTGTAGTCGTTGGTGTAAACATTATTCTTTAAAAAAAAAAAAAAAGATGAAAGGTTTTACGATTTTTCACAGACAGTGTTTTTTTAAGTCTTCCCCAAGGCTGATCGCTGAAGGTGCATTTTAAAAATTGCGAGACCTTTGTAACTGCAAAATAGAAATAGACCTTCTCTGGAAGGTAGTTACTCCATATAATTATATACACTTCTAAATATGTTATTATTACTGGAATAGAGTTGTTGTGACTGTATAAATGCTTCATTTATAATTGATCTAGATTCTAGAAGTTAAAATGTTGTGTATAAATCCACTTGGAGACAGATTCTCAAGGTGCTTCCTAACATTTGTCCTAGTAAAATATGTTTGTGTAATGTTTCAAGTGCTTTCTGCAAGTTATTGGGTCATAGTTGTACTGTATAGTGCTTGAAAAAAATGATTGTGCTTTAGAGAATTGTTAAGATTAGTTACTCGGATAGATGTAGAATTTAATGGAATATATTTTGATTCTTTTTTCCTGAATATTTTTTTTCTAGAAATGTCCTGTATATAAAAAACAAACATCTGTCAGAAATAGAAAAGCACTCTCTGACTTTCTATTTAAGTCACAATGTGCAATTTTCGACAAAATAGCTCCATGACCTAAAGACCATAGGTACCACTAATATTGTTTTTATTGTGGCTTAAAAGTGGTAAATATATGTGAATAAATACCTCATATGAAGTCTTTATGATGTATTGATTTATCTGGTTGTTTCACCGTAAAACATGAACTGAACACATGTCAACCATCCTAGCAGTTTTATTATCAAGCTATCAGTTTAATTAAGATCAGAGTCTTTTCTCTTCCAAACACAGATGGTGGTGAAATTGTTTTTATATGAAATATAACACTTGATATAGAAACAGTAATTAAATATACTGTAGTAGAAAATAGACTATTTCATTTGATTAAGGTCGTTGGAGGGACATAAGGTGCAGATTGAAATCTGTATTTGCCTATTTCATATCAAAGAAGGAATCGTTTTTCCATGACATTTACATTTTATAATCATAGTTGGAAAATATTCACGAAAACGACGTTTGAAATAAAAGCTAAAATGTAAGGAAGCCTTGAACAACTTTAACATAATTTCCATGTGTTTGTTTCAGTTCGAACAAACGCTGAATGTAACAGTCTTTATATGTGGAACTACTTCTGATTTTTAGGTGCATATCGTTCTCTATATATAGATTTGAAGTACCGGTATATATGTATTAAGTTCATGTTGGGATAAGCTTATACAGCATTTAAATAAGTATTAACTCATCATCTTTAAACTATGTTGGTGCTTTACGTATTTACGTTTTACTGTAGGTTTTTTTGAGTGACAGACATTAAAAACATCAGATATTTCTCCAGTATGTACCATGAATTCTTTGTAATTTCTTTGGTAGAAGATTGTGAATGAACGAAATAATCTGTGTAATTAATTTTTTGTGTGCATAGATCATTTGTATTCATTTAGATACGACTTGCATGTCATGTCATCTTTGTTGACGCTTACAGTTATATTTCATTTTATTGAAAAGGACATTCTCACTTCAGTGAATTAAATTGATCTGTAAATCGATAGTTATGCTCAAAACTCCAGGTCATTTTGGTTTCCTTTATACCATTCCAGTGCTATAACTTGGCTTGTGTGACTTCTTCTGTTTCTTTTAATGGTAAACAATGCTGACGTTTTGACAAAACAACCGCATACCTTATTGTTAAAATACGAAAATACCTTCTTTTGTTGAGTTAAACACTTTATAATCAAATGCACAAACCACCTTTTAAAACTATAGAAATGTTGAACATTTCTAAATAGTTTTTTCTATATCAAAGATCTGTTATATTTTGGAATGTTTCTTAATGTTAGACTATTTAATGTTTGATAACTCATTGATGTTTTCATGAATACCTCATGGATGTAATTTATTGTTATGCTGTTAATTTTTTCCTAAAGGAAATTATATTTTTTACAAATCAAAGCATGATACAGAAGGCTGTTACAGGAGAATTATGGAAATTGTTTTTCTTTTTTTTGTTTTGTAAATGCCAATGGTTTGAATTTATTGTTACACAGATTGTCTGGAAAAAGTAACTTGTTTACTGTGATTATTCAATGTTTCTTTTGAAAGGTGAAGGTCAGGCAGTTTTGAAAGTAGGCGAGCAGTTTGAAGGGTAAATAGCGATTTTGTGAGTGTATACTTTCACCTAGTAAAATGCAATCTGGGTAAGGTTTCATAAAATATTGCTGAAACACTTACAACTGAAGTAAAGATTTTGAGTTAGAATGTCTGTTGGCATATAATTATGTGTGAGAAGGGCAAGACAGAAATGCTCCTATTTTGGTAAATAAACTGTCACACGATGTTACTACATGTACATAAGACAACATCAAATTAATATTTTCTGTCAAAATCAGTTATGCGCTAAAAAGTTTGTTAATGAACATAGCATTATGCGTCTACGCATGAAAGAATGAGTGCAAAAATAGACTGGATATTACTGCCTTCTAGCCTCCATATATCATGCAATAAGGGAAAACCTCGCCTTGCTTTTAATTCTGTTTGTAAGACGACGACCATAGAAGTCGGAGTCCTCCGAAATAATAAACAGAATAAACAAGTTACTTCATATGAAAAACAGACTAAAGTCTTTCTGTTTGTCAGGCTGTTACATTTTCTTTTACTCATTCAATGATTTTGAACAAGATTTTATGCGTGTTCTATTTTATTCGTGTTTTTATGCCAGTGATCTGAGGTTTTATTAGTTGTGTAAGTAGGACAGTTTCACTCTACTTTTTATGTAGTACATGAATTTTTTGTGCAAATACGTGTAAAAAGGTTCTGAATATGTGTAAATACTGCGTCTTGTGTTACGTCAAAACACTGCATATTGACTTTTACTTTCCATTTCCTCGCAATTTTCTGCCAAAGTGTTGCAGTCATGTGGGACACAGTAATGTTATTACCGGTAGTATTTTACACCCCGCCCACGCTTTAAAGCTGAAACCAAGGGGTGGAGATCAGATTCATGGGATATTGGGGTTGAGATGGCCGCAAGATAAACAAATTGGATGAAAACGTTGCCACTGCTGGGCACGCAATATTCTATAATGGAAAGTCAGATTTAATATGCAGTTTAAGTGTTATTTATTAAACTCATAGTGTTTCAGTATCATTCAACATTCTATTTATTATTACCTTGGTATTTCATGGTGTTATTCTATGAGAGTATAGGTTGGAGTTTAGAACAGACTACTATATCTTGTTCAGACTGCGCAGGTTTCCAAAATGAGGACATTCTATGAAACAGATCGCAATTCTTGTGTAAAGAATTAAACCAGTATTGGCCACTTCTGTTAAGAAGTCCTCTGTCTATAGAAGGCTATATAGATGTACCCCAGTTGGACATTTTATATTGAATGCACATACATTAAATTGCCAGCTTCTTAAGATGGCCACTCGTGGTGCAGAATGTCTGGCTGCTTTACACAGGTTTGACTGTTAAATGCTGAGAAGAGAGACTGTATCACTTCTTGTCTGGAGTGAACAAATATTGGGAGAGTATCAGTGAATTGACTTATGGTCAAGAGAAGTTACTGTATTGGTCACATCAAACTGATTGGTCACTCTCACATTCACAAAAGGTTTTTATGGAGTATGTAAGCTGCCACTTACTGTCATACCAGCTTTGAATTAAGATCATCACAAGCAGGTAGATAATGTTCATATGTAGGATACAATGTAAACATGTGTGACTGAATAAAGACAAAGAAGTGTTGTCTCTCTTCCCCCTGCTTACTATGCGTCTGTTCTAACCTGTATGCTCACAGAATGTAGAAATTTTAAAAGTGTACAAAGCTGCTATATGTTTCTGTTCTATTTGTAAATGTTATTCATCGTTCACGTTTGTTTATTTATTTATAAATATAAATTATCTGATAGATTAGAATGATTATTATATATGAGTGCATTGTTTGACTTATTTCCATGGTAACCAATGGATTCCATAGAGTGGCTGAAATTTTCACTTCATGAAATGAAAAAAGGTAAAAATTGTTCATATAATAAAAAGATAAGAAAAAAAATCCATTACAGACACATAGAATGCATGTTTTAATTGTAATTAGTTACCATGAGAACAGATTATTTGTGACTTTTAAGATATGTCATTTATGTGAGTCACATTTGTAAGAAACAAATCTTCAATAAAGTTGGACATGTGTACATAATTTACACTGGTTTTGTTTTATCTTGTGAAGGAAATGAAAATAATAGAGCTTTTGTTGCCCTTCAAATTGGTAAAATGTACTTTTTCTGTCCTAGTCCTGTGTCACAATAAAACGTATTGGCCCAATCAGTTCTTTGTATCTTAGCGACCTTCCTAAAATACTGACAAGAATGTAAAAGGTAAAACGTATAAGTAGCTCAAAAGTGCTAGGTTATCTATCGTTAAACTGAATTAATTGAGAACTAGTTTGCAGGGAGTCCAAAATTGCAAAACATTCACGTGCATGTAACTATTCTTGGCTTTCGAAGTATAAAAGGAATGTTCGGAGCAGAAAAATCAATGTTGCAAAATATTAGAACCAGAGAATGCCCTAGACTCCTGGAATGTAGGGCGAGCTAAATTAAAACCGTTGCCATTGGAAACGCTCATCTCATTGACAATGAGTTATTTTCAGCACATACCCACAAACTTACCGAAAAAGTTCATTAAACCGAATATTAATTACATTAATTTCTGTCTGCATGGTTTAAGGACATGTCTGTAAAAGCCGTTCGAGACTTGAGTGCGTACAGGTTAACGAAGCCGAACTGATCTGATTGCATATCGAACAGAACGCAAAACTCGGTAGTCGCTTTGAAACTTTTAAGCCTTTTAAAGTTGTTTTTGTATGACTTTGGTGAGATCTAGGTTAAGACTACAAACGTCTGTTGGGAAGAGATACAGTAAATCATTTTTGACATTAAGTACGAGTATACTAGATCCACATGATAGTACATTCATAATAGATACCATTATTATGTTTTGCATTGTTCAAACCAGATCAATTCGTAGTGTATCGGCTTACAATGAGACATTCCGGTGTAGTGTGTCTTTATTCAATTTACTATGTAGATTAGTAGGTCAAATATGTCATGCGAGCCCAAACCAACAAATATGATTGAATAGTGGGAACACATTTAATGTCATATATTTTTATTTGCCTTTATTGTTTTAACGCCTTGTTGGTCACATAACCGCAGAAAACCTATTAACACACATTAGTATATAGACATTACCACATTTTCAACACTGGCCAACCAATCTGCATACTGTTGCAGCATGTAACATAACTTGGGATAAAAAGCGAGACCAAGCGTGTAGAACCCCCAAAGGGGAAAATGGTCATGACTTGGACATTAATTTACCCTTTATGTAAATTTTAACCCAGAGAGTATCGGATGAAATAACTGCATTATGCCTTTTGGAAATCGATGCTTTTGTTTTTAACCTAACCGATCGTGTATGTATAATTTTCTACGGTAGACAATGAAGTTTTGATAATTGAAATGAATGTAATGTATACGATAGAATGTTCAAACAATGAAAAGAAATAACAAATAAGAGTGAGAAGTACAAATACAATTGTATATTTATGAAAGAAATTTTCCGTTGCTTCCAGTGGGATTTGAACATGCATAAAAAGAGACACAGAGGCGAAACTCTCACGTTTGTGGCATCATCTTTTCCAATCCTTTTATTGATATAATGTATGCGACCGAGCATTTTCCTTAAATGGACTACACATGATATGAGATCGTTCAATATAGCACAGAGATTAATATAGAACTGAATCAGTGCCTTTGGTTCAGAATGCCTATACCTAACAATGGTTTCTAATGATTTAAACGTAACTGTTCACGTTAATGCAAATCCAAGGAATTTGTATGCAGAAAATGTTTATACTGAACCGTTGAATTGAATGCACGTATAACACGGTATCTTTGTGAGGATCTACTTGGCAATCCGTCCATGCGCACATGACTTAGTCAAAGATTGTGCAAGATATTTTTGAAAAGGAAATGCATCTGATTATTGTTTAAGATACGGTACTTGAACTGATTAGCTGATGCAACTATTATCTATAGGACCAAACTTGCAAGAATTCATTCCTTAGCCGCACAACTGAAATAAATAAGACTTGCTTCTTCGTGACTGCAAAACTCGCCCGATATTTTGTATTTATGGATTTTACCATATACAATGAATATTCTTACTGTCTTTTTTCTGAAATGGTGTGTAAAAAGTGATAAAATCAACGCTTAATAAAAAGGCGTTCAAATAAATAGTGATTTGCGTAAAAGTTCTTACACTTGTAAAATTTTCAAGGACCTTTTTTGTTAATTTCATGATTTGTTCTTTGTAAGAACATGAAAGTACTTAAATTGTCCGTTTTACATAAAACTTTCGAAAACAGTGAAAGTACTTTGCAAGTACAAAGTATTAAAGACAATTTATTTGACGTGCCCAGACTGTAGTCAATAATTGTAGTACGCTATCGTAGTAACGACTACCATATATGGAAACTTACTCCAGCCGTCTTCCATTCATGCGGTAAATCTATTTTAACCTTTATTGGATGTTTTCCGACTCGATATTACAAGCGTCGGTGCAAAGCGAGAACCAAACGCTTTATATAGTTATTTCTCACGCGTGCGTAGGTGTCTGACAACCAATGGAGTCGTTTATACCGCTTACGTTATCTTATGTACGCAGATAGACTATGTGACGACAATAAAATAGAATTTGCGAGTAAACAAATGCAAGCGAAATTGAACTCTGAACATGCATGTCCCGAACGATTAACCTAAAATACTGTTTTCAGTATGAAGTTTTCTAGGGTAGCCTTACGTGACGGTGAAACCGGTTTTGAACGCCGTCTCCGCCCCTACACTATTCCTGTGATGAAAGATGAATATACTATTTCAAAAGATGCTTTGATCAATGGCCATAGCGAATATCGGAATGAGAATGTAAATATTTACTTAAGAATTCCATTATTTTATTATTCCCTGCAGCCTTCGTAATATTACGTGTCCACTCCATACATGTATGTACAAACTTATCATAGAAGTGGTTAAATTTGTACATCATTGAGACAACTTGCAGAACGAACCGCCCACAGGTCAAGGTCACCACCATAAATTAAACAGTGTCCGTTCAAACGCCTAGAGGGTTTCCATTTTAATATTTCTTTCGCCTGAAAGGATTTTCATATAACTTTCATGTCAAATGTCCATCTTATCGAGAAAAAGACAGAACCAATATTCGAACAGCACCTGCCCAATGTCAAGGTCACACTTGAGGGTCTAGGATTTTTACTGCCGACTCAATATCTACCGAAACCCATGGGTTTTCATGAAACTTGGGTGGCATATCAATCCCACCAATATTACGTGCATACTTTGTTATAACCGTGCAGACTTAAGGTCAAGGTCATATATAGAGGTCTTTGGTTTTTGTGTAAGCGTCATACCCGCTTTAATGGTTTTCATGAAACTTGGGTCCAATGTTCTGCTCATCATGACGATATGCACGATCTATATTCCGATGCCGTTTGGTCTATGTCACACTTTGGGGATGAAAGGTTCTTATTATATCTGCTTGGAATGAGGATTTCCACGTCAGTGCGGACCAAGACTCAGGGTAACGGTCACACTTAAGTCATGCTTCAAAGGCCATCCTTTCATTAGTCATTCACATATAGCCGCCTTTCCGAATGCCTTCACCTGTTGATCCTGACTAATTTTGTCTCTGGCCTAGCAAGGGAGCCTTACATTGTATTCTTCACATGCAAACTAGCCAGACAAAAGTCTAGAGAGGAGCACTTGTATATATGATATATGATATAAAATACCAACTCTACAATATTATATGTAATATATACAATATTCATGTATTCAGTTGGTTTTAAATCAAATAGTAAGACTTCTACATTTGTATTTAGCGGTCAATTTCTTTAAATGGCCACTATTAATATACTATGCTTTGAAGTTACAGTAAGCACAACAGATGCCCTTCTATGAATTATGACTTTTCACACAACGTCTTTCGTGTTAATCATAATGTCAGAAACAAATTGCCTTGTTTCTAGCAAACTGTAATCGTTTATTTTTTCTCTGTAACTGTGCCGCGACCTACTTTTCTATACTCAGGCGACCGAATTAAGATTATTTCGTGGTCATCGACCTCTGTCAGAGAAAGAACTGCAATAAAATGGTGGAGGTTATTGTATTCAATGACCCAGATTGTTAAGAAAGAAACCCATTGATCTCGAGGCAATAACTCATTTTACAATACACATCTGGACAAAATATAAAAACTATCGACAGTAAAGCTCAAGGTTAGCTTTGTAAAAAGCTAGTATGTGGCTTGTTGTCATTTTGATTTTCAGACAAAAAATAATTAAAGCAAGTTATGCCAATCTAATTATTTGCCCTGTTTAAAGATTGAAGAAAGCTTAACATTTGATTACATTTTGTGGCTAAACTCTACTATATAGTAAAAATCACCCACATTTTTGTTTTGTTTTACGTTTTCAGAGATTTGAAAGAGCTTTCTAAATAGAACTACAAATGTACTTCCTAATATAATATACCACCATACCTTAGATAAGTACGGTTTGCAACTGTACGGGGGAGTAACTGCTATTCGATTTAGTCAATGTAGTAATTGATTTCTGGCGCCTGTTGTGATGCGTAAGCATCAGAACGAACAAGAGCTGCCAGTGAGTAGTACAGTGCGCTCGACTTTTCTCAGACAAAACATTTGGCAGTAAAATTCAAAACAAAGACTTTGTGTATTTTCAAATTATAAACAAGTGCGATAAGTAGCCATATAGTAAATCAAGAGTTACCGATACCCCTGAACACTACAGCAAAGTTTTAAGTGATTAATGATACATGTGCATGACGTTGGCAGTTGCACATAAGACTCTAACTAGGAATTTCTAATTGAAATCAAAATATGTTTGACAGAGTTATCTACTCTTTCTTACAAACGGGTGTCATGATGATGTATTAGTATTCCATTTTTCGGAGTAATATCTCAAAGGGTTAAGTTAATATGTGGATTTTACCCAGTTTCAAAAAAGGTCGACAAAAATCACCACAGAGTTACGTACTCCTGTCTGTTGATGGAGGTAATGTTAGTAAATAAGTATTGTTAGTTTCAAAGCAATATCTGTAATGATTTTGAAATAAAAGGGTGGTGTAGAAATAATAGCCAATATACGACACCAACGCCGACGCAAACGCAGTCACTGACGCCGACGCCGACGCCGACGCCGAGGCATAGGATAGCTTCCATTTTCTTCGAAAAGTCTAGCTAAAAGTGACACATTTGTTATGTTGGCGTTCATTGGTGCACAGTCAGCTACCATATCTTGATCTATCACTTATTTATTTTTCACAGACAGTAGATGCAAACCTCCAGGGGTTCTGACGAGTATTCGAGCCGAAAGAAAACGAACGAAGATTTCTAATAAGATTTGCTCAGAGGCATTCATTATGAAGAGAAAAAGAGGGGGAAAAACGCACACTTTCGTCCTTCCTGGATCAATATGTACGGTATGCATAGGTTGTTGACCGGATATAATTTCTCTCTCGATCTCAGAAGGACATTGGTCATTCAAGAGAATGATTGCCAAAGCACTTGTCTCGTTTATCACCATAAACACAAAGGAATTATAATTATGAAGGAACTAATGAAAACTGTACTATGATTTAATGATAAATGATTTTATTGAAGCACGTACTTCCGTCCGTGGTCTCTAAATCACTCCATGTGACGGTTGCAGCAGGGACAGCGAATTGTTTGTCATTGTACATACTGCATTTTCTTAAAAATCTTATAGCATTTAAAAAGCTAACGTGCAAGGTGAGCAACTCTTCTTTCCTGTCGCTTTGTGAAACTTAAAGAGTTACTTCCCCGTAGTTGCAATAAAATGGGGCGGTGCATTTATTTCTCATCATTTTTACATTCGTTCAACCTATGATCTACATATAGCTGTAGTGTTTGGTAAGTATACATTAAGGTCACGTGTGTTGCTCCTCTCCGTTAGTCCACGATACGTTGTCCACTGTCTTCATGTTATACTATTCTGCGAAACACTTCTTGTTAGGTCAGCTTCATGTTAGGTGATCCACTGTCCATTCTGTGAAACACGATTTCATTAGGTCATTATTGCATGATGTTTGGTCCACTGTATTCAAGTTAGGTCACATAACTACGATGTGCTCTCAAACAATATTAACACAACTGTAACGTCATTGTCTAAAGACAAAATCATTCCACAATTGAAAACTAGTAATTCTGACGAAACAAATAAATTTCACTTTTTAACTGTAAATTTATTTGTGTTCTCTTGTAGAAATAAATATTGGTTATTTTTTTGCGACTCTGTAACGGTGATATCAACCGTGAATTTCGTGTTTTGCGTGCTGTGTATCTGTTATTCTCTCCTTTTGTGCCAGCGGCATCGTTGTGAACACATTATTTACAAAGAAAACTTTATGTGTATTTATAATAATCCGCGTGGTATTCTGATTATTCAGGTATTTATCAGTTTGAATTTAAAGTGAATATTTTAATAGTCTATATAATTCTACAGTTTCGTTTCAGCGTATTCATTACGAAATTACTAGTATCTAAACAAGTGGAACTGTAAGCATGTCCAGGCAGCTACGTGCTAGGAGAAGGGACAGGCGTGCTGGTCACGTGGATGGAAGGTAATCGAGAGACAGGCCTACATACATCTAATAAAGGGTCGAAGGGATGAGGTAAAAGTGCTTTGCACCAGCGTGCAAACCAATCAACAAATGCATCGCCCCACCTGTCCTCCAGTTGGAAGGTTCAAACGGATTGCAACAATATTGGTTTGCAGGACCAACACTTCATGCTAAATGATGGTGAGTCAATTGCTTATGCTTTTAATTTTGATATTACTTAACAAAGTCAGAGAATTTATGCCAGTACGAGATTTCAAAGTAAAATGTTTTGAATGGTCAGCACAATTATAGGCAAAACCATCTAACTTCTGATGTAAATGTATTCATTGGTTCATCTTTCCACAAAACTACATAGCCTTAACACAAAGAAATCACTCTCTCAATATAATGTAAGCAACGGGCCGTAATTTTGTTTATACATAATTCACTTGTAAAAGAGGTACCCATCGCCAAAATATACGAAATTCAAAGTTTAATCATAACACAAACTACGAAAGTATGGTGTCGAAACGTGTCAACAATACTCCAAAAAAAAAAAAAAAAAAAAAATTTTTATATAAAAAAAAACAAACCCCAAAAAAAAAAAAAAAAAAAAAATTCCCCCCCCCCCCCTTTTTAAAAAAAAAAAAAAAAAAAAATAAAAAAAACCCCCCCCCCCCCCCCCCCCCCCCCCCCCCCCCAAAAAAAAAAAAAAAAACCCCCCCCCCCCCACCCCCCCCCCCCCCCCCCCCCCCAAAAACAAAACCCCCCCCCCCCCCCCCCCCCCCCCCCCCCCCCCCCCCCCCCCCCCAACTATTTTTTTTTTTCAAATTGACGTACTCTGTGTGCAATTCGTTTTCGCTATATTCGTGGAGGCCAATTTTAGTGGGAACTTTAGAATACGCGAATAATTTATCCTTGCTTTATTTTTCATATATTTTTTAAACCGCGAATTTAAATATTCGCGACATCGACTACCCACGAAGATTAATTGGTGCAAAAATTAATAGGGTTACAATATTTTATTTTCAGTCCTTAAGTTTGAAGAACCGACCATTGTGGATTATACATGGTATATAAAATGGAAAAAGGAGTAAGTAGATGTGAACTTCGTTCAGGTAAAACATTCCTTTTATCGTTTTCGTATAAGTTCGTCTTTCATTGGTACATGCATAATGTCCATCACAAATATTTGGCGAAATTTATATCTGTGAAATTTAAGTGGCCCTCAACACGTTAAAGTGCATTTCAGTGTGGTTTATTTGTGCTCTTTTATAGTTTTTTGAAAAATAATTAATCTATTTATGAAAAAAGATATAGAATATGTTACGCAATATATGCCGATCAGAGAATGTCCATTTATGGAATAGTTCCTCCTGTCTGCAATGGACGGTCGTACTTGGTGTGCACCAGGTTCGGCGTGTGCCTTTGCCTATCAAATAAGTATTCTGCATTTCAACTTTATTTTCTCATTAAACGCATTATATGTCATAGTGAATTGTAATTAACGAAAGAAATAATAAAGTCACGGCCTTTTCCCAAACACATTGCTTTTGTTGTATATATCATGGTAGCAAGTTCTTGAAGCAGCAACCTCTTGCTTACAGTACAACTTTGCGTCATATGTGTTTTCAACTTCTACAGTTACCAATAAAAGAAGTGTTGTTCCTTAAGTAAGATAGTGGGTTCTGCTTCTTATATAATAGCTATTCTGCTCGCTAATAAAATAAGAAGATTTATGTTCCTTTTCGGAAATAAATCTCCTTTATTTTTGCGAGCCTTTAAACATAAATATTGCCTCCGTAATCGTAGTAAGAGAAGCCCGTCCTGTTACATGTGTTACACATTATACCGGTATTACATGTTTATTTGTCACAGTCCATAGCATAGTAATTGTTAAACTGCACGTTTTTTTCGTGCGCACCCAACTTTCAATAAATCGCCATACCTTTGTAGAAGGTCGTAGCGAACACAGATCACGGACAAACATCCCTGTTATATAAGTTTCTGCTGCTTAGCTTATTATTTCAGGCTCATACAGTTGTATCATCGCAAACAGAGAAACACCTGTTTTCAACTTCTCCATCCAGATTCAACAAGAAGCATTCCGGTTTGTAGTTTAATGCGACTTAAAGTCAATGGAACATTACAATTCGTATCTAAGTTACGATCAATTTTATGTTACATTTGTATATACAATAAACTATGTATAAGTTAGTTAAAATAAGCTTTCATTCAGTGAAAAATTTTCAACAATGCATGGACTTATTGCTAGGCGGTCCCCGACTAGATTGAAGGAATTTTGGCTTCCGTAACCTTCATAATATATGGGTCTATTTCTGTTAAGTAAATGTAACGGATAGTGAATTTTAGGCACAACTGCGGAGAAAACTGTTAAATGAAAACTGTATTAATGTTATACCCTCCCTCATTGCCCCACTTTAATATTGTTCAGCACAGACGCTGCTCTCTTTGTATTTTATTTTGTAGATGTTGCCTTTCATGGATTCGGCCGAAAAAGACTACCTTACGACGACCAGGGTTCACACCGTCACAGCTCTTCATTTGAAATAAGAACTTTAGAGTTAAATTTATTCTTCATTACTTTGAAAAAGTTCTGCTGGGCTTAGCTGTGATTCTTTCCAAAATAATACAGCGTCGTTTACTGATATATTTATGTATTTTTCTGATATATTTAGATATATATGTACATTTACATGTAAATATGTTTGCTTTGCATGTCTTATTGCTTGATTAAGTCTCGTTTACTTTTTATTGCTACTATGTTAGTATACTGAAGTTTTGCATGAATGAGGCCCAACATTCGCGGTGACAAATGGGGCAAACGTTTGCAGAGACAAAAAGTATAAAGATAATCATAGTCTGTTATTTGGTAGGAACAGTGAATAAATATACACTGAATGATTGTGACCATTCATGTCTGTTTTGTGTGTCATTCGGACCGCTTTTTCCCATCATAGCAGCTATCTCGATAGAATGGCTGTTCAGTATGTAAGCTATGCATGCAATGAACGTCATATGAAAAGTGTGAAATCAAAATATAAAAATCTGAGTATAGTGAGGCATCGGATGTAAATATCCTGTATGTCCGTGAAGTAAGCTGCCAGTTGTCAGTTACTGTTTGCTAATTCAATGCCGATTCAATTGGCAACTGACAGCAAGCGCCTCACTCTAGCTGCCAATTCGTCTCAACAAAATACCAATTCCGTTAACCTCGAGAATTAGCAACTGGCAACTGTCGGTCCGATTGCAAGTGAACTTGTGTCATCAATTGTGCATAATAAGTAAATTGCCAACTGTCAACTGGCAGCCAGATACCAATTCGTTTAACCTATCTCACGAATTGGTCACTGACAACTGACAGCTAAATGTCAATTCGACTTTTGTCGTCAGTTGTGAAATAAAAGTGAATTGGCAACTGGCAACCAGATGCCAATTCGACATTTGTCATTAATTGTGAATAAAAAGTCAATTGGCAACTAGCAGCCAGATGCCAATTCGTTTGACCTCACGAAATTGGTAACTGGCAACAGACAGCTAGATGCTAATTCGACTTGCGTTATCAATTGTGTTTAGTAATGGAATTGGCATCTGGCAGCTAGATGCCATTTCGACTTTTCTCATCAATTTTGAATTATTAAGTGAATTGGCAACCGGCAATATGGTGTCAATTCATTTAACCTCGCATTTAACTCGCAGCTAGATGCAAAATCGACTTTTCATTAATTGTGATAATAAGTAAATTGGCAACTTGCAGCTAGATGCAAAATCGACTTTTCATTAATTGTGATAATAAGTCAATTGGCAACTTGCAGCCATATGCCAATTCGTTTACTCTCACGAATTGGCAACTGGCAGCCAGATGACAGATACCAATTCGTTTGACATTGCCCATTGGCAACTGGCAGCCATATGCCAATTCGTTAAACCACAAGAATTGGCAACTGGCGGCTTGATGCCAAGTCGACTTTTATCATCAATTGTGAACAAAATGTATATTGATTGCTGTAAACTGACAGTCAGATGCAAATTCGTTCAACCTCACGAATTGGTAACTGGCAACAGACAGCTAGCTGCTAATTCGACAGCCACATGCCTATTCGTTTCAGCTCGGAAATTAGCAACTGAGAGCCAGATGGCAGTCAGATGCCAGTTCGACTTGTGTTTTCAATTGTGAATAGTAAATAAATTGGCAACTGGCAGTCAGATGCTAATTCGTTTAACCTCGCGAATTGGCAACTGGAAGCTAGATGCCAATTCGTTTTATCCCGCGAATGGGCAATTGGCAACTTGCACCAAGACGCCAATTTCATTATTATAATCAATTGTAAATGATAAGTATAGTTGCAACTGGCAGCAAGATGTCAATTCTACTTTTGTCATCAATTGTGAATAAAAAGTCAATTGGCCACTAGCAGCCAGATGCCAATTCGTTTGACTTCACGAAATTTCAATTCGACTTTTGTCTTCAGTTGTGAAATATAAGTGAATAGGCAACTTGCATCCAGATGCTAATTAATTTAGCCTCGCGTATTGGCAACTAGCAAGCAGATGCCAATTCGACTTTTGTCATTAATTGTGAATAAAAACTTAATTGGCAACTAGCAGCCAGATGCCAATTCGTTTGACCTCACGAAATTGGTAACTGGCAACAACAGCTAGATGCTAAATCAACTTGCGTTATCCATTGTGAAAAAACAACCAGATGCCAATTCGACTTTTGTGTGCATAAAAACTTAATTGGTAACTAGCAGCCAGATGCCAATTCGTTTGACCTCAAAAATTGGTAACTGGCAACAACAGCTAGATGCTAATTCGACTTGCGTTATCAATTGTGAAAAAATTGTGAATTGGCATCTGGCAGCCAGATGCCATTTCGACTTTTTCTCATCAATTTTGAATTATAAGTGAATTGGCAACTGGCAACCTAATGTCAATTCATTTAACCTCGCAAACTGGCAACTGGCAGCTAGGTGCAAAATCGACTTTTCATTAATTGGGATAATAAGTAAATTGGCAACTTGCAGCCAGATGCCAATTCGTTTAACCTCGCGATTTGGAAACTGGTAGCCAGATGGCAGATACTAATTTGTTTGACCTTGCCCATTGGCATCTGGCAGCGAGATGCCAATTCGTGTAACCTCGCGAATTGGCAACTTGCGGCTTGATGCAAAGTCGACTTTTATCATCAATTTTGAATAATAAGTACTAGTTTATTGATAGCTGTAAACTGGCAGTCAGATGCAAATTCGTTTAACCTCACGAATAGGTAACTGGCAACAGACAGCTAAATGCTAATTTGACTTGCGTTATCAATTGTGATTAATAAGTGAATTAGCAACTGGTAGCCAGATTCCAATTCGTTTAACCTCGCGAATTGGCAACTGGCAGCTCGATGTCAATTTGACTTTTCCATCAATTGTGAACAATAAGTTATTTAGCAACTGGCAATTTGCAGCCAGATGCCAGTTGAACTTGTGTCATCAATTGTGAATATTAAGTGAATTAGCAACTGGCAATTCTCAGCCATGTGCCAATTCGTTTGAGCTCGCGAATTGGCAATTGGGAGCCAGATGGCAGCCAGATGCCAATTCGACTTGTGTTATCAATTGTGGATAGTAAATAAATTGGCAACTGGCAGTCAGATGCTAATTTGTTTAACCTCGCGAATTGGCAACTGGAAGCTAGATGCCAATTCGTTTTATCCCGCGAATGGGCAATTGGCAACTTGCACCAAGACGCCAATTTCATTATTATAATCAATTGTAAATGATAAGTATAGTTGCAACTGGCAGCAAGATGTCAATTCTACTTTTGTCATCAATTGTGAAAAATGTGTGAATTGGCAACTGTCAACTGGCAGACAGATGCCAATTCGTTTAACCTCGCGAATTGGCAAATGACAGCTAGATGCAAATTTGACTTTGTCATTAATTGTGAATAATAAGTGAACTTGCAGCTGGCAGCCAGATGCCAATTAGTTTAACCTTGCGAATTAGCAACTGGCAGCCAGATGGCAGATACTAATTCGTTTGACCTTGCCCATTGGCATCTGGCAGCAAGATGCCCATTTGTTTAACCTCGCGAATTGGCAACTGGCGGCTTGTTGCCAAGTTCACTTTTATCATCAATTGTAAATAATAAGTATATTGATAGCTGTAAACTTGCAGACAGATGCAAATTCGTTTAACCTCACGAATTGGTATCTGGCAACAGACAGCTAGATGCTAATTCGACTTGCGTTATAAATTGTGATTAATAAGTGAATTGGCAACTGGAAGCTAGAAGCCAATTCGTTTTATCCCGCGAATGGGCAATTGGCAACTTGCATCCAGATTGCAATTTTTGAAAATGATAATCAATTGTGAATAATAAATGTAGTTGCAACTGGCAGCAAATTGTCAATTCGACTTTTGTCATCAACTGTGAAAAATGAGTGAATTGGCAACTGTCAACTTGCAGACAGATGCAAATTCGTTTAACCTCACGAATTGGTATCTGGCAACAGACAGCTAGATGCTAATTCGACTTGCGTTATAAATTGTGATTAATAAGTGAATTGGCAACTGGAAGCTAGAAGCCAATTCGTTTTATCCCGCGAATGGGCAATTGGCAACTTGCATCCAGATTGCAATTTTTGAAAATGATAATCAATTGTGAATAATAAATGTAGTTGCACTTGGCAGCAAATTGTCAATTCGACTTTTGTCATCAACTGTGAAAAATGAGTGAATTGGCAACTGTCAACTTGCAGACAGATTCCAATTCGGTTAACCTCATATATTGACAACTGGCAGCCAGATGCCATTTTGACTTTTCTCATCAATTTTGAATTATAAGTGAATTTGCAGCTGGCAGCCAGATTTCAATTAGTTTATCCTTGCGAATTGGCAACTGGCGGCTTGATCCAAGTCGACTTTTATCATCAATTGTTAATAATAAGTACTACAATGTAGTTTATTGATAGCTGTAAACTTGCAGTCAGATGTAAATTCGTTTAACTTCGCGAATTGGCAACTGGCGGCTAGATTCCAATTCAGCTTTTGTCATCAATTGTGAATAATATGCGAATTGGCAACTGGCAGCTAGATGCCAATGAGACTTTTGTCATCAGTTGTGATGAATAAGCGTATTGGCAACTGTCAACTGGCAGCCAAATACCAATTCGTGTAACCTTGAAAAATTGGCAAATGGCAACTATCAGCCTGATGCCAATTCGACTTTTGTTATCAATCGTGAATAATGAGTGAACTTGCAGCTGGCAGCCAGATGCCAATTCGTTGTACCTCGCGAATTGGCAATTGCAAGTGGCAGCCATATTTCAATTCGCATTGTGTCATCAATTGTCAATAATATGTTAATTAGCAACTGGCAACCAGATGTCAATTCGTTTAACCTCGCAAATTGGCAACTGGTAACCAAATGCCAATTCGACTTCAGTCATAAGTTGTGAATAATGAGTGAATTGGCAACTGTCAACTGGAATGCAAAGACCAATTTGTTTAACCTTGCAAATTGGCCAATGGCAACTATCAGTCGGATGCCAATTCGACTTTTGTCATCAATCGTGAATAATGAGTGAACTTGCAACTGGCACCCAGATGCCAATTCGTTTAACCTCGCGAATTGGCAACTGGCGGCTTGAATTTATCATCAATTGTGAATAATGTGCATATTGATAGCTGTAAACTGGCAGTCAGATGCAAATTCGTTTAACCTCACGAATTGGTAACTGGAAACAGACAGCTAGATGCTAATTTGACTTGCGTTATCAATAGTGTTTAATTAGTGAATTGGCAACTGACAGCCAGATTTCAATTCGTTTAACCTCACGAATTGGCAACTGGCAGCTCGATGTCAAATTGACGTTTATCATCAATTGTGAATAATAAGTTATTTAGCAACTGGCAATTGGCAGCCAAATGTCAATTGAACTCGTGTCATCAATTGTGAATATTAAGTGAATTAGCAAGGGGAGCGGTGATGTAGAGGTTTAGGTGTCTGCCGCTCATCACGGAGGTTGCGGGTTCGAGCCCCACCATGGTCACGACCGTACCTCCTCATATGACACCAGTACTGGTTCTTCCAGGAAGCGGACTCGAGAGTGACTCGATAAGCTAAAAAGCTTTCTTCACAATCGAGCTAAAATAAATTAGTATAGACTAAGTGAATTAGCAAATGGCAATTCACAGCCATATGCCAATTCGTTTGAGCTCGCGAATTGGCAACTGGGAGCCAGATGGCAGCCAGATGCCAATTCGACTTGTGTTATCAATTGTGAATAGTAAATAAATTGGCAACAGGCAGTCAGATGCTAATTCGCTTAACCTCGCGAATTGGCAACTGGAAGCTAGATGTCAATTCTTTTTATCCCGCGAATGGGCAATTGGCAACTTGCATCCAGATTATGATAATCAATTGTGAATAATAAATGTAGTTGCAACTGGCAGCAAGTTGTCAATTCGACTTTTGTCATCAACTGTGAAAAATGAGTGATTTGGCAACTGGCAGCTAGATGCCAATTTGTTTAATCCTGCGGATAGGCAACTGGCGGCCAGATGCCAGTTCGTCTTGTGTCTGAATTGTGAATTGGCCACTGGTAAATTGGACCCAAATGCTAATTCGTTACACCTTGCGACCTTGGCAATTGGCAGGTGGATGTCAATTCGGTAAACATCTTGAATCGGCAAATTGACAGATGACAGCGCAGACGCCAATTCCCTTATTATTCTGAATTCGTGACATAAATATAATTGGCATCTGGCTGTTTTGCCAGTTGCTTATTCACTTAATATTCACAATTGATTACACAAGTTGAATTGGCATCTGGCTGCCAATTGCCAGTTGCAAAATAACTTATTATTCACAATTGATGACACAAGTCGAATTGGCATCTGGCTACCAGTTGTAAGTTGCCAATTCGCATGGTTCAACAAATTGGCATCTAGCTGCCAGTTTCCAGTTGCCAATTCGCGAGGTTAAACGAATTGGCATCTGACTGTCAGTTGGCAGTAACTGTTGCCAATTCACTTATTTATTATTGATGATACACGTCGAATTGGCATCTGGCTGCCAGTTGCCAATTCGCGAGGTTAAAAGAATTGGGATTTGGCTGTCAGTTGCCAGTTGCCAAGTCACATCATTCACAAATTATGACAAAGTTGAATTAGCATCTGACTGCCAGTTGCCAATTCACGAGGTTAAACGAATTGGTATTTGGTTGATATTTGCAAGTGAAGACGAATTGGCAGCCAGAGTGTGAAGATGGCTGCCAGTTGTCAATTGATTCCGCATTGAATTGGCAACTGGCAACTGTCGTCCTATATGCTGAAGACAGGTAGAGGTTACTTAATGTGTAAAACAGTTGAGTTTTTCCTCTGTGCAGCTTTGGTGTCTCGGTGAAGGATATAACGGTCTTTTATTTTTTAGATATGTTAAATTATAGTGCAATATTGTAAATATTTATAAAAAAAATAACCAAAACTAAAACAAAACCTGTCCACCAGAAATTCTTCATAATTTCCGATCGATTGTGCTTTTAAATCGAACGTTCAGTCGTAACAGGTCATTAGACGCTTCATTTCTTTAGTACATTTCGGACAAATGTTTATTATTGTGCGCTATATTCACAACCTTGTTGTCGTCTCTCCATATAACATATTTTGTTTTGTATTTTGCTTAGGTTAGAAGTTATTTATATTTATGTTTTCCAAGTAAACGTGGAAAGTTTGTATCGTAGTCGTGACATATCTCTTTTCTTTGTTCGTTGGTGTTTTTTTAAATGATAAAAATATATATTAAACGTCTAGTTTAGTAATAAAAGTTCGATATACACGTACTATACAATTAGAGCAAAATCAAGGCCCGCTTAAAAGAAGCTAGGCCTAGTCCATCTGCAGCTTTAAAACGCTTTCCAGTTTAATCTGACGTACGTGCGAAACCGAATACTTGTGTGATCAACAAATACATTTGGCTTGATTCAATCGGGGAAAACTATGCTAGGATTTCTAGGATTGGTTAGTAAGAGTACAGCGTCCTTGCATTCGCTGGCTTTCTTCATATTGGTTTTAATAGAGCATTGTGCACCTTTAATCGAAGAGTGGATCAGTGGTCCCTGGACTACCAGTCTGACGCGTTCACCATCTTAACGCGCTGGATAGGTAGTCCATGGGCCGCAGTTTCGATCTCCCGCTACTCCGCTTACATATAACTAATGGAGACATTAAGTCGAGGTTCAGTGAATCGGTGCTGTACACCGGGCATGTTAAAGAACCGGGGGTGTCTCTGGAACGGGAAACATTCTGTATCTTGCAGTTTCCTCCCAAACTAAAATAACTAAATTGTTCTGGGGGCGTTGGCCATATGGATTATTCGGAACCGATGGTAAAACTCTAAAATACATACATACCTTTAATCGTTAGATGGACCTAGACCCGTTGATTGACTTTCGACCGATTACAAGCTAAGCGAGCTGTCTAAAGCTGCTTATATCACATGTACATGTAAGGCCGTACATGTAAATTACCATTTGCTGACCACTTGGTCACGTACCTGCAACATATAGGGTCCTTTTTCTGACATCCCTCTCCCACTGTTCGTACGGGTAGTTCGCTTTTTTGTGCACTTTCGCTTATATAATGTTTCAGTTTTAGATACATGTCTTTTGTACGATAAAGATAAATCACGAATTCGAACTTGTGGTAGTAATACATACATGTAAGGATTACATATATAGTCTTCTTCCTTCTATATGTAAATGCAACATATTTCCGTTCCAAAGTTTGCTGTGTATGTGTATATATGAACAACTCGCGTGTTTTTCAAAATTGAGAACTTAACTGATTCATTTAAACAAAATATTTTTTTTTAGCTATAATTGTATAGTATATTGTTTTAATATAGCAAGATATGGGTTACCAGCGTTGTAGAGGGGGCTTTTGGGAATAGGGGTCCAATGCCTCGCTCCAGGAACCTGTGGCATATATTAAGCAAGCTTTTGTTCAGGGAATGTCCATGCACAGTGTGGAATAGTTCCTCGTGCATCCAGTGGACAGTTGTACGTGATATGTTCTAGTTCCGGCGAGTGCTTTTGCCTATTAGATAAGTCCTCTGCATACTATCAGTGCTAATTAATTCGCTGCCATGTTTTTTAGCTGGATGTACAACACAATGAATTAATTGTATAACAAGTGTTTTTCTGACTACGTTTTTCCGTGTACTTGGAAATATGGTTATAGTGTCGGTATTGGTGACACTAATCTGCTTTCTAATGCAAGAACGTTGATTGAAAGAATTTGGTATAATAACATTTATAATCGTCTGATTAATCAAATGATATTATTTATTCAAAATAATCTGAATTCTTATAAGGTCATTCAGCGTATGATCAACTATTAGTGATATACCATCAAATTGTCCAATTTTTAGATTAAAGAACAGTTACATATAGTATATCGTAACATCTCAAAGGCATCGAGGTCTTCTTCTTAACTACTTTGTTTATAAGCTTGATCGAATATCTCAATTTTATATGTACAATTTGTTTGTACGCATCAATATATAAATAAAAACAATTTACTTGGTAAATGAAACAATGGAGTCGTGTGATACTATACCGGAAATAACCTTTTAAGGCTAATGCTCACCGGAAGCTGCTTATTTACATTTAGATAAATGTAAAAGTGTCCACTTACAACTTAACCGAACGAGTTTGTTTGAGAGGTTGAATTCTCACCAGGCACGTATGTTGATCATCACGAACATTTTTTCCACAGGACACTGTACTCGATGTGTAGGTGGTAACACAAGTCATTCTTTTTTCCCCAAACACTTGAAGCACTTGAGTTGATTCATCATGACACGTTAAAGTTTGATGCTTTTTTTTAAATAAATGTCCGCATATATACAACATCATTTCTGCGAAAATTCTGAACTGACAGGCTGTTCTCTGCATCATGCTGAATAATCGTTTAAAGCTGCTCTGGATGAGTTAATCAGACATCACAAATGCACAAATGTTGCAGGAAAAGCATAGCAAATTTACATTACCTGCAGGTATATTATTCGAATAAGTGTCTTGAAAATTTTCCTCGGAAAATATCTTGGAAGAAATGTTTACATAAACATGAAATTCATGATTTCATAAAAGTTTTCATTATTTATTGACAGTACGGATATATAAGTAACGCTCATCTGAGGTATGGAGTTTAAGGAACCAAGACGTTGTTCCTTTCTTTCTGAAATAATAACGTTTTACATTATGTTTTCGTGTATTTCTGTAAATGGATTTACTGTCACAACGACTTACACTTCTACACAGTATCTGGGCGTAAGCGAAGATGACACGGCTATATTTGAACTCGGGACAGATTACTGTGACGTTAAATATGTATGTTCGGACGAGTTTTACCAAACCTTTCCAGACAAAATGTGTCATTGTGACCGGCTATGCACCCTTCTAGGTGACTGTTGCGGCAATTACGTTCACGAAACTGCCACTCACTTACAGAAAGAGCAGTTTTCATGCGTTCAGTTAAATGAGATTGTAAAGAACATGGATTTCGGTGTAACCATGGTGACCAAATGTTCAGCCGAATGGAAACATTCCTCTACGAAACGTTTGTGTGAAGAAAAGTCGCTATCTGATGATATTTTTCTTAAACTTCCGGTTTCCGATCGGTCAGTTTTAGGTGTAATGTTCAGAAACATGTACTGTGCACAGTGCAATTTTGTTTACAACTTTGAGTATTGGAACCCACAGATTAAGTGTGTAAATGATACAGGAGTCAGGAGCCGTCCGGAAATGACAGACTGTGATTGGTTTTACATTCGGCCAAGACCAGAAGTAGCATTAAGGACATGCCAATTAAAGCCACCTGTCACCACAACATGCACTGAGTCCAGCAATGAAACGTTTAGAGAGGGATATGATAATTGCACAAATGGCGTATATGGTATCGTGTATGATGGATCCGGTAAGGCATATCGTAACAGGAACTGTGCTATATGCAGTGGGATTCAAACAGACTTGTATTGTGAACAAATTCAGTCGTCTACACCATCAAACGGCTCCCATACAACACAACCAAAGACAACATACAGTTTTAGACTTCTTGTTGACTTCAACGAAGGTACTGTATCACAAAATGATGAAATTTCAGACTTGCACATTTGTAACGACAGTGAGAAATACGACAGTTTCTCACAAAAATGCCGTGAGATATTTTGTGCACCACCAAGCAAGCCTATCAAAGGTTCATGTGTACGCAGTAATGGAACCGATAATCTGTCTGAAAATTGTACTTTGGTGAAACTAGATCCATCGGAATATAACTTCACGGACACGTCTGAATTGTGGGTGTTTTCGAACAACAAAATTTATTCTGATGAAGAATTTCAGATGATTGGACCAGACGTATTCATCTGTTTACAGGAGATGCAGAAATGTTTACATGATTGCGGTGAACAAGACAACCTAGTTGAAAGTTATTTAACTCTGATTGGGCTCATTCTTTCCATAGTTTCTTTGGCAATAACGTTAGCAATATACATAGTGTTTCCACAATTACTGAATATCCCAGGTAAAATTCTTGTATGCTTAACAATTTCTCTTCTCCTTGCCCAACTTTTTTTTCTACTTTCTGCAGAATTTGAGCGTGTATCAAAACTTTGTCTGTCCGTTGCAGTCCTCGTACATTATTTCTATCTTGCAGCATTTTGTTGGATGAATGTTATTGCTTTCGATATGTGGAGGACCTTCTCCAATAGGTATGTCTCATATGGATCAAGACATAACAGTAGACGATTTCTGAAGTATAACTTCTATGGCTGGATAACACCTTTGCTAATAGTGACACCGGCAGTTGTACTCGACTTCGTTCAATTTGATGACACGTACAAAAGTTTGAAACCCGGATACGGGAAAGGTGTTTGCTGGATTTCATCGAAGAATGCCCTAATTCTGTTCTTTGCAGGTCCTTTAGCTTTGTTTAAGTTCTTTGACGTGGTTTCTTTCATTTTTACGGTTGTCCATATCGCTCGAGCTAGACAACAAGGAGCAGTTGCAACGAAGAAAAATACATGTTCTTTCTTCATCAATCTAAAACTGTCACTTATCATGGGTCTCACTTGGGTGTTTGCATTTGTCGCAAACTTTTCAAATGAGACAGTAATGTGGTATTTATTTATAATTTTCAATTGTCTGCAAGGGTTATTTATAGCCATATGTTTCCTTTGTACCAAAAAGGTCTGTCGTCTGCTGAGTGATAGACGTAAAACATTTTCATCCAAATCATCTTCAGGTACACGACTTACGTCATTGTCTTAGAAAAGGAATATCCTTAGTGACCCCCGTCACTGCTGAAAATCAAAATAAGAAATATTTTTGTCGCAATTTTTATAGATTAATATATCGCCAGTAAGTTTCTGGAAAAATAATGATAGGTCAATGAGTTAACTTTTTTGCATTATTAATCATAAAGGATAAACCATCAAAGGGAGATGCTAAATTCAGCGTTAACTTTCTGTATAACTAACAAATATATCAAGTAATTAAAATAATTAGAATATATTAAGTCATTGATTAGAATATATTGATTAATTAGTTAATTAGTATCTGCTCAGCTATAAGACTGGAAAGTAGTTTATTTTAGTATGATCTTTGTCCAGCAATACAGCTGACCATTTTACCCATTGCGTTTCGTTTCGGCAAGGTTAAGTAACACCATTAAACATGGTCACCAACCACATATAATTTGTTTCATACCAACCTTGCACCACAGAAAAGTTTTAAATGGGACAAATTATATATTATGCCCTTTCATTGTACATACCATTCTATACGTAATGTTTTTTTCTACATTTCTCGCCTTACAACTACATGTATATATTTTGAAATTATGATTTAAATTTACATGTAAAATTTATTTTGTTCACAAATATTGTTTGCATATATATAGGAAATAAGGAATATCTATCTATTCATGATAAAGGAATAACAAAACGTTTAAGATATTTTGTTAACAAGATATTATGTTTTGAAACCCCACTATTGGGGGTTGATATGCATATAAGAAAGAAATTCTATAAAATATGCGTTTTTTTTAGATTAGCTTTGAGATATAGCAACAAAGAACTGTAACTTGTTGTTATTGTCTTTTTATAGTCTCACCACTCCCTTTCTGGTAAAGTTTAAATTAAGTTAATATCTTATACAGTTTTTGAGAAAAACTATTTTTGAACCCTTAGATTCTACCATATTTTTGCTTATTACAAACATTTGTCAATTTGTCACTGACGTAAAATAGATCTCAAAAATGTTCAATCTATTTGCACTAAAATTTTCCTATTTTGCTAAAGTTTGTTACTGCTTAATTGATTTGTTTAGTTTAATTAAAATATTTGAAATGTAACAAAAGTAAACTTTTCCGGAAGAGCATAAGTCTAAAACATCAGCAGTGAGCCCTGTTGAACCGTATATGTTCCGGAACGTATATATCACACGTGTGTGATATATTCGACCGTAAACATAACACGTGTTTAATGTGACATATTCGTTTGGTCATTTTGACAGTTTACACCGAAACGTGTATGTCTTTTTCACGCGTGTGAAAAATTCGACCGAATATATCACGCGTGTGAAAAATTCGACCGAATATATCACATGGTCGCAAGTAGGCTCGACAAAAATGATTGGGGGTCATTACCATCTTACGGTTATTTTACATTGTTTCACCAGCCATCAAATATATCAAGTTTGATCTGTGTTTAATCTGTATTGTGTTATACAGAAAAAATGTATAGTGATGTTTTATAATCAATGCTGTTCTGAGATAATTTCCTGTTAATAATCACCACTCAAGGGCCACACGAACGCAGTCGATAACTTTCAAGAACACCCGATCGAAATTTGACCAAACATTATTTATACAAATTAAAGACATAATACAGACCACACCTTCGAGTGGGAATGTCTAGTTCCCATACAATGTGTTGGGACCGATCGGATCGACTTGGTTAAGCAGAATCTCTGCGGCATAACTTAATCAACCATATTTGATTGTTTTAAATATGATTTTTTTTTCAAATTGATCAAAATGTGACGTATTCGTTGAAAATTTCGTTTTTATTTGCCTTTTTCTGCATGTGAGATATTCGTTTTCGTGTTCCTATAAAATTCGAAGTCAAACGTATACATCACATATTATGTGCCATATACGTTTCACGCGAAGACTATTTTCGACCGAATATATCACACGTGTGACATATGCGGTTGAATTTTTCTCTCGTGTGATATATACGTTCCGGGACATATACGGTTCAATAGAGCCCCCTTATGTTCACAGTTATGCAAATTAACATTATGCAGCGACATTTTTTCAAGATTTCGTGTCTACTTGACTATATGTTTAAAATGTTTATACGGATAATGTTGAATTGTAATGACAAATTTGTAAGGGCGAAGAATGTCGAACTTGTGATGCGAATGCTGACACAGTCGCCAAGTATTGTTAGTTTAGATGACAGAAAATCTTATAATAAATAAGTTTGAAAAAAAATCAGGATATCTGATCAAATATAAGGATTATTTATTATATGCCATCGATCACGAGTTTACTATATTATATATAATAGCATCAGCAACTTTCGAATGCAATGCCGTCTGGACCCTGTTACTGAGAAACTATAACTTAACAAATTTTAAAGAGCAAACTTTTTAGCAGTGAGTAAAATAACTCTTTTTTGTGTCATATAATCATGTTTTGGTCGAACCTCCTATGATTTTTGTAATGAACGTATTGAATAAAACCGAGGAATGACAACGAAGTATGGTATCGTTGAACTTTCCAAGTTACACTTGCAATTACGACAAAATACTTGTCAAAACTCTGGTTGCGTTTTAATAATTGATCAGTAAATTATCGAGGCTTATCATAATTAAACTGAATGATATTTGTAGGAAGCCGCGATACTCCGGTCGTATTTTCTTATTGCAGTCTTAACATAATTATTGCGGGTGTATATTTTGAATATTGTTGGTTGCTTTTGGTATCATGCTAATTTTAAACGTGTATCAGACAGTATTTTGACAAATAAATATGTTAAGACCAATGCTGTTCTTCAATTTGTTCTCCTCTGTAATATCAACCACTTAACCAAGAACGCACATGCTGATTCCGCGGAAAAGATGGTTTCGCAAACTTAAAACTTTCACCAATTATGAAAATGTACATTTCGTAAATTCTAATACATGTATGTCTTTACTAGATTCTTCCAGTGGAATAATGAAGTGATAATGACGGGAATTGTTGGGACTCCCTAATAGAAATACATGTACGTTGAATAGCAATAATTATTCCTGACAAAATAGTCACAAATAGTTCAGAGTACAACTAAGAGGGGTATAATTAAGTTGTTGAATTCAACAGCTACATGGATACAATTAGACCAGAATAGGGCTCTAATGAAAAACCTCCTGCAGAAAAAATTGCAAAACACCAAAGCCTGTTGAAATAGCACCTATAACTGTAATCAAAAACGACTACCGACAGCTGGGCCCATGTTAAGCGTCTTAAGGGAGCCAGCTTGATTCGTTACCCATTTTAAAGTCTTTACCTACAAATCTCATTATCTACCATCTAAACTAGTTCAAGTCCCATAATCACTTTAAAAACTATAGTATAATAAATGTACGGATAGAATAATGTTGACTTCTATTTAGTTCTATTTAGTAAAGCAGTGTTGACGTATACATTCTTTTATATTTTGTCGCTTCTTGGCGATAAAAAACCCCCATAATTTTGAACAATGCTCAGTGACTCCGCACTATGAGTACTACTCAATGAGTTATAATCACTGAACAGATTAAGTGATTTCTGACCAGTGATAACTACTCAGTGAGAACAGTGTTCAGTACAATACTCAGTGAGTATTGCTCAGTTAGCGCTACTCGAATATACTTTGCTTGTAAGCATTGTTACATTGAACAGAACTCCTTATAATACTGGTTATAGTGCACTATTCACTGAGTTATGTATACTGAACAATACGCTGTTTTTTAAGTTCAATGAGAAGTGCAAAACGAACAGCACGTTTAATGAGCACAACTTAACGAATAGCTGTGAACAGAACTTAATGTATGTGTGAGTATTGTTCAGTGAGCTTCATTTAGCGAGCATTTTTTTTGTCAGAGTTTTAAATTATGTACAACATATTCAATACATTGGACAAATGACATGTTGATAGATGGTGTTTAATTGGCTAATGTTCGGCGCTAACAGCGATTGATGAAGGTAACTCTGGCAATTGTTGTTAAACATTTTACTTGGGTTGTCCTTCTTAACGATTAATGGTGCAATGTTTGGTATGATTGTCATTTAAGAGTACTTATTTGATTTTCATAACATTTAACCAACAAGGCTTCTAGACAGTCAGTTCATGATTCGTGGTAGACATGTGTGATTAGATGGAACTCCCTGCTAAAATTTTAAGGGCCATCTACACAGTAAACCTTGATGTATAAATCTTAGGAGTATGTTTTTGAGGGATGTAAATCATGACCGTATACACAGTAAATCATGGTTTATGCAACATATTTAATTATTTATTTTAAAAAGTATTTTACACAGAGGAAACTTTAAAATCTTCATAATATGTGTTTGTTTTGTAAAAACCAATGTTGCTAATAGGGATATCATTTATAGAAAGACAATGTGTGCAAACCTAGACAGTCGAGAAAGATAAATTTTTTTATATCATGTACTATTAACAAATAATTTGAATATCAAACTAATTTCATTTCTAATTTTTTTCCTCCATTTTTTATTCAATGTCAAACTTTTTTGTCTTTTTTCCACATATTATACTCTCTCATGCAGCACTGATTTTAATTTATTAGGGCGCTGTCACCTGGGTAATAAATAAAACTCTGTGTGGGGTCGTACCCAAGGTTTGCGGATAGGACTTTCTCTATCCCAAAAATGAGTCCAAGGAAAAACGTACATTCACCTCTACCAGTAACTTTGCTGAATAAACAAAATTTCTAATTAAGGTTTACTGTGTAGATGGGCCTTTGGGTTTTTTTTTTTTTTTTTTAATGTTCGTTTATTAAACTTTTATTCCCTGACGAAGTAGAACATTTCTTTTATGTATTGTCCCAGGACAGATTAGGTCACAGGCTAGGTCGAACTCGTATGAGATGAAGGAAAAAAACAAAACAAAGAACATTTGAACGAAATAATGGGCATTATTAAAAATGCCATAAATAACATAAATACACTATTAACAAGTGTGAAGCATAAATTCATGTTTTTTTATGTGATCACATAACCGTTACATCCTATATGGTTCTTATACTATCGAACCGGAATCGGTTCTGTTAGAAAGCGGTATTAGTGTACCGGATTTTTGTCCAATACCTATTGCCGATATGTAGAAAATTGTGTAAAAGATGTTTTCTTTTAAATTGTTTACACTTATCCAAATTCCAAACATTGGTTTACAAGTTCATTTACTTGCGGTTACGGTGTCTTATATTGTAGCACCTGCAACCCAAGTCTGCCATTTTGAAATGGTACCAAATTGGTGGTGCTACAAGATCGAGTCGCCGCAATCACAGTGAGAAAATGAAAACCAACGTTTGACTTCTGGAAATCAGTTATGAAGTTAAGACATATTTAGAAACAGTTTTTGCACCATTTGTATCTACATATCGGCGATAATATGTACAGAACAAAAGATTCACTAATATCGTCAACAGAACCGATTCCGGATTGCTAGCGATAATAAAACACAAGTTAAGAACAGAAAAAGGTGATACAAGATGTCCTTAGTTAGTAAAATATGTACATTGAATGTGAACTATTGAAATGAAATATTTACACTCGTAAAGCATTGCGTAATGCGCACCTTGGGAACCGAAAAGTAGAAGTGGAGGAATTGGCGGAGGTGGAAATTGAGAAAACGGCGGGTGGACTTCCCACACCTAACTTCTAAACAATAATGACTAGCTGGCCTAACGATTGGTCAACAAGTGATCATTATCTTGAAACTGATTGGCTGATTTAACAATATATGCATTAAGCTAAAATTGTTTATTACCGGACAAAAGTGCAAAACTGAATTGTGTCCAGTGGCATACAAACATATATGAGGCATGTATTATCCCAGGATTGGGTAGGTCATACTCGTATGGGGCGATGAAAACCAATAGATGTTAATAAAATTTGGCATTAAAACCACATTTACTACATGTTTTAACAAAATACATATATGTATTTATGTAAAACATAAACTAATGATTCTTTCTTATCACACAGCACAGCTGGATGACAAAAACCGCCAAAAAAGAAACCTCCCACAGAGAGAGGACTGTGACCGAACCTTGTTTTATCAGACACATATAAGTGTCTGTTTTTTACGATGAATTACGGGTAATGGACTCGTCTCTTTCGAACTTGGGCTCAAACTTTCAGTAGTAAAATTTCAATGCAACCTGTCAGTGAATCCCAGACTTCCTAATTCAGCGTTCATGAATATCACTAGTCAAAAACTGACATATGTGTGGGTTCATACTGGAGAATTTCTATTTTGATATCAGTTTCTTTCTAACTGCGTTTTTCTGTCATACCGCTCACGAAATGACAGTTTAATTTGATATTATAAAGTAAAATGAGATTTAAATCCTGCCCATTATGTCCATACACATTTATTAAAGTCATACGATTTTTATATATTTTCAAGACTTCTAAGACAAAACAACGGACTGTCACTCCCCATGCCCTTTACATATCCGTCGTGTGTTTTCATGTGAAACTTTTACATGACGATTAAAAACGATAAACATATTTCATACAAAGTAAAGCAGGCTGAAGCCAAGCATTTAGGTCAGAAGATTGATAGAACTGTCAAAACTAGAAAATGCTACAGGTCTATTTGACCAGTACTGATGGAAAAGGGTAAAATATCTGTAATCGAATCCTTAACTGCCAACTTTCTTGATCGGTGCTTGGGCTTTACGGTCGCGACCGTGGAGGCGGTTTTGATCTGTTGTATGAAATATTTCCTCAAGTCAATTAGTACGTAGTTGTCAGCAGTATTTAACATGTTTTAGACATCGATGTTTCCAAGTTTATTTGTATAGTACAACATGACATGCAGATAAAAACTAATACATAGATTATGCTTAGCTAAATAGTAATTCTTTTTCAATAATTGCTGTTTCTATATATATCCAGCGACACACTTAAACTTATCGTCTACAAAAACCACCACTCTGTGTGTTCTTATAACATTTTGCAACACGTCCTCAATACCGTAAATTTGTGGTTCTTAAAAATAAAAAAGTGCATTCTTGCTTTGACGAAGAAATGTTTTGTTACGTGCATGTTATGTCAATGAATCAACTTGTGGATGTTTTACTACGTGTCTTGAAATACAATTTAAACCATAATATTAATGTAATTTCGAGAGTGCTTCAGGGGTCCGTACTAGGGCTTTAAGTATATTTCATATATGAGTAACATATGAACCATCCATATCCGGGTTTGTTTTTTGATTAAAAAACAGCATGAAACAATGACACTTGTATCTAAAACTCTATAACTGATAAGTGCGGAGCTAATTATACATGAAAATCTTTGTCACTAAACGCTATAAAAACAACAAATGTGCTACCGCTTCTTCTTCGGGTCGTACCGACTATACCTCGAACGAGGATGGTGGACCCAATAAGCACAATTACAAACCGCTTCTTCTTACATACTTTGTGTAATAAGGCAGTCTTCATTTCAATGAATAAAACTGAATACTATTTTTACTCAAAATATTTTAGGTATAATAATGACAATAATAAAAATGAAAATTTTATTATTATTTCTATTATTATTTTTATTTTCAGAAGGTGGCTCTTTAAGACAAAATATTAAGTTAATTAGTGGTAAATCTTACTTACAATTATTATACAGTATGAATATAATATGATATGATGCAAGACTAGAATGACATCAATTTGATAGAAAGAAAACAACATAAAAATAACATTCCATCGAATATAACGAAATTCAAAATCTATTTCATTGTAAGCCGATAAAACACTGAATTTATAGACTTTCAAACATTTTGACATTGTTGCAAAGACAGCGAAGATCATTAATTTCTGTCCTCACGTTTATGTTTGTTGAAACAATATGTTTTGAGGTAAAGAACACTTACTTTCATATCTCAGTATTATGGTAAAACAAGTAAAAGTAAAAAAAGCTCTGTTGTCCATACTTTCTGTATGTTACAATCAGTCGTGCGTGTCATTATTATTTCTGATACGCGTTATAAAACAATACCAACAAAGTTATAATTACTGTCAAAGTGGCAAGTGGATGTATGCACTGACGTTGTGATATTTACCATTGTGCTCTTGTGAATTTCTATCTGTGATTATAAAAGAAACAAAATGAAGGGGATTTACATACTCATCTTCGTCGTGATAGTTGCAGGTCGGACAAATCATTTTGTTACACTATATAAAATTTAAAAAAAAATGTGTAATTAATTATTTTGATATTCACTGTCTTTTTTTAAATGAAGGTGTTCTCAAAAGTTGAGCGCCGTTACTTTATAATGTATAGCATAAAAATCTATAATTAAATAGTGCATTTATCCCTACCATTCGAAAGAAGGTTGTTGCCTTTTATATATACCTATTTATTACTATTCCATGAAATTTCCAGCCTTTCGGTTCGTCATCGATCCGTAATAAAAAAATTGATATGGAAAAATGTACACTTGACAGTTCCTTTCCTTGTACTTGTTGGATGCACGTGCAGTTCCTCAATGCACAAAGCAAATTTCAGATTCTAGTTTATCAACAAGTTAAATCACCGTTCAGTTACACATCTACAATCAATATAATGCGCATTTTCATATAACGTTCTTGAAATTTAATGAAAACATTCCAGACTCAGTTTTAATGATCCTGCAACATGCCCAGGCAACAAAATGTATCAATGAAGATACAATTTAAGGAGAATGAAATAAAATCTTGGAAATTTCAGGAAACTGAAATCAGATTTTAAATAATGCAAGTATTTGATTACGAAGTGTAGCTAATCTTATTAACTCTTATCTTCCATTTTTATTCATAAGTTGTTCAAAACTTTTTGTATGATTCAGATAATACTGATCGACATATTTTATTATTTGATCAAAGCAGGTAGTGAAACTCATCGCCTACTTCAAAAAGTTTGCAAAAAATGCATGTTCCTTCCTTCTTCTCTAGGAAATTTATGGCTTACACAATTTAATTTGATATGAGTTTCAGCAAGGTGTTCAGGTAATATTTGAAAATACTTGTCTAATGAGAACGCATTTGTTTACAACAACAACAACAACAACAACAACATAAACTTTATTGATAGACACAGATTACAAAATAATAGTATTTTGCAATAACATGTGCACAAATAAATGTAAGAAAAACATACATTGTGGGTAAGAGCATGTTTTTTATATTGTTATACAGTTATTAATACATTTACTAGCTCTTCGAACTGTAGAATATAACTGCTGAATAAATTGGTCCACTAAAATGTGTTTAACTTTAACTTTAAAAATAGCCATTTAACTGATCAATCTTCAGACATTTCAATCCCATCAGAGGTATTATTAACAAAGCATAACCATAGTAATGGAACGTTGTTGTTTAACATATTTTAACTAAATCGATATTAGATTTACTATCTTACCATCTTCGAGGGCAAAAGTTTAGACAAATATTTAAAACGCGACGTTTTATTTGAACACTTAATGGAACTATTCCTAACTCACCAAATATTATAACATTTGGGGTACACTGCTTTGCATTTAGCACTAATTTACAAATTTTCACATCCCTATAACTCTAACCCATGCAATAAGCAGCCATAGTGTCAAAACGATTTAAGCTGTAGGTCAAATGATAAAATAATTTTCGATTTTTTTCAAAACTTATAACATAGCTCTTTTAGCTTGACATATCATCTTGTTTTTGACTATATCAAACTCCTTTCATCGAAAGTCTCCTTCTCTTGTTGATTACATTTGTTACGTGCTGATTTCCTACGCCATGTAGTGATATCATGTCGTGATAATGATGCACCATGTGGATATTTAAATACGATCAGCAGGCAGTAAATGTAATAATTGTTTTACGTGGTATATGGGATATAATGTACCCCACGACATAATATCACCTCCGCCTAACGACTTGGGTAATATCAATGTAGGCGGGTAATAGATCCATATATAACACGTTAAATAAACCAAATAACATATTACATGGACGTTTATAAGTATCTGTGTAATTGATATTACAAAAATGCAGTCAGAGAGACAGGTAGAGACAGAGTCGGACAAACGTACACGCAAGCGCGTACACTGTATGACTTGTGACAGCGATCGTACAACAGACAGAAAGACAGACAGACAGAGAGCCAGGCAGACGCCTGATCTATCAAAGACAGATAGCAAAATAGTTCCAAGTGACAGGGGTGAAAAAAACTGACATAAGTCAATTTTGCTATAAATGTCGGTATATAGGTGTATAGCTTGTATGTTTTAACATTTGCACGGTACTACTTGCGTGATTTATTAGGTAAGACAACAAAGGTAAAGTTATTCCCTGTCTCCGTAAGCAACTTCCGGCAGAGTACGCATCTCATTAAACAACTAATGTTTCCTTCAGTGATGCATGTTTTTCAACGACACCTTTCACAAAGTTCAGTTATTTTGCCTCCTATAATTTTTGCTTTCTTTCGTCACGATGTAACAAACTTCAAGGAAGAAGTACAGCCATACATGTTTTGATGAAATATTAAGTTTAACAAAATCTTTTTGCTGTTATAACATATCACTAATCTTGATCAACATTAGCACCTGATTTCAAAAGGAATTCCAAACTTGCTCTATTCAGAAGAATTAACTATTATCTTTCTGATGAAATAAATTTTATTTTCTATCAATCATACATTCTATATATCATTGATTACTGTGCTGTTGTTTTGAGTAATGGAACCAGTACAAATAGATAAAGCAAATTACAGGACAGAATTAAACGCATTATATACTAAACGAAACGTCTAACGCACCACCTGCCTCTTGCCTTCTTTATTTAATTATAGACCCTTCCAATATATGCCAGCTTATTTTTAGTGTTCGATGAAAATAAGCTGGCAGATATTGGAAGGGTTGATAATTAAACGAAGAAGGAAGAGGCAGGTGGTGCGTTAGAAGTTCGTTTACTATATTAAGAAACGGACAAAACTGGTGCAGAAAACAAAGATGCTGATTTTCAGGTTTTCTATGGAGCCTTGCCGTTGTTTACGTTGGACTCTACTTAGTTTGCGTTTGCTATTCCTTTAGAGAGGGAGGGGAATAACACCAAAATTCACGTTTTTTTTCATAAACTGTTTCAAAATTATGATCAGCGATAGGGTTATTAATTAATTGATAATGGGACTCATTGTAACAAAAGTAAACTTAAAATTAAAATAGCTATTCGAATAGAATTGAATATCACATTGCACTGGATGTTTATCAACTAGTGCAACTAGTTAACTTTTTTTTTAGCAATGAAGTCTTCAATCTTAGATCCATTAATTACAATAGCATGACTTTAAAAGTTTCCTTTTCATATGCCGCAGTGCACATTTGGAATTGGAATAATATTTCAGTGTATAATCGTCGCCCTATGTCTGTTACATTGTTTAAAAAATTATAAATTATATTTGTTACATAATCAAAACAACTATTTAAACAAGTATTACATTCATTTGAGGACAATCTTTTGGAAATATATCTATTCTGTCATGATGATATTTTTCTCCGAGTGTTTTTCAATTACAAGTGGTAGACATGCACGATAACTTGATTATAAGTCATAAGAACTATATTTTATAATGTGTATAGGTTTTGTTTAAAACAAAGTAGGTTTTCAGGTTGTGTGACTGTGTACATTTGTATATGAGAGCGTGTGTGTATTTTTTGAATGTAGGTATTTGCATGAGTGTTTGTATATAAATTTATGGAGGCTCACATTGAGCTTTTAATGTATGAATGTCTGTTTGAGCTACCTTCTTGGAATAAAGATGTATAATAAGGTTTTTGTGGGGCTTTTTTTTTTTTTGGCCCTAATAAGTTTGATTTGCTATTCCTTTAGAGGGGAAGGGTAAAAAAATTATAATTTTATTATTATTATTATTATTATTATTATTATTATTATCATTATTACGGTCCCAGTACAACCCCAATCTTCGCAGGATGTTCGTTGGCTAAATGTTTTTCGTTTGGTAAATGGCATTTCTCAATTAAAGTGCCTTTTTGTGCTTTTTTTTTCTATAATTGTTAAAAAGAGGCACAAAAGAAGCATGATGGATACAAGTATATAAACTTGCTAAGAACCATAAAGAATATTTATATTGTAAATTAAGCTGCTGATTTCCAGCATATGGTTAGATGATACCATGCTGTACAGAGAGGCAGAACGGGCCAATGAAAAAAGTACAGGAGATAAAAAAATTCAGTTGAAATGGAGGAAATATGATAAAGTAAATGATTTGACGTCAATACGTTATCATTGACCTATTTATGTCGTGTCAACGTATTCTAATGTGACCAATACGCATTTTTCTTCAGTATTAATACATGTATACTCTTTATTTCTGATTATAATACATTCATACATTCATATACTTGATCAAAATTGTCAAAAGCCTGAAAAACAGTTTGAATTTCTAGAATTAAATTTGCGTACATGCGTTGACGACTAAATGTAGAAATTTTAGTTAAATGCCTGATAAAAACTGTAACAAAAACACTTATATATGCATAATTTTGACGTTTTGGAAAAGTGTAGCGTACAGTGACGTTTGAAGAAGTAACAACAGCTGCAATTTATAATAATCATATGTCACTAGACTGTAAAGTAACAGCACTGATGACTATTTAAAATAGACATTAATTGGAGTACACGTAAATGATTAAAATATTCGTGGCAGGTAGAGGATATTGCTTTACAGAAATAAAATTATGAATGAACAAGAATTTTAGTCTGTAGTGATTCTATGTCTTGGAAGCACAAGAAATGTGCACATGTTAAAGCTCTTTATAGTTACTCTGATATACTCGCCCACATGAGTCTTAGTCACATGTACATTTTCTTACTGTTTTCAAGACGTTGAAACAAAAATTACATTGTGTTTTTTATGTTGACAGGCACATGCCTTTTTATAGTAGCAGTAAATCACATGCGTGATAAAAGCCCAGTGCGGACGAGGTACTTAAAGTTGATCACAATCTAGTTGAATAACTTTCTTGTTATGTAAAAAGCACGGGTTGGGGAGAGGGCGGGGGGATCAACTTAGATAAGCAGTTACATTTGTACTCATGCGCAGACATGTTACATCGGCTCTTTGTTTGATATGTATTTTTTCGGCATGTAAGCACGTTATCAAATCAAAACAACTATATAGGGAAAAATGTAAAAAAAGAATTATTCAGCTAACGTGAAAGAAATGTACGAAACCCCTTGAGGGACATTTTTGTAGGCAACAGAAACTTTTTTGTTCTTTCTTATTTGAAATTTCCTGTTGTAAGTTAATTGTATGACTAATTTGTCATTTGTTGTGAGGTATTGTATTCTTAAGTCATTTAAAATTGCAGTTAGATTATAATCTCCAAATAAAAAGAAATAAAAAAAAATAAAAAAAAAAAAAAAAAATTAAAAAAAAATATAGATATATACATCTACTACTACATACACATACATTCATACATATATTCAATTATACATACATACATACATACATACATACATACATACATACATACATACATACATACATACATACATACATACATACATACATACATACATACATACATACATGTACTTTTTTTAGTTTAGTTACATGAATTATAATGCACATTTTATATAAATTGATTATATAAAAATAGCTAAAATAATCTTATGGTACTTATAAATGTCTTCAGAATAAGATAACTTTTTGTTTTGATAACTAAAGTCATAGTCATGTTGTACTTGTATCATTTGAAAGCGCCTTTCCCATGTCAAGTGTCTGTCTGTCTGTCTCGTAATAGTGCGCCGTGAGTGTAAATGCGTGTGTGTGTGCCTACGAGAGGATATTTTTTATTTGTACGTGTCCTTTTATTTTCTGTTCTCATACATAAATGATGATTAATAAATTACTTCATTGAAAATAACACTAGATATGTCTATATGGGTCATAAAATTTACAATTATTACTAAATTGGTAACACAAATATACTAAAAAAATCAAATAAGTAAAAACAAATAAGTCACAAGTCCTTGGGTTCCGTAGAATTCTGTAATTATTTTTAAATATTATTTTAAAAGTAATACGTATAAGTCTCAAAGTCCGTTGAACCCTCACGGTTGTTGATTACAGTACACCCCGTACATGTCTGAAGAGCTACGCAGTCAGCGACTGTAGTGGTTCGCTTATGTTGGAAAAATTGAACATCAAACATCATAAAAAACAAAGAGATAGTTTTACATTTACATTTCTGTCTTTGTTTTTCATTCGGACTGTCAGTTAGGTATAAAGACTGAGCATCAATCCATTATTATTTCAACTATCTGTTTGACAGTTACACATAGATTTCATGTTATTTTTCACATTAATGAGAGGAAATCATATTAAGATCAATTTAAGCGAAATAAAAATTACAGCTTTACCCCAAGAAAGTGTCAGATGAACGCGAAACAGAACAATATATGATAAAAAACAGAAGTTTATTTTAAATTTAATACTTAAACTAACGACATAATATCCATTTGTTAAACTGAATGACCCGAAGGAGATCCGACGAAATCTTTGTACGTAAATAAGGAAGCAGTGCAAATGTATGACGTAGCTGTTAGGGTCATTTTTAACTTTATTTTGCATTTTATAACGCTTTATTTTCGGTTCTGTTTGGTTCGACGTCTTCGAGAAATTACAGATCGTCAATTAGATTACACCAAAACAGATAGTTAAAATCCGAAATAACAATATGTAAAAATTACTATGCCTTCTAATGATTTAATGTTTTTAATTTTTGTATGCATATTTACACTTAATCATTCATTCTGGATATATCATTATTTTGTATGTTTGTATAAGTTTCTTCATACCTGTCAACCATTAATTACCAAATCACAAAGATATGTATGCCTTAATTTCTTATTTCAATGTTTAAGTCATGGACAATCCAGTGTTTCACTATTTATTTCCGCACAGATAATCATAAATGTATCCATATTCACCAGAAGCTGGTTCTTTGTTTATGGTAACTCCGGATGAAAGTTTCAGCATTTTCCAAATAAAACGAACCACTAAAAGAAATCTTAACTTTTTGATTTATAAAATATATTCCCTGTCGCTGCTGTTTGTTTTCATTTTCTTATATTTTTAAATGTCTTTTCCAGTGTATGTAAGTCCTGCAAGATCACAGATCAGAAGATCCAATGGTATACCCCGTACATCTACAAAAAAAGGTTCAAGACCGCGTGGTGCCCCACCTATTACAAGGTTTTCATTTTCTGCCACACGAGGGAGCTCAAACACGCGTTCAATGACAAAACAAGGTTCCCGTCCTACCTGGAATACAGGCTTTCAGCAAAATCAAAGGCCTCGCCAAAAAATTCCCAAACCGCCCTCATCTCGAGCCAGTTTCAATATGCCACAATGGAATCAACCTTCTACTAACAAACGAATGCCAGACATGTATTTCAATCCAGCTAAACACCCACCGGTGTTAATGCGTGATAGTGACGGAAAAGGTAGGTCAGTCCCTAAAAGTCGACCTCTGATATCAAGACCCGCAAAAAAGGCAACCACCACTTCTCCGCCAGTAGAGGTTACTCCGCCGGTTGAAGTGCCAACTGAACCAGCACCCGTTGAGGTACCGCCCCCCGAAGCTCCAAAGCAAGAAACACCGGTACTCCCAGCACCAGCGCCTACTCCTACACCGGTTGTCTCAGCCCCTGCAGCTCCCGTGCCTGTTTCTGTCCAAAGTGTTAACAAGGGCCAATCAGTTCCGGTGGCTTTAACAGTCAAAGCAGAAACACAATCACTAGTACTGGCAAGTGCTTTAGCCCAAAAGCAGGTAATAGCAGCACATCAGACGCCACCCGAAGCTCCAAAGCCACAACCTCCAGCGACACCAAGAAAGACAGTTCCGCGACCTCCTAGACTACCACCGCCTTCCACGAACAACGGTGCATCATCCTCAAAACAAGTAACATATAAGGTATTTTCATCATGGAATGATGCTCCTGGTATGGACGCACAACAAGGAAATGCGGCACAAGGAAGTGGATCCGGAAGTAATATCAGGCCAAGGAACAGTAATGCAGCATCAGCATCACAAGCAACTTTTAACCAGAACAAAAAGTTATTTTCGCAGACGACAGTTGGCTCCAAGCGATTGGCGAGTACCTCGTATGCACTAGCATCCGCGGAAGGTCTGGTAGGGGATCTGAATAAAAGACTGATTAATAAACCCTCTTCCCAAGTTTCACGTGATGCTGGATCTACGAACATAGATAATTCAGGAAATACAATGCAGTTTTCTCGTAGTGAAATTTCATCTAGTCAAACAGCTCCAAAGTCTACCATTGGGATTTCGACAAAAAACCAACAAAGTCTTGAGAGAATACAATCTTTAAATTCACCAATGCGAGCATACTCTGTCCCTCAACCATCTGTGGATCAGTCGCTTCCTGCTCAAAATGTTAGAAATGCTCAAATAACTGCAGCAGATAAGCAGGAAAAAGGGACAGCGTCAGTGAGAACCCCAGAATTTGTTGTTGCTAAAAATAGTAACTGGGGAGCAATGGCTCAGGTCTTTTCGGGTAGAAATTTGGATAAGAATAATGGTCCGAGCACATCAAATACGAACAACTATATGGCCGCCCGTGCAGAACAAGGAAGCTCTGTTGGTAGTGTTCATAGTCCAACAAATGCAGTAGCAAATGAAAATGTAAAATCGAATCCTAATGCGCCACAGACTGCAAGATTTGTAGCTAGTGCAGAATATCATGGCTCAGTGCAAAATTTGAAAGGTTCTTCTCTAACTAAATCCAGACCATTAGCATCAATTAATTCAGGACAACTACAAAACACTGCAAATAAATTTTTAAGTCCTTGGAATATTGTCAACGAAAATGCACAAAACAATAACCAAGGTTCTAAAATACCGATATATAGAAAGGAATTAGTGGCGAAAAATAATCGCGCTCTATCAACAGGTCCGTCCAAGGTAATTGCACAGAATATCGTCTCTTCACAACGTAGTTCACAAGATTCGATGAGTCAGCAAATTCAACAAGTCTCTGAAACTCAAACTCTGCAAAATAAAGCACAAGAATTTATAAGTCCATGGAGAATGGCAAGCGCACCAGGACCACACAGTTTAGGAGGTCCCAACAAAGATGTCAATGGAAGAGGAGATATACAGGAAATTGCTAGAGGAACATCTCGCGCGCAGACACAAACAGTTGTCCAGGGAACAAATGAAGGAACCGTTCCTCGACCAAGTTTTTCACAGGCAAAGACACCAAAGACTAACGATATTGGTAGGCAAGAAAACTGGGCAGATAACGCAGCTAGACCCGGCACCCTAGGAACCCAGAGTACCATGAGTAAGTTTGCTGGACAGGGCAGTCAAGACAGTAGCAAGTTAGGAAGACAAGGGATTCAGAGCGGTACATCTGGACAAGGAAACAAGGCTGGTAGATTTGCCCCTACTCAAATCAACCAGAATAATTGGATTGGGGATACTAGACAAGGAAAACAGAATACAAACAATGCCGTTTCACCAGTATACCAGGGTACTTGGAGCGGTATTACTAGGCAAGGAAACAATGCAAGAAACAATGTCGATGCTACGGTGAACCAAGTTAGTCAAAGTGGGTCGGCTAGGCAAGAAAACCAATTTGGAAGCAATGTCCGTGCTATGGTGAACCAAGGTAGTGAAGGTAGCTCGGTTATGCAAGAAAGCCAAGCTGGAAGCAATGTCCCTGCTATTACAAATCAAGCTATGCCGAGTGGGTCAGCTTGGCGTAGAAAACAACCTGGAAGCAATGTCCGCGCTACGGTGAATCGAGGTAGTCAAAGAGGCACGGCTGGGCAAGAAAGTCAAGCTGGAGGCGATGTCCGTGCTATGGCAAATCAAGATAGTCAGAGTGGGTCGGCTTGGCAAGAAACCCAATTTGGAAGCAATGTCCGTGCTATGGTGAACCAAGGTAGTGAAGGTGGCTCGGTTATGCAAGAAAGCCAAGCTGGAAGCAATGTCCCTGCTATTACAAATCAAGCTATGCCGAGTGGGTCAGCTTGGCGTAGAAAACAACCTGGAAGCAATGTCCGCGCTACGGTGAATCGAGGTAGTCAAAGAGGCACGGCTGGGCAAGAAAGTCAAGCTGGAGGCGATGTCCGTGCTATGGCAAATCAAGATAGTCAGAGTGGGTCGGCTTGGCAAGAAAACCAATTTGGAAGCAATGTCCGTGCTATGGTGAACCAAGGTAGTGAAGGTGGCTCGGTTATGCAAGAAAGCCAAGCTGGAAGCAATGTCCCTGCTATTGCGAATCAAGCTATGCCGAGTGGGTCGGATTGGCATAGAAAACAACCTGGAAGCAATGTCCGCGCTACGGTGTATCAAGATAGTCAAAGTGGCACGGCTGGGCAAGAAAGTCAAGCTGGAGGCGATGTCCGTGCTATGGCAAATCAAGGTAGTCAGAGTGGGTCGGCTTGGCAAGAAAACCAATTTGGAAGCAATGTCCGTGCTATGGTGAACCAAGGTAGTCAAATTAGCAAGGCTGTGCAAGAAACTCAAGCCGGAGGCGATGTCCGTGCTATGGCAAATCAAGTTAGTCAGAGTGGGTCGGCTTGGCAAGGAAAACAAGCTGGAGGCAACGTCCGTGCAAAGGTAAACCAAGGTGACACTGCTAGAGGCGATGTTGCTACAGTAACTTCAGAAAAACAGGGATATAACTTTGCAGAATCTTCTAATGGTGGAAGTACCAAAAATCCAATTCGTAACGACCCGGCTCCAAGAGATGCTGCAAATAATGATAAAGTTAAAACAGCAGGTCGTTCAGGGGTCGCTTCACCGCCAGGACAGTCTGCCGGTCCGATAAAGAAACCATGCAATGTGGCACCAGTATGTGGGTCAGACGGCTTCACTTATATGTCAGAATGCTTTATATGGTCGTAAGTCCTTTATACCATATCTAAACTATGAATACAATTGTAAGATATGATACGATACCAGTAATCTAAACACTTTAGCGGAAACATTTTTAAATGACTAAATTCATATTATCAAACAAATATTGAACCTTTGTCATATGTAAGATGTTATGCATGTACATGTTTAGTCGGCTGTAGTTACCGATTCAGGGCCATGTTGGATTTCTTGTTAATTCTTTCCCTTTAATTTCAAAGTATCATATATTGATGTGATTAATATCAGAAATATGAGATAGTCTAATGGTGAGAACAATCGATCATGATAAGTGATGAAAATGCTAATTATTTAAGCGATATAAGTCAATATATTGACACGCAGTTGTAAAATTTCGACCAATGGTTTCGTAAACGTGTATATTAGACATGTACACTGACAACGTTCAGTACAATACAAACAAACACTTCATTGTCCTACAGTATATTGATCATTGTTGTGAGATGACTCTGTATATTTACATGTACATAATGAGTAATGTCAAATGATTCATGAAAGCTGAACTTATTAACGATCTATTATAATGCGTACAGTTGACCGAAGTATCATTGACTGCTTTTGACAGCACGACTTTCATTCACAAATTTCTCTTATTTCGCGTAAATTATATCTAAAGATTGCAAGATTTTTTATTTTTATTTCCGGTTTTTACTTGTAATCTTAAGCAAAACTATTTAGGATGACTTCATCTGTCACGGCATTACTGGTGATGATGACATTTAGTGTCTACCTTCAAATTTATGCAATCTTTATGCAAAGTACATTAAGTGTTGAAATATACTGGAGTATAGAGGAAACAAATAATAATAATAATAAAAATAAAAATAACAACAACAAGAACAATACTACTACTAATAATAATAATTAAATGAATCAAAATGATCTTCGGTAAAGAATTATGAACAACCAGAAAAATTGACAAAATAATGAAATAGCCACACAAACGGTAATACAAAACAGTTAAAGTATAAGTAAAGTATAATGTCATTTATATAACTATGCCGTTAATAATTTTCAGGCCAAAAAACTTCAATTATTTGAATTAAGTATGAAATATGTTTCTATAGCAGTGGCCGTACAAGTAACAGAATTTGTTTAAGCAAAATTAAGTTAATGTTAGATTTCGCTTTATGATTTGCGAATATCCATGTTCAAAACATTAGTGAAAACATTCTTAAAGACAGAAAAATATTTTTCTATAGCGGTCATATAAACTGTCTTTGTTTAGAGTCAATATGTTATTGCGCGCAATTTCTGCTTGACCTTGTGATGTGCCCAAAGCCGCATTTTAATAGACTAAACTGGTCAAAATACAGGGCTTTCAATAACACGTTTGGCATTTTTACATCACTTGTCATTTTCAAATATCCAAATACCATCCATCTACAATACGTCATAATTCTGTAATGCACATTAGATAAAAATGTCAAAACTGTCAAATGAGATATAATGTATGCCGTCACGTAATTCTATTTGCAGTAAACTGTTAATGGTCACTGGCTGAGCACCGTTTGAGAGGACACACGCGGTGTGTTCTGCGTTTTATATACGATTTGTTACGACTTTATTCTGGTGCACACAAAACGGACCGTTTCGTCATATTTTCTCCATTTTGTTACTCACTTGTCAAAAGTGACAACTGGTTTGAAATGGAATTTGCAATGTTTTGTAAAAGGAGAAGAGACAATATACAAATGTCTCAGTAAACTAACTGTATATCACGGAGATAAACTGCAAGTGTAACAGAAATAAACGGACTAGGTCGCGTTGGCTAACGGTTTAGATGTGGTTAGCTAACATTGTCTATAATTAGGTAGCCATGTAAAGACATATGCCAGCTAACGAGCGACCGGCCACACGAAACTTTTTACAATACATATGTAATAGTTTACGATTTATTGGGTTTTTGGCCTGGGGACTGAAAGTCCCCAAGGCCTAAGTTAGTATACCACATTTCAAACCCTGCAAGAATTTTAGCCGTGCTATGTGCGAATAACAACTGTAAACATGCGCTATGCGAAAGTAGTGCAAGACGACCAGATCAATCTTCTGTTTGAATGCCGCATATGATAAGAACATGTTACAAATAAAAATAGTACATAAAACTTCAAACGACTGCAGGAAGGTATATGCTTACGGGCTGCATTACACATTTTTTTCTGTTTTAGAAATTAATACGCTGTTAGCTGATTACGGAAGATAATCATATGCATATCACGGAAAAGTACGGATATTTACGGAAATTTACGAAAACGTACGAAGCTCGATATAAGAGTTTGTAGTTTGATTTTCAAATTTCCGATGTTATTTCATTGACAACTTTATTATTTACGAACGATTACATATATATTTACCTAAAAATAAATGTCTCTAAAAAAAGATATAATTTACGTACTTCCCGAGAAGGAACTAACTGATAAATTCACCCGCCATTTATCGAGGACGCTGCATGTCGAGGCCCCGCGAAATCGCGGCCGCCCCGCCGCCCCCCCGGTTTCCGATTACAACTCCACAGGTAACCCAGAATCATTTTTGGTTTTCTCTGTTATACACTTGTACAGTACTGTATTTATATTTCATTGCTGGTATTGCTTTGTTTATTTCTGTTTCAAGGTCTTGTCATTGGTACACATATTTTCGATCCACATCATCAGATCATATCGCTTGAAGTTGTACAAAGCGCGATCGAATTATTTGTACTGGCTCCCTAAACATTTTATAATGTTGACTATGTGATTATTTTTCATTTAACGTACATTTCATAATAAAACAAACTTCCCTGTCACCCCCATATATTTGTGAATCATTCATTCTGTGTCATATATTGAATTTCGTCCTCTGCACATTTCGACCCGCGCTTTAGGTAAGATTCAACGCAGAACACTAGGTGAAAAGTTGTTTTTCGGGGAGTTAACCTATAGCCCCCAGGCCTTCAGCGCTCACAGCGCTTTGATTTCCTTGGGCATCACCCAGTATAGTGGTGAGTTTCAACTATGCACATAGTCAATCATCGCGAACGCCTAACAATATCAAAGCTTCTATCTTCCGATCTATATTAGAACAGTTTATTTACTGTTTATTGGTGTACTATTGAAAAGACGATACACTGATGTTCTGTAAGTTATTTAAAATTCAGTCTCTCAAAAATAAACTTTCAAATGAATAATAGACATATATAATAGATACGCAGGTAGTAATAATTGTTGATAAAAAAAGCTGGGGAAAATGTAAAGCAGAATTTTGGTAAACGTGTGTCAGTGCGGTAAACTATATTAAATTTTACAAGACACACATTTATTGTCAGAAAAAAGTATTAAGTGGGGCATCTTTCGGTTGATACTTTTAATCTTCAACAATCACAAATTTAGTGTACTTGTTTTTTATGTTGTTAGAAAGTATGTAGATTGAAACATTTTTTAGAAAGTATGTAAACATGAGAAGGAATAAATATTTCTAGTATAGAAGGTTAATCATTGTGGAAGACTTTGTTCTAAAACTTGTTTAATTTGTTCAGAGATTTAAAATGCCTAGTCAGAAACTACGCATAACAAAAATATAAATAACTAAGTTAATATATTCAGGAAAGAAATCCCTCAAAGGGAAAATATTTTCAATATGCATATGTTATAGGTCTGTAAGTATTAAGGAATAAGCAAAATTATTATAAAGGAATGGACCTATAACTAGATTACTGTCCTCTATGCCCTACGTACATTTTTATTGAAATATATTTGTATATAAAATTATATATCTGTTATATCATAGCTCTTCTTATTGAAAAATACCTGAAATGATAATTTTCACATATTAGAAATCGAGTCAATATGGGAAATTATTATTGCTTTTAAAAAATTAAATGGTAGCGTTTAATTGCATAGGATAGTAGGGCAAAGTTAGATTGCTTTAGAAAGTAGGTCAACTTTTAAAACAATTGAAGAGTAATATGCTTGCCCTTATAGGTAGATATCAGGTTCATTAGTTTTCAAAATGCTTTCAGCCAGTCAGAATCGCGACATATAACAGTGACGTAATTTATGCTGTCATCGAGACAACTCCTCTTTTGAATTACAAATACGCCCTTTATGATATTATATCCTCATCTTCTCCTTATTAAAGTGCAATAAACGTTATTTGTTTTGGCAACTTCCTTGCATTATTTATAAATTTCAGTTTTTAATAAATTCCGCATTAAGACAATGATCGTTTGAAGTATAAATGTTAACATTGCTTTCAAAAATGAATGAATAAATGAGTGATTGTGTATATTTAAAAACGAATGAATTTTAATTACTATTTTTAAACAGTGAGGCACTTATTTCTTTTGAATAGTTATTTCACTCGAAATGCACAAACATGTGTTCATTTAAGTTTGGGGGATCAAATGGTTTTTATGATTATATATTTTCATTTTTAATATCCTATGGTGCATATTTCTGCCGTAAGTTGATCACCTTACGTTTTTGTAAATGGTTCAGTTAACCACCTAATATTTTGTCAAGATACATATTCACGAACAGTCTCCAAGTAAGATATATAACACGAATCTGTTAGTGCCCAGAACTGCCACTACTTACCTAGCAATTGTAACGTGGCTGATAACTGGTTACACGAGTTAGTATCCGGTTATCACTTAATTAAGTAACAACGCGACTTTTTAACCACTTAATTATCTTGTTAATGTTTGCGAATTTTTATAGTTTGTTTTTTTACAAAATGATACAATCAGTTTATTTACACAGAATGACATCTCCAATGACAACAAACGGACAAAAGCAAGAGACAATGAAAACGCTGTAGAGCCAATTATTATTGGTGATTAACTAACAATGAGATTTAAAACAAAATCATTTCTTACAGTTTAAGACACTTACATTAGTAACTTGGTAAATTATAAAATCATTTTAAAATTATAATTATAAGTTTTAAGAAGAAATAGTGGACGTTTGGTCAAGTTATCGAGCTCATCGGACGGTCTTTTAGCTGGTTATATCACATCTTATTTTTTACTATCGCACCGGGTGAACCATTCGACATTTTGACATTTACGATAGTAAATAAGGATGTTGATATCCATATAGTAGCCACAACAGTGTTCTTTTTTCACCTTGAACTACAAAACCGCACAAGAAGTTTGAGGCCATTTGACATCAAACATGCAGCAATACTTTATTTTCGTTTCATCTGACATTTGAGACTCTAATTGAAACAGATATAAATGGCTAAAACCTTTCTTCGGTAATATTCAAATACTGGATATAAACAAAGAATAGCATCACATGAAATGAAAATGGCAGAAATATGACACTTCCCGATAAATACCAATGTTTAATTGTTACAATACATATTTTGCATATTTACACTAACAAAGTTTCTTATGAAGAATGTAAACTTCTAATGAATGAAAAAGATATTCCCCAAACATTTTATTTGTGTCCCACTCAAAATGTCCTTTTTAGTACTGAAATATTTTGTTTCGAGAACAGTTTTTCGAAATGTGCTTTAAACTTTCCTCTTCTGTATGGTGGTGCTCGAAACCAAAATTCACCCATTCCACTATTGTTCAGTTTGTATAGTACAAGTAACAAACACGTCAGTAAAATTTAAAATTGTTAGAAATAATCTATAAGTTTTTCTGTAATCTTATTGAAAATCGTTTAAAATTTTATCACATGATATTTAAAGAAGACGAAACAAATATTGTCTCCAAGAAGAATTGGTAAATAGATCTCAAAACTTTAGTAAACTGTCACCTTCAGCTAAAACATAATAAGCCTTTCTGGTAATTTTATATAAGGTCTGTTCCACCTGTTTTGGGTGTCGCCAAAACGCACTTGTGCATAGCTCGCGTTCGTCTCCAAATCGCCGGGTTTAGGCGTTCAGGTCCACACCATTGTTATGGTGGTAGTGTCCTTATGCAAGACACATAACTTCACATTGCCTCATTTTCTTTTCGAGGTTGATTCCGTCTTGAATGAGTCCGTCCTCTATTGATATAGGTTATAAGATTTTGTTTCGCAGACGAGCAGAGTGATTATAGGTACTTTTACTGCAATAAAAATGTAAAAAACAGTACAACTCACTGTAAGCTGCCATTGGTGATATATACACAAGTTTCATTTATATATATAATATTCATTTACATACATAAATACCTGTCTATAGGGATTTTATAATATTGATTTATATGCATAAATACCTGTCTATAGGGATTTTATAATATTGATTTATATGCATAAATACCTGTCTATAGGAATTTTATTGAACACTAATGTCACATATATGGTCGTCTCAGCTGAAATAGGTGCGACCTAGGTCATATACAATCTTTATGTAATAAATTAATAGTGGCACTTTTTGACTTGATCTTAAAATAGATTTTATATCAAGGTCTTCCTAAAAGAAAAATAGAAAAGCGTTAGTTAATGATATCCTTACTTTCTGTGCCATCGCATAGGGTTGATGGTAACGTACAATTCAAGAGTTCGTGGAAACGTGTCTGTACTAAAAAATAGTACTATAAATATTTAGATTATTTCTTTTAGCTCTAAGCTGCACTTCTTTACACACCTTTAGACTTAATAGCTTTATGATACTTCTTGCAACTGTACCGCATGTCATTAATAGTATACAATAAATGAATAAATAAGAAACACTCTTGGGCGAACCTTTCTGGAAGGATAACACTTGTCTGTAAATAGTTTTTTTATCATTGTAGCGGTGCTTCAAAAGCATGTGATGGTTTTTGTCCATGTAAAAGTAAAACTGGACCATCACCTCCTCAAAACAGACAAGGTCCACCACCTTCGGTCAGACAAGGTTCGTCTCCTCCTGGCAGGCAAGAACCGCCTCCTTCTGGTAGACAAGGACCGCCTCCTTCTGGTAGACAAGGACCGCCTCCTTCTGGTAGACAAGGTCCGCCTCCTCCTGGTAGACAGGGGACGCCTCCTTCTGGTAGACAAGGACCGCCTCCTTCTGGTAGACAAGGACCGCCTCCTTCTGGTAGACAAGGACCGCCTCCTTCTGGTAGACAAGGTCCGCCTCCTCCTGGTAGACAAGGAACGCCTCCTTCTGGTAGACAAGGACCGCCTCCTTCTGGTAGACAAGGACCGCCTCCTTCTGGTAGACAAGGACCGCCTCCTGGTAGACAAGGACCGCCTCCTTCTGGTAGACAAGGTCCGCCTCCTCCTGGAAGACAAGGTCCACCTCCTTCTGGTAGACAAGGGCCGTATCCTCCTGGTAGACAAGGTCCGCCTCCTCCTGGTAAACAAGGTTTGCGACCAAATAACATACAGGGGCCATCTCAAGCAAATGGACAAAATCAACCTTCGCCAGTCAGGAAGGGACCACCTCCGCCTAGATTTAGGCAGGTACGACCTCCTTCAAATAGACCAGGACCAAATATGCCGAAGGGTGGCCCGCCGCGGCCTCTGCCTACAAATGACCCGAGTTTAACACCACAAGTGTCAGATGTTCCCCCTTCTTGTAGCTGTCCGAAGTTGTATAGACCGGTGTGTAGCGTAAGGGGTCGCACTTACAATAACGATTGTCTACGCAGATGCAAGTAAGTAATTTTATTATATACCTATAAATATTCGGTCAAAAATACAGTCATTATTCAACCATCAAATACGGCCTGACAGAAAAAATATCCGTATTGTATGTACGTGCAATACGGACAGTGCGGCATTATTTGTAAGAGTGCATTCAATTGGCTCTAAAATACACATGACGTTAAAAACGTCGCTTTTGAGTGGGCCGTTACCACTTGTTTATACGATGACGTCAACAAAATGACGTCGCATACTACGTATATTTCGCGTTAAAAAGAGTTTATCTTCAATTTTATGCTTAAAATGTCTTTTGATTTAGTTTATTCACGGTAACAAGTGTCAAAAAGTATATAATAAAAGGGTTATTAGTATAGTAATGTGATCCATAAGCCGGATTGGCTCTCGTCGAGGTCGGATCATACTCGTGCTACGCACTCGTAAGATCCGACACACGACTCGAGCAAATCCGGCATCCTGGATAACGTTACTATACTAATATTGTATAGTTGTCTACATGTTTATCGTTTTTATCAGTCAAGGGTAAAACAACATGAATACATATAAATCTACATTAATAACAAGCATGATCTCCTCTCCTGTGTTGGCAATAAGCAGAGTTTAACTGCATAATAAATCTATCTTGACCGCCGCCTAATATGAAGTAATAGGGTAGATTAAGTGTTGGGAAATCGTAATGTTTTTGTCAGATCCATATTCAATAATTTTGGTGAAATTTCATATTTTATACATATTATTTGATATAATTGTCGAAGGTTTATATTTTTATTATGCTTAGAATATATGTAAAGCTTTACCAATTTTTGCTAAATGTTAACGATCAAAACAACATAGTACTCAATTATGGTTCTCGAGAAACTCACCCCTTCCCGCCAAAAAGATTTATATTAATTTCATGATCAAATTTGTTTGGTTAGTGGGTATAAACCACTATCACAGCACATAAAGGGCATAGGACTAATTTAAGACACAAGCAGGCAATAATGTATAAAGTGTTATAGAACATTCAACATACGGGGCTCCTCATAGATGTAATGATTTCTTGAGATCTGTATAGAATGGTTTACTTACTTTCTAAACATAATGGAAAAGGTATAAACATTTGGCGAGAAAGGCCCTTTACTTGTCCAAATGTGATGCTGGTAAAATGCTAAAGTTTGTTGCTATAGTTTCGGTCAGTCGTTCATAGTAAAAAAGAGTACCACCTAAAAATTGTAACATAAATATTTTGTATGAAAAAAGGGGAGACAGCTTTTTGGCAGTAATAGTCAATCATATGTACAGAAGCTTCTTGTACATTGACGCATGTCTCATGTTCATCAAAAACTACACTGTACGTTTCTACAAAAGTATGTGAGTTTGATATTTACGACTTCATCAGTCAAAAATAAATAACCCCACGAGTTGAAAAACCGTGCCGTTTTGGCGTTAATAGCGCATAGAGCCGTTTATATGTATCTGTTGTCTACACTTTTTGTCAATCAAACTTATAGTTGTAAACTAATGTTAGGATCTGTATGAAAGAGATATTGTCATTTAACGACGTGAACAACGTGCCACAGCCGCTGTCACTGTACCACTCGCTTTATTATGAGCAAAAAAGTGTATAAGTGTGAACATGCTTTTTTCAACTATCTGGTCTAAACAAATAATATTTGAATTATTGGTAAGGAAGTGACGTCAATAGCTGAAACAATCCTATAGCTTTATAAGACGAAATTTGCATCCTATCACAATGTGCATTAGATTATGAGTAACGTTAATTTGGGTAATTATCGCTTTTTATGCATGAGCGATAGTGCCGTCAAGACCTTAAATAATATATCACAGTATTTTGAGTCTATTTATATAATATGAGTGCAATATTTATCCCTAAAATTATCTCATAATTTTGTTCAATAAGATCAACCTTAAATCACTAATCTCGCACGGTAGTTTCCTTATATTGATATATAATCATGACACTTTCCTAAATATATGCGAACAAGATATAATTTGTTCAAGAGATGTGTAAATGCAGCTGGTTAAGATTGTGGTTAAAACAGCTTATTTTTAGCTTTGATAACATTGTGGTTTCATACTGATTTTATTGCTTTCAGGTATTACATTTTGAAAAACATAAACGTTTTAGTGTAGTTATATAAAATATCATAAAGTACTCGTTTTACTTCAATAACAATTTTGAAGTGATTAAAATCCTGTTTCAACCCGTGCCCTAGTTGCTTTTCGGTTGAAGTCGTTGAAATGTGTATACAATAACTGGACATATAACACAAAATAACCACGTTAACAACCAAATATATATCTTAATCAATACTAATTTTTGGACATTTATGCTTTTCAACCTGTTCATATGTTCACCTTGTTTACACAAGAAAAAAATGTGTCTACTAACAACGCTCCTGTTTCAGTTATGACGGGTTTAAATGTCAAGGTGAGTGTCCATGTGGCAAAAATAGTAAAAAATACCAGTCAAATGACATTGCCAGGCCAGACGTTGGTCCTAACAGTATACACGACATATCAACATCAGCGCAAACCAGGCAACAAACAACTACAATAAACAAGCCCATAAATGGAGCCCAGTTTCAGCAGACGACAACTAGGCATCGACGCCCAGGAGGTGCCCTGCAGACGACAACTCGAGGTTTAGGAGGCAATGAAGCTTCGGTACAACCTAGTCCAACTTACCTGCCGCAGATGCAGTCTACATCAACACTGACACAAGGACCCAATGGGGTCCCAGTAGGAGCACCAAGGAAATCACCAGCTCCTGCGGCAGTAGCTGCTTCAAACAATGGCCCAAAAGGTGGTCGATTTGCACCTGGTCGAGCAGTGACAGTTACACAGTCTAGTACACGACAATCTTCAAACAGTACTGGACGCCCTACCGAACGAACTCAAAAGAAGAAAGAAACAGTTGAAAAGGAGAGAGTGGAGGTTGAACATGTTGAAGGAGGCAACATGGGTGTAATATCAGGAGGTGTTTCTATGGGAGGAGCTTCTCACTGTTATTGCAATGATCTGTATGCTCCAGTGTGTGGAACTGACGGAATAACGTATACAAACCCGTGTGATATTTCTTGTTCGTAAGTTGTTTAGCTTTATGTGTGTTGCTTTTCCATTTTGAAGATTTAATTTCTTATTTCTAAATTTAATATCTTCAATCTCAGAATGAAAATTAAGCATTCATAGTTTTACACACGAAAGACCAAGTAGCATATCATTAAATATTTTAGTACTTAACGAATTGAAGAGTGTTTGGCAATGCTTTATTACTGTCCTGGGCGAAGTAAACGAGCCTAAAGGACTTCCTGAAGAAGAATTATTAAACTAATTTGAATAATTAATTAGTAGCAATTATTAACCAATTATTAATTATTAACCTGTAGTAAATATGTTTGACATTGCATCGCTCCATGTAATAAATGTGTCTTATATTTCATACGTGATTCTCCCTTTTATTAATAAATTTAAATACTGACACTATGTTTATAAATTGCATGAAAATTTATTTTCCTGTTTCAAGAATTTCTTGATTGTAATATGTCTGTGTTCTAACCAAATCTAACCAACAGAGGCGGCGTAGGGACAAGGTGTAATGGACAGTGTCCATGTGACCCATTTGGGATGGATCCCATGTACTTTTGTGAAGATTATTGTAGTAGCGTCTATCATCCCGTATGTTCCTCATGGGGACAAACATTTGGAAACGATTGTCTCAGAGAATGCAGGTATTTAGTTAAATGTTAAATTCATTCTATATAACTGCACTTATATCTATATTCACGCATGTTGGTACAGGTTTGTGCTAACTAATAAACAAAACATGTACAAACAAAACAGTCTTTCTTTTTTTCAGGAAAAGTACTAGTATTTTATTGCACTATCTTTAATATCTACCACAGTGGCTATAGCCATTTTATTTGTTCGTCCCATTCTCATTTGCTTCACACAAAAATGTTTCTTCCGAGTTACTCACGAGCGCCAGAAAACATATGAATTGTGTTTATAATCTACAAATAGCGTCTTCTGTTCACTGAAAAAGTCATTAAACAAAACGTAAATACTTAAGGCTACAAAAGTCAGTTAAAAGTTCGTATCGTTAGGAGTTCTAAATAGATGATGAACACGTTGATCTGGTCTACCGAGTATGGATGATTTATTCTTTCGATTCTAATACGACCCACTTGAATTATGTAAGGGAAATGAAATAAAGGAAATAAAATAAGTAGCGACAATCCAGCATCTGTAAATAATATTCACTTCTGAAGTGTAACAAAAATTGTTACACCAAAACGTGACATCATTCTGTCAGGAATGGCATGCCAAGTTAAAAGTTACAGGAACTATGCCGTCCGTCATTGTCACGTAGAATTCTTTAAACACATATGATTAAATACATTAATTTTAATTTCAAAGAACTTTTTATTATATCATCTTTTGTTTATCCTCTGACAAAATTATTGTTAATTTTAACAAAATTTATAGTAAAAGTAATTTCATTTCAAATATTTTACAGATGTCTTTGTTTTATTTGAAATGCAATTATCATTATTAAAAAACAAGGACAGTTAATTATGCTTGTTTATATTTTTATACCATTTAATGTTTCAACTAAATTTGAAAGTTTCTAGTCTTGGACTCTTGAAGTTTTGAAGTGTTGAAAAGGAAATCTTCCATAAATTATGAAAACAGTTTTAAAAAACATATGGAGCTATCTCTTACATTGTTGAGAGATATTTATTCAGATGATTTTATTTTTACTGCAGCAACGAAGCCAAAGAATGTAACGGCGAATGTCCTTGCCCAGCGGTCAATTCGCAATATGACCCCCTGCCAAATCAGTATAATAATCAGCCAGCACCAGCGCCGTACGATCCACAGCCAGACCAATACAGCAACCAGCCAGCGCCGTATGATCCACAGCCAAACCAATACAACAACCAGCCAGCGCCGTATGATCCACAGCCAGACCAATACAGCAACCAGCCAGCGCCGTATGATCCACAGCCAGACCAATACAACAACCAGCCAGCACCGTACGATCCACAGCCCAACCAATACAACAACCAGCCAGCACCGCACGATCCACAGCCAAACCAATACAACAACCAGCCAGCACCGCACGATCCACAGCCAAACCAATACAACAATCAGCCAGCACCTTCTGGGCCACAACCCGACGTCTATGCGAATCAGCCGCAAACAAAACAGTATAGCACAAACCCAAATAATTACAACAGAGAGCCTAGTAATCAGCCACTGAGCACGTGTGAGTGCGTACATGGTGATGTTGACCCTGTGTGTACAACACATGGAGAAACGCTATGGTATGGATGCGAGGCAATTTGCAGGTATGTGAAACCATTTTATGGTCTTAGCCAATTGACACAATGCGGATTTAAATTTCCTAAAATTTCAATACTGTAAGTAGATCTACTCTATCATTTAGTCACTAAAATTGAACATAAAAGTTCGAAGACACAAGGAGAATTGTACAAAAGGAGATAAAAAGAAAATCTTCATAATCAACTGTTCTTTATTTTTTTAATAATGGATGGAAGAAACCGTGAAATAAGCTCATCCTCGTTTTCTTTAAAACTTAGAAACCTTTTAGACTTGATTTTTATTTGTTCATTTTCAAATCCCAACCTGTTTGTGGTGGATGTAAAGCTCCTATTACATTACCATCATGATTTTATTAGAGCTTAAACTGAACTATACAAAAAATTGTCACGCACATTTCCACAAAAATATTGCAAAATGTATTCAACACTTTAGTTGCAGCCTTTATGAAAAGGTTAATAACGCTGCCAAATAGATGTTGTTCATAAAAATGTTTTCATAAAGGTGATGTAGAAATTTTATATTCTTAACTGATTTTATTTACAGAGGCGTAACGATTGCCTGTTCGTCCGAGTGTCCGTGTTAGATTACATGGTCCCGTTGGTTACACCAAGAAGTGGCGTAATTCAGAAGCCGGAGAATTCTGAATGGCAAATACAGGAAGGAACTGTCGTACAAAGTCATACAATTGTCTGTAAATTAATACCTGCTAACTTGGTATATGGTCTAAGATTTGCACATATTGAAAGTATTAATTACTTTTTCCTTCTGCACGGGTCTTATGTAATATGGTATTGTATATGTAAGAAACAATTCAAAAGTTTAATGAATTTCTGTCACAATTTTATTTATATAATAAAACGTCAAGAAGAGTTGTTCTTTTTTTTTAATACAAACGGAATGTTTTCTTTTTCGAGATGGTTATATAGTTCCGGATCACTCGAGAGGTTGTGCATGTATAGCTCCTTCGACTATGACAGTATACGTTGGCCTTTCTTTACGTAAAATTGTTTAAAAACGTTTCGGAGCTAATTATGGTTTTAAGTCAGTTGTGTCATGTTTTATTCGACGTCCATGACGTCACTTATGTCTTCCGAGTATAACCAAGCAACAGCAATAAAATCTATGTGAATCATCAGTGTTGTTTATTTCATGCGAAAAAAGAATAGTGCTCAGTTATCTTCCAAACTGACATAAAACACCGTGAAAAAATCAGATAACTTATTTTACTGATGTCTCACGTTATAGCCAGAAAGGTCCTGGCATAGATCTCTCTTAAGTTTTTTGAAATCTTTTTGGTTAACTAGACTCCAAGGTTTCTAGAACTTAAAAGGTAAAACAATTGGAATTCTTTCAGGTGTTTGACATTGTCTACAGGTTCTTTACAAAGTTCAAATCATCCCTGGCTTTAACATAGACTACCGCGTGAAGACTCATAGTTTTACATAGATTTATGTAGGAGAAAATTTTCAAAGTCAACTACCTGGAACGGTTGCCAGGATTTCAAAATGATATCATAGAAATGTTTCTTTGTGTTTTTCCACTAAGTTTATCCAGGAATGGCGTTACAACAAAACTGGACGTTACCGTGTATCATTTTTATTATTGTGCCACATGAAGTTAAATGAATATCCATGTAGAAAATATCTTATTGTATTCATCTTGTCAAGATGGAATCGAAATCATATCCTTTTTCGGAGTTGTTATCGTCCAATAACCTATTTCTTTATTCTGATACGCAGTTAGTTATAAACAACTCAGGCCTCCGGTCATTGTAGTGAATAACTGCGCGTCCCCTATTATTTATTAGATGACGAACACCACTTGAACGGATATTATTCCATAATTAATCTACTTAACTTATGCATAAACATTAAATTACAGCAACTTATATCTATAAATTCTTATAAAACTGTATATTCAGAATAGAAAGGCAGAAGAAGGGCATACTCTTCTAGTAATTTCGTAAGATTTCTCTTCTATTTTGTGGATACTCTCGTGACCGAATTCAAAACTCTGCTAATGTCAAACGAAACGACGTAAAACGCAAACAGTAAAAACAACAATGCAATACTGATAAATATTTTATCCACAGCGTTTAGTTCTGACACATACATCGACATAAATCTTCAGGTTTTCTCTTTTTGTGTAGTTTTAAGGTAGGTTAATTTGAAAACTATGAATGTTTGATGAGCCTGTTAGTAGTTCTACTGTTGTTTTTGTCATGACATGCTCAGTGGGCTAGAAAGTTACCTCAATCAAGTGTTTCGAGATAAGCATAGACACAATATTATGCAAGAGATCTACAAGTTTTCAATTGTACGTCTCGAGTACCGCCCGGCAATAAAAGACAAGCGCATTTTACATTTTACTTTTATTTCTATAAGTTTATACTTAAACCAATACTTATAGCACAGTATCATGGTATAAACATGTTTTACAACGAACGTTTGTTTATCTTTTCATCGTTTTAAACCAAATATTATCCGGATCAACTGTCTTATATACGATCTGTATGTTTCCCATCCACTCTACACCTGTTTTTGCCAAAGTCGTCTGCCAAGAATGCCGACAAATCCGACAACAACTGCTCTAGAAATTCCGCTCTCGCTCCTGAAAATCAAATCTGAAACCTTTAAAGACACAATTAACATGTTGTAATTGATCATCAATAGTACCTTACAACAATATGACATGAGCTCTAGTATAACGTTCATACATAAGAGGAAAAGTAACTGTTCTGCTAGTAAAGACTATCTTAAAACTTCTTTTAAGTATACTTTCAGTTCATGAAAAAAATACATCATTATATGAACAAGTCGTACGACGAAGATACAAAACAGAGTAAACTTACCAAATCCAGTTATTACTATAGCTTGTAGTCCCAAAACCAATTACCCGATTATTCTTCTAAAAAACATAGAGACAATATAAATGAAAAGAATTTAAGACAAAGAAATTACAAAATAGTTTAATTTTAATTCTGTATTTTTTCTTTGAAATGTGTGCTTCTGTCAATCATGACGACGATGACTATTATGGATAATTGGATTTATGCGGCTGTATAAAGCGTTTATTTATGCCATGAACAAGAAATTGAGCGGAGAGAAAATACTACTATCCCACAGGAATTAAAAAGTTACCATTAACACCCGCACACATGTCAATACTTACACTTTGCATTCGCCTGGAATCATCAGTTTGTCTTATATGTTCCCGAGTTCGCCTACTGCCATATGTTGCTTTGGATCTAATCATGTCTCTGTTCTCTCGCCGACCAGTATATGTTTCTGTGAATCTAATAATGTCTCTGTTCTCTCTTCGACCAGTATATGTGTCTTTGTTTCTAATCAAATCTCTGTTCTCTCTTCGACCAGAATATGTTTCTTTGGATCTAATCATGTCTCTGTTCTCTCTTCGACCAGAATATGCTATTTTGTTTCTAATCATATCTCTGTTCTCTCTTCGACCAGAATATGTTTCTTTGGATCTAATCAATTCTCTGTTCTCTCTAGGACCAGTAAGACGTCGCTCTTCGGTAACTTTGTTTAACTCGGGTAAAGTTTGATGAAATTCTAACTTTCGTACAGCAGAATGTATGTTGTGTTTAGATCTGGGAAATATGTTGCTCCTTTTGTTTATTCCATCCTCAGCTCGTCTGCTTCGTGATAGTGCTTCAACATGAAATGGTACTTGAGATGATCGTCGGTCGATACTGCGATGGCTCCTAATAGAGACAATTTCTCTACGTCTGTTTGAAAACTGTTCATTAGTTTTGTGCATGTCTTGTCTGGATCTTCTTTGCTGTACCGTATTTCTTTCACGGCTTTCCAAGTAACTGTTTCTGATTAAAATGTGTCCTTTTCGTTCCTGCCCTCTGGTTTCAGCTGAATCAGCATTTCTTTGATTGTGTCTTTTGGCATTGTAGCTTCCATCAAGAATTTCATACCGTTTGAAACTTTCCTGTCTTCGTTCCAAGTCTTGGTTTTCACGACGCGTATTTATACCTTCTTTTCTTGGATGGGATGAGACGTTTAACCGCGTTGTCGTGCATTTGTCTTGCCTGTTGTAAAAGCCCTGACGTCTGCTTAGGCACTTGATTTCATTTATTCGTGCATTTCTTCGTAAGCGAATTTCATTTCTGTTACGTGACGCTGTTCTCCCTTTGGCTACTTCACGTCTATGGACCGGCATAATTTGTATTTTACGCCTTGTTTCTCGTCGTACGCCGTTTCTTTCACGTCGGTTATCGTTACGGGAATCTCTCACTGCCCTGACGACACTTCTGCTGGAAGAAACACATGAACGCATTGTTCCAACGATTTGCACAGAAGGATTTCGATGTGTTTCAGCATTTAAGTCGCTTGCTTCTATGCGTGTGGTTTGTTCGAAAATTTCAAGCACATCATCAGAATTTTTTAATCCATTCATTTCAGCATCAGATATTTTTCCTGAAATTAAACCCTGCTTCGCAAAAGATGATTCGCTATGCAACGGACCGCTGATCTGAGAATAATTATGCCAGGTATGTGCAGAATCAAAACGTTGGTTACATTCTGTGAAGTCTGTCCGTGCACCCTTGAGTCGAAGAAGGAATGAGGACATTACCATAAGATAGAAATGCGTTGTTCGCCTCATCTTGAAATGCGTCTGTAACATGAAAACGATTGAGCTAAAAGCTGAACAATGTTATAAATGCTAACTTGTAGCGAGTTAACAAAGTAACCAACAAAAACACTTGTGTGAGTACTTACGGCACCAGTGTATTCCAAGTTTTCTTTTATCATAAAGAATTAACATCCATAACCCATATGAAAATATTAACAACAGACAAAGATAATATGTACGACTTACTCTCACAATAAATTTTTGAAGCAAATTTTAAAACATCTGAACAATAGTTTTAGAGAGGAAATGCTGATAAGATGTTAAATGTAATTTCTGTAGAATCATATACCAGTAAACTCAGAGGCAAAGACAGAGAAAATACACTGAGTATGTTTGGAAGGTCATTTCTATCTCTAAACAAGTATCGTTTCTAATGATAACAAAAGCAAAAAGGTTACAAAATGTATATGAAACTTTCTTATCTGTCTTCAATTTTGAACACAATTTGCAGGAAGGGATACCCCCATTATAGAAATGCTGTACATTTTATTCAATGTTCCCTGCTGTTGTCTGGAAAATTTTACTTACAAGTCCTTTTTGTATGTGTTGGGTTCTGTTTATTTGATTAGCGAGATTAAAAAGACGTTTCCAAAATGTGTATGTTTACATACTTTCTAAACGGTGAAAAAAAAGATTTAAAAAAAAGCTCTTTTTTAAACTATGGATATTCTTATTCAGCCAGTCGTACCTAAAATTTTATAAATGAAATGTAACAGGTAGTAAAATTTATTTATATAAACTTCAAATACTCGTATCTTAATACAATGTTACAGTTTAATAAGCACTAGTCCAAGATAAATAAATCCAGTTAATGTGACAAAACTATTTTTTGATAATGTTGTAAGAAAACTTACCAGTGTGTTGGACAGAGTCAGTAATCCAGCTTGTGAAGAAAGAACCTGAATTTGGCATTTATATCATGTGATTACACTTATCACTTTCATGCTTGATTGCATAAAGGAATTGGATGCTTTATTCAATTTACAGTTTTTATTTGCGGTGGAATTGGATTCTATTTCTTTGATTAACGAGAACTTCAGGAGATATGATTCTATCTTTTTCTATTATTAATCGCCATTCTTATTCACTGTGAGTGAACGGACACCGGATGTTGGACCGTCTAAAATGATAAACCAAAGTTTTATATCTTCGCGGTACCAATTATTAATGACAAACCCTAAGACATGAATAATTGTCACAAAAGAAGAAGAAAAATATACAAATCAAAATTGCTACAATATTATTTTGAATGTGTTACATAGTTTGATTCTGGACCAAGTAAGATTTATATTTCTTTTTAAACTCTGTTCGAATTTACAATACCTAAATTGTAAAAGCTGTCCGAGTAAATTCTGAAATAGTCAAAATGTGCTTACTTAAAATGTCAGTCGTGTAAATTGTGTATAGATTCAAACTTCTATTACAACTCTGATGCAGGCATTTTTCAAAATGAGCCAACGTTTAATGTTTAAAGTTTTAGTGAATTAGATAAAGGTTCCAGCGAATAAACAAACACAGCAGTAATAGAAGCACCTTTACCCGCTTGTTAAACTGAAGCAGCTCTGTTATCAATGGGTCCTAATAAATGGTTTTTGGGGGATTGTGGGCTTTGGCTATTGATGGAAGGTTGGTGTTAATTTCGATAATATAAAGATATAAATGCTGCATTCATATCAGTAAATATCAGACAAGCTGAAATTTTGAATGGTCAAAGACCTTATGATTTTAAATGAATATGTTTAGTTTCCGGATTCGTGGTACTGAGCTGTAAAATATGTTTACAGTTCCTAAACAATTTCATCTCGCTTATTTTTTTTATGTTTGACAAAAAGGGCCCCTTAACATTAAATGATAAGATTGGAAAGTTAGTAGAAAAGTACTACAAAAAGGTTTATAACCTCCAAAACTATCAACATTCCCGAAAAAAAGCAGGTAAAACTACAAATTCAATGTACAACTACTGACGTTATATATTGGCTGGATATACGCCCCCTGATTTTTGATTGACTCAAGTCAGTGAGACGACTTTTGTTTCAACTTGGATATTTGGCTTCTATCTAAATAAATCGTAAAACATTAGAACTTCATTTCAAAGGAACAGAAGTCATGTTGCATACGGCCATGGACCTATATAAGTCCGATATATGGCCAGTCCCCCCGCCGAAGTAAGGTTTTCATGTGAAAGGTGGTCAAATGAAAGGGCCTCAATTGAAAAAGTTATTAAAGGGCAATGACTCAATGAAAATTAATTGATATGAGACAAGATATGCTGTAAGGACCTTTTGGTACAATAATTATGTGCGTCTAAAGGTAAATCCAAAAGTACTACAAAAAGGTGTATAACCTCCAAAACTATCAACATATGTTCAGTGCACATTTGTTAAAACTTGTATGTATCCTGAGGTTAAAGGCAGTTACATGTAAATATTAATATTAAACTATATGTAAATAAATTAATATTTGGCTAAATGTAAAATAAAAGGGCAGTATGACAAAAATAAGGGCTCGACTTACACTGACCTTCAAATTATCGGCGAAAACTGACAACTTTATGAGGCACGTTCAACCAAGGTGTTATTTGACAACTTAAGATTGTCTTATTACTGGAATACTCATTTATTGAATTAGGAAATATGTCCCAGGCATCGTCACAATCGTTCCGAATTCAGTTTAGGACATATCATTGTATTTCATAATGTTCTTATTCCTTATTAACTGAAAGTGTCATCTGAAATAATACTACGATAATCGATAAATGGTAACAGATTAAATTTTGACTGATAATATAAATGTAATCAGTTGAAGAATGAAACTGGCTATTCTATGCATACAAATTAGAACATACAACCATGAAATTCATATTTAATGTAAAATATATTTCAAATGACGATAAGATTTTTCATTCCGACGGATCTTGCACAGAAATAAACTACGTGGCTTTGACTTCAAAATCCCATCACACTTCAAGTATGCTGCAAATGGCTAGAGAACCAATTCCAGTTTGCAAGTCAACAATATTAGTGAACCCAATTTTTTTTGTCATGTACAATTTATTGCTGATATGTAGATACAAATGATATATAAACTGAAATCCAAAAGCCAGACAATGGTTTACCTGTTTATTTGCCTGTGGTTATGGTGTCTAAATCGTATTTTATAGCACCGGTAACTCCTGTCAGCCATTTTTAAATGATACCAAAATGGCGGATTGCGAATGCCAGTACTACAAGATCGAAACGCAGTAATCACAGGAGTAAAATGTAAATTAAAGTTTGAATTTCGGATTTGAGTAAATAAAGTAAAAAGTATTAAGAAACACATTGTTTGTGCCGTTTGTATTTCTGTAATAGTATGTACCCGACAAAAATTCCGGTGTCTAGAGAACCGATTCCGGTTCGCTAGCCACTGCCTACTCTAAACCCATGTGCATAAATACAAAAATTAAGACAAAATAGGGATTCCTTAACAGTCATAAACTTGCGATTTTTTTCCAGCCCAGTGGCTAACAATCTTCCTCATTGTCACAAACGAAGATGTGATGCATTGTCTCTGGTTATTTAATTAACTTCCACGTCCTGAGAAGAGAGGCTAAATATGGTCGTCAGCAATATAACGTTGTTTTCTTGTTACCTTTCCATTAATCACTTTAGGGTTTCATGGAACAATTGTCACAAAAGCAAAATTCTGTCTCTATGAAGGTAGGCTTTTTAATTCTTCCTATAATTGGACTTCACTACCATATGTATACGGCGTCTGTAAAAAGGGACGTTATCTAATCATAAAGGGGCTAATTATAAGTCCATAGACGTGGTTTTTATCAAATTTTCAGTTTTAGCTCTGACGACCATGTTGTTCGGTTATTAACTCTTCATGTCAAGTTTGGTGATTTTCCGTCAAGCAGTTCATAAAAAGGCGTGTTAGTAGCCAATTGTTGATAACGAAAATCCAGCTATCCAAACACCTTACCATAAGCACTACGTTCCGACTGAACAATCCTATTTCACACCATATATCTATTTTTAACACTAAAAAGGACAATTGCTTCAAGTAACCTTTTTCTACCTTTGAAACTAATTAACGTATCTTCTTTACTATTGGCCAACCAAACGAAGTTTAGAATTAATTGAAAATAGTATTAGTATTTGTCAATATTTTCGAATTTTTGGTTAGGCAAAGATACATATGTCTCTAACATTTTAGAAAGGTATTTTAATCATGAAACAAGCAATACTAGACATACAGTAGGTCAAAAGGCCATAATCAATGTCATATGAATTTTCTAGCTTTAAAAACGGAACGTAGACCAAAGGTCAAGGCTGAAATGTGTTTTCAAAACTGTGCAATTGGTTCAAATTTCATTGCTTTAGCTTCAAAAACAGGAAAGTAAGTTAATGTCAATATTGAAATCTACATACAATTTGTAAACAACTCTCGGCCTATACATGGTCCAAACTTCACTCATGTACACTAATGAAGCTCCATAAACAGAAAGTAAGTCAGTAATTCAAGTGACCCCAGGGCAGGGCCAACTTGGACAACAGGGTGTGTGGGGGGGTCTTAATTTGAAGTCTTGTTATGTTAGAGGGCTGTTTAGGCAATGCTGTCAAATATCTAAGCTCTAAATATAGAGAGACCTCAGGGGCAGGGGCAGTTTTGACCAAGGATTCAGGAATTGAACATTCTTGGTAGAGGTTCACTACACAATGCTACATACCATATATCTAAGCTCTTGACTATGGGCCTTATGGTTCTAGGCAAGGTTCCTTTCCTTTACCATTGCCACCAGAGTTCTGCACGGAATACACTCCCTTGGTCAATTTTGGAAGAGGACCATCCTAGGACCATTCCTGTGAAATTTGATCAAAATTGGCCAACTGGTTTAAGTCATTTGGAGCAAACTGTTGATGATCTCTGTGTGCATTTTTTTCCTTTTATTTTTTTTTTTTTTTTTTTTTTTGAGGTGAGCTAATAAAGCAAATGATGGTGATAAAGATATTGGGACATTCATAGTGCAGTAACATGCGTCCCTTATCTTCCTGGAACTACCCTTTGTTTGGTTGCTAAGCACCAAGCGAGTGTGCCATATTTATATCTTATATTAAATTCGACCGGGGATCAGACCCCTGACCTCCATCACACAAAGTAGATGTTATCCCAGCAAGCTATCAAGTCATCTTGAGAAAATGTGCCAAAGATTTCTGATATCTGTCTTCTAATCAGTCTTATGCTCTTAACCATACTGTAGTAGAAGGTTGACCTCTAACCACATCAAAAAAGGTCACAATAAAGACACAAACATTTTTAATGATTTGTAAAACTGAAAACAGCACATCTCATTTCCGCTTTAAGACAATTCAAGTTAACACAATAAATCTATTTGTAGATATTTAATTTCCCTCAGGTTAAGACATCAAATATATAATATAAATAAACATATATTCATAACATTAGATAACAACAAATTGCCATTGTCAGCATTAAAAAACATGTAACTAGAATTGTGTCTATATGACATAGATGCCCCCACTTCGTTCTTTGCCAGAATCTGATTTACTCAAGATATTTTAATGGGGCAATATCAGTTTGGCATGCAGCTTACATAAGTAACAAACAGTACAGTTAATTTAGGATAATGTAATAGTCATGTTACAGTTTATACAATCATATTGGACTCTTCCGCTGTATGACTGTCATATTATCCTAACTGGACAGTACCATTTGTGTTAATGTAACAAAGGGGGATAATTCAAGAGAGAATTTCCAATTCCTCTTTTTCTTTGAACTGCAAGGGGATTTAAAGATGCATAGTATGTTTTGTAGTGTTATGTATGTGTAAAAAGGGCTCTTGGCAGAGCTGCCAAGTTATTGACCATTTAACAAACAGATCTCAAAACTAATTTAGGTCATCTACTGGTCATAACTAACCTCCCAATCAAATTTACTGATCTTATGCCCCAATAATGTGAAATTTATTGATCAAAAGGATGAAAAGACAAGAGCAAATCAATATGCCCCACCTCCACTCACCCATTGTGTGTGTAGGCAAGGGAGGATAGGTGGGTATAAAAACAAAACAAAATGGTTTTACATGCTTTGCAGTATATCCATTTAAAAAAACAACTTAATATACAAATTTCATAAACCACAACATATTAATTTAACATATCACCACTTTAATAATACATGCACATTAGGACCAGAAACAATTAGACCAAGTGAACAGGAATGGTTCTTTTAATATGAGCTATTTTTAGGCCAATATGCTTGACTAAATGTCTATTTCATTCAGAATTTGCAAAGCACCACTCAGTTAATCTCCACAATTATGGTTTACCTGTGAAACAATATCCGTTCCAGCGGTCTTATAAACAATGATTTTGAATTCTGATGCGCAGTTTTTTCAACCACGAAGGCCTGAATGGTTTATAACTGTGTATCAGAATGACAAAGAATTGTTTATTAGACAATAACAATGCTGAAAAGGATGTTACATTTGTATTTTGGTTCTTACATAACCAGATATTACAAAAAGTTAATAAATACAAAGCGATATCTTCTATGCGGATATACATTTAACGTCATGCGGCACAATGACATTTTTAGTGTACATCAGTTCACACATTGTTTATGGCGTAATAAAACACAATTTTTCTACTATTTGTATGAAGAAACAAAATCATGAGTCATGTTAGAATGTTAAATACAACACTGTGAAATCATCATACAAAGAAAGATGATGGAAATAACGTTTTCAATGCATTTCAGTCCTGCAGAATTCTCAGTTTTTTCTTTTGAAGTCTTAAAAAAACCCATTATTCTTAGAGAAATTAACTGATCAAACTAAGTAAATGTTAACATATACAACAAAATAGTAAGCTCGCCATCTTTCAATTTAAACTTTGTTTTCGAAAAAAGAAATTATAACATCTGTGGTAATTAATTGTTAGATAATCATCTGGCAAGTGAAAGTTAGTTCTTTGTTTTTAATATTCAGTTTTTTATCATTTCAAAATGATGACAAATACAGTTGACTATAGTACAGACAGCATGTATAAAAACAACTGAGTGGTGCTTAGTAAACTTTTGCTATTATTTACATTATGTAAAGATGAAACTCGACTAATAAATGAGCATACAACACAATGTAAAATGCAATCATCCGGTATTTCATACCCTATTTCGGGTGTGAAAACAATAGGCCTACAGATCTGAATCCAAAAAGAAATGTTGAGTGGTAAAATAAAAACACCTAAATTAAAATTGAAACAAAAAAGTAAAAACAGGGCGTAACACCATCAGTGCAGTCTGGGGATTTTGACTTGGCTTTTGCTATGTAGTTAACAGTAACCATAAAAGAGCACCCGCCAAAGTGGCCTAAAACTGCTGAACTTAGTATAGTACTGGCACAGGTCGCAACCTGCATACATAATTATATGAACAATGAATGCTTGGAGTGATGTAAGATCTACTTCTGTGTACTTCTTATAAGGAATGCTGTTTTCTATGGATCAAACCTGCAAAAAAATGTTTATTTCAGGGGTAAGCATAACTCAGCTTGGTTTATTGTTTGTTCATCTATTGCCCTGTCCATGACTTAATAGTTGTGTGCGATATAAATTGACTTGACATCAACATTTTTCACACTTCCTATTTAGGAATTCTTTGAGTTTTCTTTTCCGCCTCACCAAAGCCCATAATATGTGAAGTTTTGTGTAAACTGAACCAACTCTTTGTGGGATGACGTATGTGCTACCGGAGTTCTCGGGACCAAATTCATAATGATGGACATGTCACCTTGGACATTCTGTGCTTAAATGAGCTAAATATAGCAGAATTATTCTGTGAATTTTGCAATGTTGGGATACAAAGATCTAGTTTTAAACCAAACTTAAACTAGAGCTATCACTAAATGTGATTAATACCCCCAAAAGGATTGGTTTATAAACTGAAGAAGTTCGTAGTAACATAATACCTTGCAAACAAACTAAAAAGAGATATTGTTCTTAGCAGTTCCTCTCATTGTGCTTGACCATTGTATGAAGTTGTATTGAATTCAAACTTGTAGTTTTAAAATGCTCCAGACAGGGAAAAGTAACAAAGGGCAATAACCCTGTAATTAGTCAAGATGGAGTTATGGTTACTGTGCACTGCACTCCCTCTCACTGTGCTTGACCATTGTATGAAGTTGTATTGAATTCCAACCAGAAGTTTTCAAGTTATGCTCCGGACAAGGAAAAGTAACAAAGGGTAATAACTCTGTAATGAGTCAAAATGGGGTTATGGTTCCTGTGCACTGCACTTCCTCTAAATGTACTTGACCATTGTATGAGGTTGTACAATTCCAACTAGTAGTTTTCAAGTTATCCTTGGACAAGGAAAAGTAACAAAGGGCAATAACCGGTAAATACTCAAGATAGAGTTATAGTTCTTGTACACTGCACTTCCTCTGAGTGTGCTTGATCATTGTATGAAGTTGTATTGAATTCCAACCAGTAGTTTTCAATAGACAAGGGAAAAGTAACAAAGGGCAATAACTCTGTAATTAGTCAAGATGGAGTTCTAGTTCTTGTGCACTGCACTTCCTCTCAATGTGCTTGACCATTGTATGAAGTTGTATTGAATTCCAACTGGTAGTTTTCAAGTTATGCTCCGGACAAGGAAAATGCAACAGACCCGACCGACGACCCGAACCGACCGACCGACCAACCACCGGGTGACTCCTATATACCCCCCTAAACTTCGTTTTGGGGGTATAAATATTAAATGACAGCAGTAAATACAGGCAGCATTGTCATGTTTTATAAATAAACACAGTTTTGGTGTAGTGTTGTTACCTGGATACTGGTTACTTGCAGTGGCCAATTGGTCTAAGGTGTTCTAACATTACATTGCGACACATTTAGATCCTGTCTCTGCCTCGAAAAAGTCCACAACATTACAATATGTTAGGCTACTGTATTACAGTACATGTATCAATATTCCAAGAACACAATAGTTTACCTCCTATGAAAAAGAAGCTAAAATTAATTTCTACTTTAAACCTTTAACTACTATAACAACGCTGAACAGTAAAGCCCTCAGACTGTTTATAATTACTACATAGTCCTGTACCTTACGATGACCATTTGGTCCCCGAACATCATTTAAATTCAGTGGGAAAAGGCTTCTGCATGGCACTGTTTCAAAATTTCTCAAACTGCGTGAAGGTAACAAATACACCTTTCACTGAAATCATTTGAGTCAATATCTTTGAAGGTTTGTATTTATTTTATAACATTAAAAAAGTGTGTGTACCTATACAATTTTGACTCCTTTGAAAACTTTGGCAAAAAAAGATTTCAGCGAATTTTACCGATACCTTAAGCCAAAAGGTATTTCATTTCCTTTATTTTATCTTCATGCTTTGATTTAATTATCTAGATGGATGAAAGTATAACCCTTCTATTACTACTATACACTTGTCACTAGTCTAGACTCTATTATGAGGTTTAAAGAATGCCAGCAGTGGAAATACCACACAAAGCTCCGTCTACAAGACTGCATGAAATATTATGCTACACCCTCGGCATGATACGACAGTCCTGACAACACGGCACTGAGTATATATAAATTGGCAAAAAGTTTTTCCCACATCGATCAGCCTTCATCTGTTCTACCACGATTCAACAAATCAAAATCCCACGTTTACACAAAAATGTTTGATTAATGGTAACTGCTATGGAATGCTGTCTGATCAATTGTCAATGCTTGATGCTGAACACTGTCTGTGTTTAAAGTTCCTACTGCAATCTGATTTGGGATTTCATTGGTCGCGGAGTTTGCCCCTTGCATTTCTTCAATGGGTTTCTGTGCTTGTGACTTTGTAGGGCTGCAGAATAAGAATAGGAAAATCATAACACAGAAAGTTATTGAGAAATCAGAGCACACCCTTTACTTCTGCCGTAATTCTGTTAATTTACTGCACATGTATGAAGATAAGACATTATTTAACTGTGCTTGCAACAATCAGAAAAAATCAATGACAGCTAGCTATAGAGCAATCCTGGTAAAGATTTGCCATAACCTTTTAGAGAATAAAATGGTTAAGACAAACTGATGATGAAGCTAGCCAAAGCTCAGATGAGCTTAAAATGAACTGTAAACTTGGGAGTAAACTTACCTGGATTTGTTGCTTTCTTGTGGGGAGGGGCTGGTCGGGGATGGAACACCATTTGCTCTCCTATGATTAAAGTCCTCTACATGCTCTATTGAATGACCTTCACTATTTTGACTAACAACTTCTTCATCATAAATACGATACCTGAGAAAAGATACATGTGACAGGTCTAAACAAACAAATGAATGGAGTATTTTTGTATGTTCACACATAGTTTCTTATCTTTTGGCAATTGGAAAATAATTCACCTTTGTCTGTTAAAAGGTTAGAGAAATTTTGACTGATTTAGAACATCAAATCATGTTGTTTTTTTTATGATGCTTTATGGCATTATAAAGATTCAAATATTAATTGCAACTAAAATTTAATTATTTTCAAATGTAAAAAAAGCTTTTTTATCATTCAGTTATAGAAATATTTCAGTTTTACAGGAGACTTTCTGATTTTGAACTGTTCGAAGTCCTCAAAAACATGAAAAGTGCCCCGTCCAACACTTGATGCTTCCTGCCCTTTTTAAAGGGCACCCTTCCCTTTTTATTCTCTAGATATAACACTATATATGTCCTAAAACCTTCATTTTCTGTTGGTTTTTCTTGATTTTGGTAAAATGTTCTCAAATGTAATGACAAAGATAAAGCCTGGGATGATCAAATATGCTGCGTGATGTAACCTATTACTCACCTAAACCTTTGTTCCTCATCTGCATCTTGATTATCATTATCACTGTCTTCATCTGGGGCCACAAACATCACTTCTAGTTCTATATCACCTTGCTGAAACACACAAAATCATTGCAATCAAAATGTAGTATTTTGACAGGCAATTTTAAGTATCCAAATGACATTTGAACCTTAGTATTAAGGAGATCTTTTGTAGGACTTTAAAGGTGAAACCTGCTGCTGGTACTGAAAATCTGAACTTTTGCAGATTTAGATTTTTTATTTATGTGATAGTAAAACATCTGCCTTTTCTTTGACCGAAATTTCTGTTGTAAACACCAAAAATCAGATTTCTGTTTTGTTTGCAAATGTGTTGCAGTACCGTTAAACCAAACTAATCAATCGTTGACTAGCAAACATTGTACATACATGTATTATGTAAAAGTTTATCAGTGAATAACTCTACATCACAATATATCATGTAAAATTGCACCATAAATGGCATTGTAACATCCGTTTCAAAAAGAAAAAAATTGATTTTAAGTAGGTGTTTCTCATAAAAATAGAAAGGTTTTGGTAGTATCTATGCTACCATTTGATAAGGTATTCCTAAGGTGTTTACAATGTTATGATTTGTTTTTAAGTTAAATGTTCGGTACCAGCAGCAGATTCCATCTTGAACGTTCATTTTATTTACCTTAAATTTTTATATTTCTGAAATAAACTTCTTATATTTTACAGTCACTTTTATTTCTTAAACAATATATTTACCTGCTCTGAAAGTATTTTGACGCCTTCTGCATGTTTTGCATTGCGTAGATCTATGTTGTTGACTGACATGATTGCATCTCCTACATACAGGGCCTCACATCTGTCAGCTGGCTGACCTTCATGTATCTCTGATATAAGGATTGGAACACCATGCTCCTTTCCACCCTGAAAATGTCAACGTTTCATATCAGATTTTTCCCCCCTACCATTTTAACACCCATTTAAAGAGTAATTCAGTTATTTATAGGTAGGGAGTTTTCATACTAGTCCTAGGAAAGGACCAGAAATGACTTCCATCCCCTGTACATGTAAGAAACTGCCAACTTTCTCCAATAAAGGGCCAAGTTTGTAGCAGGGTTTGAACCAATGTGCTACTCCATACCACCCACATGTTTCAGCAATATCTAGGAGAGAGTATTACTTTAGCATCCATAACGAAACCAGCATTCAAAAGTTTAAATTACTGAGGAATGATGAATGTTGTGATGAAATGAGGGTTTCAGATGGAAATATAGAAAATGAAAAAGGTTCATAATCATTTAGTTCAGACTTGAAATATCAGACAGAGGGATGACACCATTCAGTACAGCATTCTTTTGCCCAGTGGCTGCTGATGAAATAAAAAGGTTTCATACAGTTATAGACATGCCAAGCCCTTCATCTGGATCTTTATGTAGTTGCACTTTCCTCACATCACCCAATCCATGCCTCCGTCTCAATGAACTAAAGTCCTGTAAAAACGTCATACAAATTAATGACACTGTGTTCATACTATTTCATTACCGGTACATGCTGTATATTCATTTAAGAAGACTGAAACATGTTCAGTTCATACACTGATGAAGATACATTGTACAGCAGTTGTGACCTTGTGCAATTCAAGATAATCTTTGGTGATTTAAGATGTGCAAATGTGCATGCAGTTGTCAAGTGGTCATAAATGTGCAACCATGAATCTTTAATTCAGTACAGTTCTAGAGGAATATGAAATGTACATACATGAACATGAACACACCACAGTTATAATAAGATAAACTAGAGCTATCACTAAATGTGATTAATACCCCCAAAAGACTTGCTTTATAAACTGAGAAAGTTCGTAGTAACAGAATACCTTGCAAAAAAACTAAAAAGAGATATTGTTCTTGGCAATAACTTTGTAATTTGTCAAGACAGAGTTATGGTTCTTGTACACTGCACTTCCTCTCTATATGCTTGACCATTGTATGAAGTTGTATTGAATTCCAACCAATAGTTTTCGAATAATGCTCCAGACAAGTAAAAGTAACAAAGGGCAGTAACTCTGAAATGAGTCAAGATAGAGTTATTGTTCTTTCGCACTGCACTTCCTGTCATTGTGCTTTACCATTGTATGAAGTTGTATTGAATTCCAACCAGAAGTTTTCGAATAACGCTTCGGACAAGGAAAAGTAACAAAGGGCAATAACTCTGTAATTAGTCAAGATTGAGTTATGGTTCCTGGGCACTGCACTTCCTCTCATTGTACTTCATCATTGTATGAAGTTGTATTGACCAACAAGTATTTTGAATTATGCTCTGGACAAGGAAAAGTAACAAAGGGCAATAACTCTGTAATGAGTCAAGATAGAGTTATGGTTCCTGTGCACTGCACTTCTTCTCAATGTACTTGACCATTGTATGAGGTTGTATTGAATTCCAACCAGTAGTTTTCAAGTAATGCTTCGGACAAGAAAAAGTAACAAAGGGCAATAACTATGTATACTCTAGATATAGTTATGGTTCTTGTACACTGCACTTCCTCTCATTGTGCTTCATTATTATATGAAATTGTATTGAATTCCAACCAGTAGTTTTCATGTTATGCTCCGGACAAGGAAAAGCAACAAAGGGCAATAACTCTGTAACTAGTCAAGATGGAGTTATGGTTCTTCTTCACTGCACTTCCTCTCAATGTGCTTGACCATTGTGTGAAGTTGTATTGAATTCCAACCAGTAGTTTTCAAGTTATGCTCCGGACAAGGAAAAGTAACAAAGGGCAATAACTCTGTAATTATTCAAGATGGAGTTATGATTCTTGACTGCACTGCCTTCTTAATGTTTGACCATTGTATGAAGTTGTATTGAATTCCAATGAGTAGTTTCCAAGTTATGCCCCGGACAAGGAAAATGCAACAGAACCGCCCACCGACCGACCGACCAACCACCGGGTGACTCCTATATACCCCCCTAAACTTCGTTTTGGGGGTATAAAGACTTAATTGCATTATCTTTTCCTATATAAACTAAAAAATGAAAGACAGTATATAAATTATATTGGCATAATTAACTTAATCACATGTACTTCCTTTTAGTCAGTGCAACTGAACTCATTTTAACACGTAAAATTTCTTGTCATACTACATTTGTGAGAGACCTGATGCTATAACTTACATGTCCTGGTGGAATAGGTAACTTTTTCTTTCTGTTTGTCCTTCCTCTACATGCACGTATGACTGTTTTATGCCTGTGTAAATGTATCTCAGCCTCCAGTTGGTTCCACAGCTTGTCATGTTCAGCTCCCTTCATGTCTCTGCCCAGAAGCTGTATTTGTTGTATCCTATCAATTGTATTCATAAAACTTGAGTGCAAAACTGTCTCAAAATTTGCCCATTAGATGACAACTCTTTATTTGTCAAATTTCAGCAATTAAAGGGCAATAACTTCAGAGTAACTGGGAGGATTTGGCTTATATCTGGACCTGGCCAAAATATTAGGCCCATGAACATTCACAGCAACGTTAGTGAAGACTGGTTAGGAATAGTTTAAGCTAAAGATCAAATAACTCTACATTTGCCCAATTTTGGCATTTTAAGGGCAATAACTCCAAGACAAGACAACTTTGTGGATGCCGCCCGCCAGCTGCAGGGGATCCCATCATACAACCAGTCATGATAAGTGTATAAGAAGTATAAACAAATGTTGAAACATACATATACTGTAAGTCTTAACAGAATACCCCTGGGGTGTAACTATTTCCAAAAGTGTGAAAGTATCTTTCCTAGGAACTAAGTGCAAAGTGGCTGGGGAAAAGTAGCAGAGTCGGGAATAAAGCTGAATTGCCAAACTGTCTTCTTTTTAAACTGAGATCTTTATAAATAAATTTCTGAGCAAGTTTGACTTTGAGCAAAATCCACGTACAGGGTTCATAGTTTTCCCGTAAATGACCATATTTTAAGACTATTAGTTGATTATCAAGGAACTAAATTTCTGTAAAAGAATAACTTTGACAAATTTTCAAAAACATGACCAATAAATGATAGCATATTCATCAACATGTAGCACCTTCTTTCTTTGTCCTAAACTGATAATCTTTCAATCTTGAATCCTGATGAGGCCCCCAAAAACTGTGTGTATCAAGTCTCTAGGTAGACCATTACTTTTTACTTCTAATTTCAAATTTTTAATACAAGAAAATTATCCAAAAGGCCAATTTCAAGTGTTTTTGACTAAAACACAAGGCAATTTTTTTTTAAAAAAGGGCCGACAGATTGACTTTTATCTTATTTAGGCCGGGAGACCTGAAACACCCACATATTTTTTTGGGCCATACTGTAAATTTGACGTACCTTCCTGCTAATTCTTTGTCCAGATACTTTGCGGCTAGACGAGCACCATACACTTCGCTCTGTAAGGCTACAGAATACTGACGTAGATCATTATTCTCTTTCTGTAACTGACTAACCTGGGCATCAAGTTGGGCGAGATTTCTTGTTTCTGACATATGAGATTCCATTTCTGTGTCCTGTAAGACATGACGTAATGCCCTTTGAGGTTTGTATTTTGATTTAACCAATAAGTCTTGAAGACAATCAGACAAATTTTTATGGCAGCTTGGTATGAAAAGTGCTCTCTGGATTGTTTACAATGTCTTCCATAGATCTGACAGTGTTCCAGTATTTGACACTTTGTGACCAGTCACCTATTTTTCAACTTTACCTAGAATTAATTAGGACAAACATTCTGTTAAATTTTCAAAATGTCTGAGTACAAAATGTTGCTTCTAAAGTGTTAACACTTTACAATAGAAAAGAATAATTATCTTACCAGTTTTTTCTTGATGCTTTCTGAGTCCACCTCGACACCTTTACTAGCTTGTAGTTGTAACTGTGTTGAATGCAGCTGCATTAACATCTTGTGAAGCTCTTTCTCTAGAACTGTTTTGGCTGCAGATGTATCAACATTCTCTTGTTTCAGATCCAGTATTTGTGCCTGTAAAAACAAAGAATGGTGAACTTTTGTGTTTTATTTTTTAACTGTGTGACTAGTAAAATGACATTACTGGCATATACCTGTATGTGTATATAGAGAAAAGTCTCAAAAATGAAACAAACAGAAAAAAGAAACATAAACATCAATTATTTTGTAAAAATTGATTCTAAATGTCCCCAATGTTTTATCTGTTGCATCACCAGAAATATGCACTACAGCCCCATATGCATTATGCTAAATGTAAACTGCGTGTTTTCAAAGAAAATGCGCTATTTAGAAAGATTTTCAGCTTTCACAAATTCTGAGTCTGATTATTGCAAAACCACCATCTTGTTTAATATTTTTCACACAGCATATTTTAGTCCAATGTGTAAAAGCATTAAATTAACACAGTAAAATTAAAAATTCATTTACCAGAATACAAACATCAAATTAGAAGTCGCAAACATGTGTATTTTCTGTTAACATTGCCATGATATTGGAAACAGACAGCAAAAGTTGTACCGACATGCGCAGACTTCGAGGACTTGTATTTACGACATGTAAACACTCACCAGGATTCAAAATGAGAGCTCTTCAGAGCTTTTTAAGAAAGAAAATGCAAAAAGATTGCAACAAATCTGTTTCTGAAGGGTTACACATTATTCTGAAATGCAAACATCTTTGCTTAATCAAAATTGGCATTTAAAAGTACTTAGTGAATATGTTAGATGTGCACACTGCATGTATTATTATTATCTAATCATAGGCAGATACATGATATTTATTTTATTCAAAATTAGAAGTGGAGAAACCCAGGAGAAAATAGTTATCGTCTAACAAACTAGAAAAAAATGGAAAATAAACTAAGAGACACAACAAAAGGCACTTATCTATACTAGTATTATGATGTCACAAACTGGTCCATGATTCTAACAGTCTAAGATTCTTAACGGTCTTTTAATTTCAAGCTTAACAAAATATTCATTTAAAAGATTTGGGCTGTTTTTGCACAGACCTTCAGACACATAACTCGAAATCAGTCTGATGTCAATGAAACTATCATGAGTAATGTATGCAAGAACAAGCCTGCATAACTCTGTATTGATCAGGTCGGACATCCGGGCATTTACCGTTGCGCGCACCTGCTCAGGCGTAGCAACGCTGTTCGAGGTGAAAACAACCGCCATCTTGTTAATAACGTATAGAGCGAAGTCCGTGTAATGTTTTAAAATATTTGATTAAAGAATAAAAATGCAGCAGTTATGACGAGTTTTTTATATGCAAATGACACCAACTTCTGTTTCTGTTTGTTTCTATCAAAAGGAAAAGATATTTTTCATTCTTAAATGTGTAAGAAATGTATCGAAACGATCTAGATCTACGCATGCACATGACTTTCAAATTATTCAATTATGGACGATATTTTTCCTTTGACGATTAAAACTTGCCTCCGAAAATAAGAACACAAATACTCCATTTAGTTACATTTCTAAAATGAGGTAGAAATTCACAATTTAAGCATGTACCGAAGGTTTGTCATGAAACTTTTTCTTGTGGGTATATTAAAGAATTAGAATATAGTATTAGAGCGGTCTACTTTAAGATCATTAATCAAAATAGTTTTCTCGATTGTATTAGTTGTAAACAAAATGTTGACGTAAATATATTAAAAACTCATTATAATTGAAATCACAATATCTACCTAAATACATGTATGTGTCTAATTTCACTTAATCTGAGTACATAAAATTTGTCATCAACAGCCAAAAATAAGTATTTTCTGAATATTTGTAAGGTTGCTTGAAACTTTCATTTGCTGAATTATTTTTTTCCAAGTTTTATAGATCTATATGTAAGATGATTAGATAATATCTAAATGCAGACTTGATCATACATTATAAATGTAACTCGAAGGTTAGTGTCAAATAACGTATGTGTATAAACGCTATATAGGTCTATCATTCACTAAATATATGGTTCGTTATTGTCACATGATAAATAAATTCATATGTTAGATCGATCGTTGACAATAAAAAAAGTTGCGTAATTTAGATTGGGCACTCTGCAAATTGTTATGTAATTATCAAATGCAATTGACCAGTGTGCAATATGCAATGATGTGTGACAAGTTAGATTACTGGCAGGACGTCAATTAACAACAAATCATATCGCATCCTTTGTTGTGACTTATGCCTTGGGCTAGATCCACATAAATTCCATCAATGGTTAATTGTATGGTAATTATTAACCATGGCAACGTTGTAAAATGAGATAATGTTTGTGTTATTTTCTTGAATGGATTTTAGGGATAAGCTATCAGTGTTCCGCAACATGTAAGTGTAAGTGACTTTTAGTATATATGTATCTGTTTCACATTGATTCAATATAGGGCCTTTACTTTAATTACGTGATTTTTTGAAATTATTTTGAATCTAAATGCCAGCCCTTTATAAAGACTAGATCTAAAGAACAAATCTGTGTATTTAATAAAATCATACGGTCCTGTAATAAAATACATTTTTGTGACAAAAGTTTCAACCTAACATTCTCGTATAATGATGTGTTTCGACCTGATTTTAGTTAGACCTATACGAGAAAAGTTGTGCACTTGGGAAAATCCATATCAAATTATGACAAGTTTGTAACAAATAAATTATTTATCTTAATATAAGAAACTTAAAGAAAATAATTAAAATATATAGCTCATTTTACAAAGGCCAAATTAAAAATACATTTTCTGCCTTTTCTTGTCGGGCATGATATTTCACGGAACGTCATTAAACAATCATTTTCAAGAAATTTTTTAAAAGAAAAATCTGACATAATCATCGCTCAGACATTGAAATAAGTTAACATATATACGAAATGTTTTTTTTAACGTTCAAACTTTGTCTGGCCGAAAAATAAGACTCTTAAAGCTTACTCCCTATTTAAATAGGTTGCCAGGTGCTTGTTTTCACCTCGGCAATATGGCGGATAATTGGTAACTACGGAAGTGACGTCATGCCGACCTGATCAATAAAAATTTAAAATATAGTGCTAGATACCAAGCCACTGCCATTCGATAAACGTCTACTGTTCAAGGACGGTAAGAATTTTGTTGGATAATTTTTGAAACTTTTCGCCGCTGCATATCTATGCCTTATTCCAAGACATAGTGTTGGGCATGTTTGTTAAGAGGTAAATGACCCTGCTACTGATCGCCAATCTGAGGAGAGAACTTTGAAGTGATCGTGTTGGAAGCCTGTTAAAGGAGGAATTTACCTTTTCTATATATTGTATATATAAAGTGGGGGTTTGTTCAGACATTCAGAAATGGCTTCGTACTCCTTCGTACTACTGGCTGTTACTATCCTAGGTACCTCACTCACAGCGCTCTTGTCAACCTTCGTCATCACCAGATTGACGCAATCTATTGAGCGATTTTTACCAATTTCACAGGTATGAGGATATTATGCAGGGGATTTAATCTCCCCTTACACAACACTAACAAATTGTAGTACATATTTGTTTCCAAAACTTACTTCAAGTTTGGCGTTTGTCTGGAAAATTGTCTGAGATTTATGGCATAGCTGTGCAAATGCAGCACTCAGGGCTGTCATTTTTTGTCTTCCATCGTAAGTGAGTTCGCATTGGTCTGGATCTATTTCTCCCAATAAAAGATCCAAATCCACAAAGGCTTTATCAAATTCTTTTTCTAAAATTTCTAGCCAGCGAAATGATACGGCAGCGGCCATTTTGGATCACCGCAACGTCAATACACCTAAACGACGCAATGGAGCGAAATGGAACTAAAATACAATTCCCTTTCTTCATTTATATCTAGCAACACCCTTTCTAATAATCTTTTTTACATTTGATGATAACATTTGAGTTTTATGTTGCTTGAGAAAAAAAATTCTATGCAAAGAGATCAATAGACATATAAATCTGACAAGAGTGAAAGGCTATGAATAAGAATGCAAATACAGTTGTAAATCATCGGAATGTACTAATACTACATGAAGCACTAGTGCGGGAAAAGTTCCTACTTTCTAAGAGAAATATTTTACACTAATTTGACATGAAAATTTAAAATATTAAGATTAATTAACAATTAATTTAGTTGAGTTGATTTGATTGCACTCTTTAAGATAAAATATACAAAAAGGTTTAATTAAAAAAAGAGACTAAATACTAGAAAAATTAATGAGCTATTATTATTATTTATTATTTAGCAGTACATAGATCACAATTAACATTTTCATAATAAGCACTATAAAACAATATTAACAATAAATAATGTAAATATTTATATTAGATCTACATAGGTTAAATTTAAGATGTTCAATAAAAGTTCAGTAAATTTTGACTTTTTGAATCGGTTAAATTAAACTAAAACATGTCCATTTTTTCCAAAAATGGTATATTTGTTTTAACTCAGTTGTAACACAAGTTTTCCCAACTTATATTAATTACTCTGAAGACATAACTCATTGTCAGTCAAATCACTTATTAAATGGTTTATGACATGTGACCTGACCAGGGTTGTCGTGTCCTCTGGGTCACAATATCCAGGCCCGAGAAGCCCTCATATTAAAACTGGTTGTTGTAGCGATATTGCATCCGGGATACAACTTCAAGTTGAAAATATTTAAAATATTTTTGACGCTAAAAGAAAATGTTTTCATTGTATATGATAATCACATATAAACATTGTTGCATCTTGATAAAGTAACATTTAAGAAAAAAGGAGATGTGTAAAATAGGTAGAATTGTGATGTAGGTATTTTCTCTGCATAGAAATAGTTACCCATACATGTGCAATGTAATAGCTATGATATCATATAGAGAACTTATATTGAAATATTTAGCTGATGCACCAGAAATACGACGCGTCAGAAATATCGATTAATATATTTCACAATTATTTAAGCTTTCGTAAATACCATCGGCTGCTGAGTACAGCATTTTACTTTGGTCAATAAAGGAAATTAAGCCAGGGGCTGTATTTGGCATGTCATAACTTTAAACATTAGATGTAATTCTGCTAAGTAATTTAGCCAGTTCAAGACAATTATTATACACAGCATGATTAAACATAAAACTTAAACAAAATAAATATATGATTATATGTAAAGCAATCAAACAAGAAGTATGTGAAATTATTTTCTGAAAAAAAATCTTTATATATAGTTATGTCCAGGAAAATAGAGAATAAAGTTGTACTGCCTCTTTCTTACATGGGACATGGGATTGCATTTAGGACCATTGGGGGTAAATGTCATGTTATTGGTACGAAAATAGAAAAAAAATATATTGTCAACAACTCTGCTTAGAAAACTTGCTATTCAGTTAGTTTATAAGATGAGTGGTGTTTTTGCCACTGACCGTTCCAAGGCGGTGCCCCACTGTGTTCCTTTAATTGTTCGTTTTGTCCTCGTGTGTTTGCTTTGTATGCTAGTGTGTGTTGGTAGTGTATGTTTGTGTGTGTACATGATTGTGTGTGTGTGTCGTGTGTGTGTGCGTGTGTGCGTGTGTGTGTGTGTTGGTGGTGTGCACTTCTGGGTGCTGTGGGGCTCGTTTTGGGGAGGCTGCGTTTTTGGTACGTGGCATTCCCTGTTTGATATTATTTTTGATTTTTTGGTATTTTTTTCTTATGACAACTGGGGACATGGTTACTGTTCCTATAAAAAACCAACGGGTTTAGGCCAATAAATCATTATTGGAATGACGCATCATGATGACATTAAGTTTTAAGCAAGCTTATATGAAGACATGACTTAGATATTTATATCTGGTACTGCTAAATAACCTAAACAAATAATTAATATTGCATTGAAACTTGCTTATAAAGTTGACTCATAAGAAGTGAAAGGTTGGTATTGTATTTGGGGCACTGGGATAGAGTTCGAATTCACAGTTACTAAAATAGAAAACTGTTTGGAAAGCTTTATTCTGGCCAAACTCTATGTACATACATGGTATTAATTCATTAATGGAGTATTTTATTTAATAATTACTTGACAAAAACTTCAATCAAACTACATGTAATTAAAGAGGCACTGCCTACATCTAGCAGATTATTTTCTCGAAACAAAGATTATATGTTCAATGAACGTAAAAAAAAAAAAAAAAAAAAAATAAAAAAAAAAACAAAAAAAAAAAAAATTTTTTTTAAAAAAAAAAAAAAAAAAAGAGGCTGTCTGTAACAAATCGCATCCACCCTTTTATTGTACAACAACAACTCTACATAGATGTAACTGAAAGCTGAATCTTAAGTTACCTACAACGTATCTATTATTTATATTTTGGAGGTTATTTAGTTCGACATCAGTTATAGGGTGTGTCCCTTTAAGCTATATATTCCCAGTCATTATCGATAAAATCGGCGATTTAAAGTATACTGCAGTACCGTAAACCATTCAATAATCTATGTAGAGTTGTTGTTCTACAATAAAAGGGTGGATGCGATTTATTACAGACAGCCTCTACATTGATTAATTGTGGTAAAATGAAGCATTTTTCGCCATAGGTTCTTCTTAGAAATTGTATTTATATATCATTTTATGTTCATTGAACACATAATTTTTGTTTCGAAAATGTAATCTGCTAGATGTAGGGAGTGCCTCTTTAATTCTAAATCTGATTTTTTCATAAAAAGTTATACATAAAGCCCAGATGCTTCACTCAATTACCTGACAAGGCATCATTAAAATTTCATTACTAAAACTGAAATCATAAAACATGGATACTTTCGTTATTTATAGCTGATGAAAAAAGTGCTTTTTCTGAAATTGAATAACTAAAATTGATTTTAGTATTGGACAAAGCACAATTGAACCGAGGAATGTTTTCATTTGTTAGATGTGAAAACCATTGTTTATGTTGTGTGCTTGCAAAGTACATAATTATTAATTAATAACAGGCAAATGTTACTGGTTGCAGTGGATCAATAAAGCTTACTATTGTCTCACTAGACCTTACTGTTTTATTTGACCGACAACCTGAGGCGACCAGTCAGTTGACTATTTAATCAACAACACAATTCCATGGACAAAAAGCACGTATACAATATACACATAGCCGAAAATGTGTTAGAATTGTATAAAAATACAGTTTATGAAGACACAATCTTAGTAAAAGTGCTGAAAGAACTAAAGGCCATCGAGTAATTGCAAGTACTCAGTAGGTTGAAGCCATAGAAAGCCAGCGAGTCTAATTTAAGAACCCTATCTTCGGATTCGAAGTCACATTCTACGGTTCGAGTTACAGGAAATACATACCATAACGGGCAGTTTATGTCTAGTTGCGCACGTTCCGTTGATTTTCAATACTATAAACCATATAAAACTTTTCAGCAATCGTTTGATAATACATTTTACGATCATTTTGATTAAAATGAGGGAAAATGTAGGAATACAATTATTATTTTTTTAGTGCACTGTGTCCATCTTTATTGCTTGTCGAGGTTGGCAAAAAGGTAAATAATAATTATTTTCGTTATTGCTGACTGCCTTAACACTTGCTAAGTTGCGGCGTGAAAATGGCGAAAAGCAATGCCGTATCTCTCACGCCAGGAGAGGCATAGCCACGCCCACCGAAATCAAGGGGCACTACTCATGCGAAGTCCGACAAACACAGGAAACGCTCATACAGATCTCTATTGAACTAAGTCTGAAATCTTTGTTTTATTAATATTTTGATAATATTTAACTGTCCTATCATCCCTTTGCTGATTTCAAAAATTTTTCATAAAAAACACAAGTTTACTTTTGAGTGAATTTATTTTTAAAAGATTACTAGTATCCAAAATGCGTGCGGCATTCTGTTAACAGATTAAGGCTAGTTATTTGCACGCGTTGCAATCACTTGTATTGTCATGAAATTGAAATGTTATTTTAAGTAGCACCATAAAATAAGTTATCACTATTTACGGTATCATTTTAGTCCGCTGTGCATTAATTATCAAATACTCTTCAAATATGTGTTAATTGAAAAGCTCTTAAAGATTAGATATCGATAAGCATTAAACATGTGTCAACAGTAAAAGTAGCTGTGTGACTATGGTTTCTGATCTGTATTTCGTGGGAGTCTTAGTGTTTTTTTTTGCAGTTCTGCGAACCGGATAAGGGATGTTATGTTTGAAACAATGTGACACTTTTATAACTAAAACAAAACCGCTAATATACAGTAAGGCATATAGATTTTTATCATTTTGATACAACTTCTGAATGATGCCTCCGCATGAAAATCAAGTTTTTTTTTAAAGTTTATTATTGGTATTGTTTCTTTTTGGTGTTGTTGTTATTTTCTAAAATGATTAACAACGTATGTCCAGCTATAGCATCATTTATTTGTCACAATTACTGTTTAAATCAAATGTATCAGATGCACTGACTGACTGACTGACTAATTGGTTATTTACTCTCGCTACCGGTCGTAGACATACGACCGAGCATGACTTATATTATCATTGTGCACTTAGTTTATGATGTGCAAGTCCCCAAACAACCAGATGCATCGATCAAAGCCTTTCAAATATATGTACACACACATGATTGCGCGTTTTAATAACTTAAAGATACATTTTATAGGGCATGCATTTCATTTTTAACTGTGATCCCCTCCATGGTTGATTGGTTACAGTCTTACTTATTATCATTAAACATATCCTTAATTTAGAATCACGGGTTTGAGTTTAACTACCTTCCATGTCTCCTAAGCTTATTTTAAGAAGTTGGAAGTTTCGTAGACGTATAGTACATGTTATTCCCTGAAACGATGGTTGCTCAAGTTGTAAATAACCGAAAAACTGTTGAAACAGGGCGTTAAAACGTTATATGACAAGAAACACTATTAAAGTCTGAGTTTATTTCGGCAGGATAAATCTTTGAGAACCTCTGAACGAACGTCAGTCTTCTTGCTTTATTTCTTAAACAAAAAGTTTTATAAGATCATTTTAAAACGTATGAAGAATCACAAAACTCATAGAATATACAAACTAACCCCGTAAGCACGATTTACGGTGTGACCATCAAGATAAAACTTGTTTATTTCAAAGAAATACTCTTTCTTACATAGAAAATACCTAATATTGCATGTCCGTCAACGGATGCATTTTGAATGTTTGACGGACAAAATGGCGGCTAATAACCACGTTCGTCACATGTTGTATCAGCTAGCTGTTTGATTGGTCTGATAAGAGATTCTTATCTGTCAATCAAGAATCTGGCGTAAGGTCAATTGATACTCGGAAGATATGGCTATATTCAAACTTTTTCTGTCAGGAAACGACAAATACTTTAATAATTTAACAGGTTTGTGCTTATTATCATGAAAGAAGAGGGACAATCCGGCACTTCTTTGTGTACACTGGTCTACGTTCGCGCTAGGAATCTGCCGCTATGCGTCTCTGTTGTCTGTTGCTAGGTGTCTATGCTGATCGGTTTTCTGATTTTTATTAGCTAAAGACAAAGTGATTGAAAAAATGGCTGCTAACCATTTACTTCAAGTTACTTGACAATTGATATTTAGTTAACCATGAATTGAATAACTTTTCTTTAAGCTTCTAATATGGAGACCTAGCACGGGACCTTCCTCCTGGTCAAAAAATGAAAACCTGGATATGTGACATTGCCACCTGTCTCGTTATTGTTTTTTTATTATAAAATTCCTGTGTACAGGACCTGAAGAAAAAATACAAATTACCTAACAAATATACAAGGTAAGAATCCAATGTTTATCTTTCCAATATGTCGATCAGTTTCGCCATTTAATGAATTAAAATAGAAACAGTATAAAATGGTTTTGCTTTTGTGTAAGCGACTTCAATTAATATAGATATAAACGAAAAGTGGTTTAATATGAATAGTTATGAGAATGTTAACAAAAAACATAGGAATCGACTAAAGTGTAATGAAAGAAGTATTAGAAAGATACTTCTGCCGGGAAACACATTAATATGTTGCTAACATACTAGAAAATATAGTTAGCTGTACATAGTTCTAGGTACAAGGAGGCGGTGCCTTTTAAATCATAACTCGAACATAGAGGAATATGAGAAATGTAGGTATACACGGGCGATTGTCCTGTAGTCATATGCCCACCCTCCGAAGTGGGTAACCTTTACCTTGAAGGGGGATTTGTTTGGTTGTTCACCTCACCTAAGTCTCCATCCTCTTGGACTTTTGAACATGGGTCTTTGACCTTTCTACCGAGCGACAAAGTACATTTCTGTGAAGTTTTATTGAATAACCACACACAAAAACAAAAATATGGTTGTACGTGTAATCCATATTGGGGCTGTGACCACTAATTGTTACATGACCATTACGAGCAGTAATGCAGTTATGGCTCTAAAACAATCTGACAGACGAACAGCCGGACATCGCCATCACAATATGCCTCTCTTCGCAAAATCACACGCCGCAAGCACCGTAAAATATTGCGACGGCTTACCTGTGATCACAACTGCTGACTTGCTAAGCGATTTTTTTCATAACAGAGTGTATTGCTTACGCACTGTAGTATTGAAAAAATAATGGCGTTGTTTATATAGATTTATTATGTATTGACGGCAGGATTTCGTTAATCTATTCAACCTTTTATCAGATGTTTGATGCAGCTGTAAAGGTTTCGCAATATTATTGAGGAACGCATCCCAGTAGCAACCATGTGTTGGTTTAGCTGGCTCAAGGCAGATTTTTGCTTTGTTCACTGGTTGTCTTGGTTCGGAGGTTAACCTTTTTTTTTATCTATTTTGATGCCTTCATAGTTAGTCTTGAAATTACCAGATTGACACAGAATATCTCACACAAAACATATGATGGCATGTAAGCAGTAAGCCTGTCGTCTGCTGCCAGTTGACACCAGAAGACACACGCGCGATCGATTGCCGCGTTCATTTCAATGATAATGCAAGCACCGACACATTAGCTAGGATAAAAGCCTCATCAGGTTGTACTGTGACACTCCGCCGCTATATTTGTTGCTGAAGTGAACAATAATGGATTTTGCATACTTTTTTCTCTTACTATGGTAAATAACACTTGGAACTGGGTTTCACCACAGCGCGCAAATATTCTCCATGTTGGTAAATGAATAATAATCAAACTGTGGATTTAAGATAATAGGGTATTAATGATTACTGAAATTTATCCTAAAAATATTTACCAACCAGATGCACTATTCTGCGAACAGCTGACAACGAGAGAGCAATGAAGAGTTACAATGGTATGTACTTGCAACACATGTATTTTCCAGACATTTGATTTTTTTCTCTTTCTGATACATGCTTCTTTGTATTGTATTTCTGTCACAAACTCTGTAAAGTTAGAAAAATGATTTGCATTGTGAACATTTGGAATATTGGTCTTAATCTTATGCACACTTTGTCAAAATTAAACTTAACCTGACTTCGAGCCATTTTTTCTGTAAAAGTTTGTTTTGAAAAGTAAGCCCGTCCTTGATTAACGACTCACCTTACAATGAATGTCATCTTTTAAAATTGACCTGGCCATTTTCATCGTCGAAAATGTCCCTCTAGCTTTTACTTTCAAAATAAAGCTAAACCAGTGCAGGTATGAATTGTTATTTAAGAAAGTTTAAATGTCTTTAAATATGTTTGAGGCACACAACGCACACGACATTTTGCACGAGGAATTCGTAGGTGAACAAACCGAAATGCAGAACTCGCCACTTTTAAACAGTTGGATCCAATATCAGCGGCCAATATAAGCATGATTTTGAAGTGTTCACACTTAAGAGAGTCGATATACTTAACGAGACTCTATGGGTGGCGTCTAAGAATCTAGGTTCGAGTTTCGGTCCTGTCATTCTTTTCCTTTTTGCGAATGGAAATTTAGTGATGCCACAAAAAGTTTGAAATGATGTAAACATATTTCCTAGCTGTTTTTGTATCACAGTAAAAACTGCTTTATACAGGTGCATTTAGTATAAAATTGTCAACTATGATAGAAATGTACTTTACTATCGGTTGCTTAAGACAGATGGCTGCTTACTGGCCACTAACACATGTTTAACTGTAATTTTTCTTATCACTTATGCTACTGAAATGAAAAAAAGTTAATTAATTATTTTTCCTCTACCAGCTACTTATACACATACGAACAAATACGCATGCCTGCAGGGACTCACACGCAACACACATGACTTGTCATACATTACGCATATTGCAACTTAGGTAGAGAACGTTCATACATTGACAACGCAATACAGATTTACTTATATGTACATTTTGTAGATGAATGAACCATAGGAGTTCATAATCGACCTTTCCCTTATGAATTTTACATGAACAGTATACTCCATAAAGTAAATGTGGCCATAAAACTCATAAACACATAAGTGAGCGTGGTACTAAATGTATGCCCTCTCTCGGTGTCAAGGGTACCAAAGTGGTGTTACCTGTATATTGAAAAAGAGTTACCTGAACCGATCATTTATTTCATAAATCTATTTTCAGTAATAGAATGCTTTACAAATACGAAACAGACGAATGCTCCACGAAGCATGGCATGCGTTATCGAATGAACAACAAACTTGTTCTGCTCTTGCAGATGACAAGTTAATCAGTTTCATTTCATTTGCATGAAAATTGTAGACAAACAAAACTAACACTATTAATGAAGCTCAGGTCCTGATAAAGCTGTGATTCTTGAACAATGCACTTCAATTCAGTATCCTCTTTCACTGTGTTAAAATATCAAGTAAATCTGTTGAACGAATTTCGAGCTATGTGCCGTACAATCACAATTTCACATGCTTAAGTAAGATAATACAGAATTAGTCAAGATAAAATTAAGGTTATTAGAAATTGAACTTCTTTTTTATGCCCTCTACCAATGTGTAAAAATTTTAATTCAATATCATGAATGATATTACGTTATGTTCAGGACAAACATAATTTCTAAATCTAAAGGGAAGTTTCTTCATAAATGGGACACGCTCGAGTTATAGTGCTTAGATATAACATTTCTTCTAATACCCTCTTGCAATGTGTGTAAACTAAATCCACTAAATAATGTTAAAGTTACATTGTAGACACGCATAAAGTCATAATTTAAAGGGAGATTTTAAAAAAATAAGGTAAACTAGAGTAATGATTCTTGGTCACTGGGCTCCCTCTCAAGTACTTAACACTATCAAATGTTCTGATCAATTTTAATGCTGATCGACGAGCTACTAGAATTACCCTACAAAACATAAAACTTGTCTGACCTATTACGTAATGTTTAACCCCATATAAAAAAGTTTCGAACATGACCTTGACATCAACAGGACAAACATTCTTGCCATTTTCATGATGATTGGATATAAATTGTGGCCTCTAGAGTACTTACAAAGTAACTGTTGACAGACAGAGGAAAGACGGGCAGACATGACACTCCCTGTAATTAATGTTTAGCACTCTTTACTCAGGCGAGCTTAAAATACTAGTATAATATGTACCTGAATCACGTTACGAAACATTAAAACCGTTTTGAATTAAAATGCATTATTGATTATACCTGTTTGAAATATTACAAAATTGCTATGCAAAGGTACGAGCTACTCAAATGGAAGCCGCAGGTGCTGAGTATATTGTACACATAAAAAGAGAATGTCATGCCTGATGGCAGGAATCTCCTCGATATTGCTCATCGAACTTCTAGTACAGATTCTTTACATCAAAATCCAACTATTCAACTTATAAGAAGGCATATCCTAAAATGGTCTCGAAAATAAGCCGTATGGAAAATAAGCCATGTGGAAAATAAGCATGCACTTTCTAGCAGTGGAAATGGACCTGATCATAAGCCGGATTGGCAAATAATTCCGCAAGTATTTTCTATAGACAGAAACAACCAAGGATAAAATTATGATAAAGTAGAAAAATGTTTATAGTAAAATAAAATTCCGACAGAAATTGAAATGCATTTAGTTTGCGCTGCCAGTTATCAGTAACAAATTACATAGCCCTTCTTATTTTCTTGCGCTGGAAAATTGGTTCAAAATAACCCGGACAGGAATTATTTGCCGATCTTGAAAATAAGCCACCAAATCCTTACGAAATATTAAAATAAGCTGCGGCTTATTAACGAAATGTTTAGGGTATGTGAGAAACCAGTTACACTCTCTGGCGATGAGTTTTTAACGATTAAACATTCTTTGAACAAGTTTGTACGACAGTTACCACAAGGCAACTAAAGGGGAGCGTTGGTGTAGAGATTAAGGTGTCTTCCGGAGGTTGCTGATTCGAGCACCAATGGGGACACGACCGTACCTCCTCATATTACACAAGTACTGTTTTTTTCGGGAAGCGGAGACTTACTCGATAGACCTCCAGATAAATTAGTATAAACTTAGACAACTGCTATGAAATTCCCTGTATTTTGAAATCCAACAACCGATATCTGAGAAGACGATATTTCCATGTGATTTGTCCCTTGTGATCAATGTTTTTGAATTCTTGCGACCCATTTCCATCTTGACATTTATTTCAGAAAAAAATGGTAATTATCGCTTTTGTTTAATACAAATGTCATTGACGCACGAACAACGAACGCTATAAAAATACTTTTAGAGTGTCAACAAGGTATTTTTTTTCACTTTTTTGATTTCGCAGATAACCCAACTCAAAAATTAGTGCACCCAGAAAAATATCTTTACTATGTTTCGTGATCATTTGATAATTACTAGAATTCCTAGCGTATGACCTAGTTTCGTATCCAACAGAGAATTTGACATAACAAATAATCTGACGAAGTGTCCAAAGATTCTTTGCTGAAATTGTTTGTTAATGAGGTAATTATTTTGAAGTACGTCATCACACTGATCAACCAGATTCATTAAACGCGAACTAGTGCTTTAAACGCGCTAAGTTTGCAGTCTGTCTTGGAATATTATCTTTTTTTAAGATTTCAAAGAATTTTTGTATGGTGTATTTGTCCCCAAAATTGTAAGATTTTAGAAATGATGCAAGAAGTTTAAAGTGTGAAATATTGTAAGCAAGTGCATTTTCCTACTTTTAGAGATATTTAGACCAATTTTAAGGGTTCCAAAATATGTGGTAACAGACGCACGACTGCCAAACGATAATCACAGTCAAATGTACACTGAGTATTTTGAAGAAGAGAAAAATTGTTTTCGGTTGAACTGGATTAAATGCAACCGTTTTCAATGTTCTATCTTTATTATATAAGCAGAAATGTTTTTTTCTGTGTACGAACCCTCATTGTCACTAAAACACCTATCTTAATGGCAAATGACAAAATCACAACCATGTAGTCTAATTACTTAGACGTGGAATTCAGCGGGATAAATGCTTTTGAAGATCTAACAATATAGTTTGTCAGATCGTATGGCGTTTCAAACCGAAGAGCCAATTAGACATATAACCAAGGGAATTAAGTTAGTGTTTACTTCTATTATATCAAAGTAGTGATGTATGAAACTAATATAATTTATATAGATTTGTGCATGTAGAATACTGCCAAAATATTGGAATTGTTTTGTAATTATACAACTAAGGCCAATGAAGCTAACATACATGTCTAAATAGATGTATATTGCGATGAAATATTACGTATTGCTTTATTCTTTAATCTAGTATTTGTAGTTTTACTCCAATGGAAATATATATAATTAGGCAACAAAATTCACTTTGAAATAGTTTTATCGGTATGGGGTTTGCCCAAAACTCATAGTAACACAGTTGGATTTCTGATTTTATGCGCCGCCCTTTTACTGCTGGATTTCTCATTTAAAGCGCCGCACTTTTACTGCTGGATTTCTGATTTTATGCACCGTACTTTTACTGCTGGATTTCTCATTTTATGCACCGCACTTTTACTGCTGGATTTCTCATTTTATGCGCCGCACTTTTACTGCTGGATTTCTGATTTTATGCACCGCACTTTTGCTGCTTGATTTCTGATTTTATGCACCGCACTTTTACTGCTGGATTTCTCATTTTATGCACCGCTCTTTTACTGTTGGATTTCTGATTTTATGCACCGCACTTTTACTGCTGGATTTCAGAAATCTGTAAATAAGAGATTCCCAGTTGAATGTTTTATAGAAATTTCTACAAGGAACTCGTAATTGTTTGCTGAATTGAGTAAAATTGGAACTAGAAGCATGTTGAATCTGGTATATTTTTTCACTGTATCGGTTGCAGATTACTAGTTCACTGTATAAACGCTAAGGCATAGTGTATTGTTTCATTCGAAATAAATTGAAATATTTGATTATCTTGTGCAAAATTCAGCTGAAACAAAGATAATAGAATAGTGCATGGTAAATAAAATTTAACCGTTCATAAAATGAGTTGAATTCCAGGTACATAAATAATGAAAACAAAGATTGTCACGTGACACTTTATTTCGCAGTCATATTTGCAGCATTCAATGTGTCGTCTGTTATCACAAGTCTTCAGCGTCCACAGCATTTTAATTGTAATAGAAAATCAAAGTACTAAATATACTAAAACGCGATGATGTTTCAAATTATAGTGGATTGACTTGGATTTTAGAGAAAAAACTATGTATCGCGGAATCCTAATGTCAACTACGGTGGCACAGAGGTGACATCCGCACACTTTATTTATATTGTGGCAAGTTGAGAAGTGTGGCCCAACTAGAAGCAGTTGCCCAAGTTGTGGCCTAACTTATTAACTTGTGGCCACAAGTTAGTAAGTTGTGGCCTCACCTGAATAGTTGTGGCCCTCTGCTTATTAAGCATTACTAGTTACCCCCAACTTACTAACTTGTGGCCACAACTTTTAAAGTGGGGCCCCACAACTTATCCCACAACTTATTAAATTAGGCCACAACTCTGGTTAACTTTTGGCCACAACTTATTTTTATTAACACCCCCCCCCCCCCCCCCCCCCCCCCCCCCCCCCCCCCCCCCCCCCCCCCCCCTCATTCAGGCGGGGATGTTACTTCTACAAACGGTGTTTTCAGTGCTTAGGGCACAGGGCTGAGGGCTGAGTTCATGTAATCAGGGTGTTATAAAAAATTGGTAGCCCCATAAGTGAACTGTATTGAGTGCAGGGGACCCGGAAGAGTATGTGAAGCGGGGATGATACTTATATCAACAATATCACCAGGGTTGCATTGATACTAGAGGGCACGGGACGGAGAAAATAGAACTGATGACATATAAGAAGGTACGGTACGGTTGTGACCCCAGTGGGGTTCTAACCCAAAACCTCCGGTATAAGCGGCAAACATCTTTCCCCCATCAACACCACTGCGTTTGTTCGTTGTCCTGTGGTGATGTATGCATAGGTTAGTTCAAGCGGTACTTTGAGGAAACCATATGCCACAGGCTGTTGACACTTGGTGGTTCCCCCCCCTAAATAATGAAAACATGGGGGGGGAAGCTGACTTCACGGATGCGGGTAATAGTCCACGGGGCTAACTTCACGGGGATGCGGGGTAACTAGATGTTTCCTCAAAGTCCTTGAATTAACCTATGCATACATCACCACAGACACGAACAAACGCATGGGTAAGATGTGTTCCGCTTATCCGGAGGTTTCGTGTTAGAACCCCCCCTCACAAGTCTTCAGCGTCCACAGCATTTTAATTGTAATAGAAAATCAAAGTACTTTGAAATATACTAAAACGCGATGATGTTTCAAATTATAGTGGATTGACTTGGATTTTAGAGGCAAAAACTATGTATCGCGGAACTTGGCCACAATTACTAACTTGTGGCCACAATATAAATAAAATGTTGCGGATGTCACCTCTGTCACTAGTCAACGGTAATATAAGGCAGGCTTTTTAATTTGTAAAATACTTAATCCAGTCATTTTTGCCAACAATTTACAAATTCAATTATTTACGTGATGGCAATGGTAAAGTAATTACTTTTGGTGCCACCCAATCTGTGAAATAATGACGTGTACCAACAATTGTCCTCTATGTAAATAACATATATCACTAACCGTTAATAACTTTCGTCATGAATAGTGATAGTGATATGAATGAATGTATATTATAGATCATTAGCAGCTCCAGGTTAAACTTTCAGACTCAATAAATGCTGCCGGTATTTCGCGAGTACAAAAGTGAAACGCTCTAACTCAAGTCTCTTTAACCATGCTTGTAAATGAGATTTTTGAACAGAGTACATGTAGTTACCTGACTGCAATCGGATCAAGGGCAGTGCTTTTGTCTCTTGCAATTAAGTCGTTTAATAGTTATGTCTACTTTTATAACTTACATCCATCTTCATTTATTATTAATGATTATATTGTTTCTATCTACCAGGATACAGGTCATGTCTATAAAGCTCTATAACATATTGGAAAAAGATCCTAAATAATCCTTATATCATACAGACAACAGTTCACCTCGAAAGTGCAACAACATTCCCGGAAGAACTCTGCGGTCTGTGTGTTTTACAGATTTTAGCTGCTGTTTCATGCAGGAACTTAAATGAAATGCGAAGAATGATAAATCAAAATGATTTCTCTAGTGTTGTGCAAACATGCATCAGTCATAGATATGTAGTGAAACGTTTCGTCAACTTCCATTGGGTTGTCATAAAGTAGATGTTTTAAGAAATACTGTTGTGAATGGACGATGGGCAGATTCGCCCTGACCAAATGCCAATGAAGTTAAATATATAAATCAAAATGCCTTCAAGTCCCAAGAAATAAGACGCCTGTTTCCAATGGATAAAACAAAACAGAACCGCTGTAGTGTTATAACATCACACATTTGGCAGTCTTTCTGTCACCTACACTGTGAAAAAGCCGTAGGAATCTGATAGCACATGTTTAATGTTAGAGGGTTGATCCAAAAGTTATGAATGTAAAAGTATAAAGCGTTCCCATAGTTTTATATTTACATTCATAATAAAATGCATTTAAATATAATTTCCAGAGAAATTCACTGCTCGAAGATAGACAAGTCTACTCAATGCATGAAATGTATTCTAATGCCTTGATATTTAACTTATAACACAATACACATCTATTTTGATGTTATTATAACTTAATTTCACGTATTTTAAAACTGAACATCGTCTCGTATTTCATCTATATTCAAGAGTTTTATCACATAACGTCGTCAGCAAAAACAAAACACCGTCTGCTAATCTGGAACCGTTTCTGATTTGCATTTAAATTGATCATAATAATTGATAAATCTTTCTCAGAGCTAACAAACCAGCTGAACAGCGGGAAGGTTGACTATATATCTTCTTATTCACATGCGAATTGGAAATAATAGATCTCTATTCATAACAGCCGGAAAAAAAAAGAAAATTCTTTGCATCACTAATTAATAAGTTTTTTCTACTGGGATTAATTTTAAGTCTGTCACGTATTTTATCAATGAAATGTTGTTTTTTTCTTTTAAGATATATGATATAGACAATCAAAATGTTTCTTTTTTTTCTATTTTGCAATTCAAAACAGAACACAGAAAGAAATTATTTGCATCGTCAGTAAATGATAAGCACTCCTATTTTAAGCCTGTTTTCAAAGAGAATTCTTTTTATTTTTTATTTGACATATCAAATTGTTAATGTCAAAGTGTTGGCTAATCACACGTTTGACCACTTGTTGACTAGTCCGCCCAACAATATTTTGCATTTTTTTTTACAAGAATTTAAGTATCACATTAGAACATATACAATTAAATCGTGTTAAATCCAAGTTTGAATTTAGTATGAAGATACTTGCAGGAAGAAATTCTTTACTTCACCGGATAAAGGATTACTCTTACACGTGTCAATTATTCTTTTAAGCATATTTTGCATTATTTGATAGTTACATGTAACCATTCGAAGAAACTTTGTGCATTACCTAATTTAGACTTCCCCTGCCGTATTCTGTTCAAATCTTCCAGAAGCACGAACGTTGCCAATAAACTGGATATTTAGCTTAAACAATTTTAATCAACCCCTTTACAAAAATAATGATTCCATATTCAGTAGTTACCTCATTAGGATGCGAAATAAAACTAATAGCGTTTTAATGATTTCTCTGGGTAAACTTAAATTATATGTATGGCAACAACATATTTCCCGTTTATAAATTAAAGTTATTATGCCCTTCTCGTCGATTTTATTACTTGCTGCAGTATTTTCTTTACATTATTTTAATTTTATAGCTATTCTCATTGATTTTGAACCAAATCAATATTACATACTGTTTGATAAGCAAATCAAGGACTGTATAATAGGTAAGTGCAAGTTAGTTATCGTAGTTTGTCGCAGAAATTTTACTAGAATGCTTTCAAGTAAAAGGTAGGTCACATTCAGAAACTGCATAGCACATAGGTAAGTTTTGATCATCGAGGTTTTGCAGGACTATGTAGGGAGTTTAATACTCAGCATTGACACAAACTCAGTACGTAAATATGGTGTTGGGACATCGCTATTGCAGTTATATTAGCTTTTATTGGGAAGTCCTTTGATTTTAAGTTGTACTGAGGTGCTCTCACTATATATACTACATATACTAGCATCCTCAATCACTTCAGACGTTTCAAGTTGGAATATTCTGAAATAAATTAGTAAATCGCATGACGAAAGACACAGTCAAGACTGCTATTGCTTTGGTATATTTTTTATTCGTAGAGTAACGAACATATTGGATTACATGTATTGTAAATAGAAAATTATTGCACTAATTTGCACTACTTAGATAATATAAGAATATATCAGCCGCAAAATCAAAACCGACAAATCGCAGCAGACTTTGCTAATGTCTTTGAATTTGTGTGATTACACAGTATCAAGTTAGCACGTATTCAACTTCATTTGATACATGATATGTTGGGATTTTATATTTTCATTAGAAATAACAATAAACAAAACAAAAGGGCATCATAGACCCTTCATGTGAACGCTAGTGTTATTGATTGATACGATGCATTTCAATTATGTAAAATAGATTTATGTAACAAACTTGATGCCTAAAATCAGCATATTTATTTGATAGAACATGGATATTCAATATGAGATATGTGAATAAATATAACCAGAGTAGAGAAAGAAAAACAAAGTAATAATGGCAACGAATGAAAAAGGTAAAAAGGGAGATGATGTTATTATTGGTAAGGAAAGAAAAAATCAAGAAAAAATAGATATGCAATAGAAAAATTAAAATAGATTTATATAAACAAAACGTAAAAAAGCCGATGAAAAAGAAACAGTATCAAGAAAAATATGTGAATCACAACTGAACCAGCTTTTTAACGGATATTACTAGGACATGTAAGTTATGTGTAATATCTAAACGAACATTGTAACAATATAAATTTATAAAAAGATTTGAATACATTAAAATGCCGTGAAAAATTCCAAAATGTACAAAACGATTAGACTAATATATGCCGTAGAGGTGAAATTGTTATTGCATTGACAATGTGAATTAAAACTGATTATGGTTTTACTAATAGTCAAATTACATAAACAACAAGCGGAACAAACAGTACAAGTGACGACGTTCCTAAACTTTTTTACACAAAATTGCCATAACAAAATTTCTATTTTATTTCCCTAAACCTTTCCCATGGCAAAATTGTGCACGTGCAAAATATCAGTCTTGTGCTTTGAGACCTTAAAGTTTAGTTTATGATATTTATAATTCATTCGGAGAATTTAAAAAATCGATTATGACAATGGAGAAACTGTGTTGAACAGAACAATAGAGAGAAAAAAATCACTGAAAATATTTTTTTCAACCAATAAGTTAATTTCATCAAATTTAGATCAATGCACATAACTTTTAAGATGTGACCAAGTTTCGTGTCCAACTGACAATTAGACATAACAAAAAATCTAACGAAGTGTGCAAAGGTGCTTTTTAGCTAATACTGTTTATTAATTGGGAAATAATTGTAACGCCCGGCGCTGCACTGACCAACAAGATATGCGGAAGGCGAACTGGTTCTTTAAACGCACTGAGTTTGAATATTGTCTTGGAATGTGGTTTTTGAAAATTTAAAATATATCTTGTATGCAGGCGTCTAAAGATATGATTGATGTATGCTCCGGTGTATTTATCACCAGAATTCGCACGATTTCAGAAGTAATATATGATGTTAAATGTTAAGGCAATCACAGTTCTCGCTTTGAGATAATCATTCTTTTGAAATATTCCAAGATATGTGATCGTAGACAAACGACGCCCCAATAGATAGTAAAAGTCAAATGTCCACCGTGTATTCAAATTCTGTGTAAGAGAAATATTGCTAGTTCCGTTTGAACTGGCTTACGTGAAATCGTTATCACTTCTATATCTTAGGAAAGAGACAAAGCTTAAGTCACGTTCATTGTCTGTAGTGACCTAGTCGCTACAATGCCCATCTTAATGGCAAACGACAAGATCACAACCAGGTAGTCTAATTACCTTGACATGGAAGTCAGCAGGATAGTCTTCGTTGTATCGGGTCAAACTAATGAGCCATTAGGAAAATAACAACGGGAAGTTACCACTGTCTTCAAATTTTATCTAAACAGTAATGCATAGGAAAGTTATGGAAAGTTATATAATTATCAAATATATCATAGATACAATGCAGTAAACCAGCACAGAAAATGTTAGAAGTTTGTCTTAATCATACAACTAAAGCTAATGAAGTTAGAACTGATGTATATCGCAGTGAACTGCTTTATCCAATACATAGTTAATGAATACATTCGCCCAACAATGAAAATATTTGTAATCAAGGCGACAATATCTATTTCATACTCATTTTGTTTGTCTCGGGTTTGCATGATTTATGAAATTTAGCTTAACAATCAGTTGAATTTATACTAAACTTTACAATCGTAAACACTTAACAAGAAAGAACAGGTATTGGTGTTTTAACGGTTTTGAAATTAATAGGCCTCGTTCAAGTTTGGAAACAAATTCGCTGCCAACGTGTCTGCGCGTACAAAACTTTTACACTTTTAAGCGACTGAAAGTATGTTAAACTAGCTTTGTTAGGCGAATATCACATAAGTACGTTACCGAAATTCAGCAGAATGACATAAATCATAATCATCAATCAACGTTGAAGCTGTATGAATGCAGACGCATGTAAATAAGAGATTCCAATTGAAACTCAACCCATTTCGATGAGGAAATTGTAAATGTTCGCTGAATTGAATAAAACTGCAACTTCAATCATGTTGAAAATTCTGTATTTTTCACTGTATCGAATGCAGACTACCCGTTCGTTGTTTAAACGCTGAAACCTATGGCATTATACATTATTTCATTTTCCCCGAAATATATTGTCAAAATAATTATACCAAGCAACACTCAAATCTTCAAACGTAGATCATACATTGTTTTATTTTCAGCTAATATGCACGGTGAATAAAATTAACTTTTCGTAAATGAGTTGAAAAACATATACCGAATGTAAATAAAGATGCCACGTGACAGTTTAGTTTACAGTTACCTTTGCAGCGCAGAGAATAAATATTTCAAAATACTATTCATTTATTCTGCGCTCACAGCACTTTGATTTTAATAGAAAAAACTAAAACTGTTTAACATATCTTAATACACTTGTTGACAAATTGTAACATAGACAAGCGAATATTTAAATGTCTGTTCGCTCAAATATTCCTTACTGAATTTCGTCTCGAAAAAAAAAAATTCGTCAAACATCTTCCAAATAAAGAAAAACTACTTCTTTATGTAAGAAAACAAAGAGATACATTGCACCGTGTAAAACGTCAAAGACTAATATCAAAATAGTACACATATGCAATACATAACCCACTTGAATATAACATATGTATTTAAACCTGGAGCAATAATATTAACGGACGACGCAAAATCTCGCAAAGTTCGTGGCCGTCCGAACGGGAAGCGGCCATCTTGAATCTAGAAATAGAAGATAGTATATATTAGTCCCAGAACTAACCGTTAATAACTTAAAGTGACAGTGATATGAATGTATGTAAGCGATCATTAACAGCTCCAACTTAACGTTTAGCCTCAATAGATGCTGTCAATATTTTCGAAATGCCAGTGAAAAGAGTGCATTGTTTTAGCTCAAGTATCTTTAACCAATATTTGTAAATGGGATTTTTGAACCGATTAGTTACCTGGCTTAAATTGGGTTGAGATCAGTGCTATCTTAATCTGTAACAAGTCTTGAACAGAAGCTAGATATGTCTACTTTTATGATAACTATCTAGCTTCATAAATTATTAATGATTATATTGTTTCTATCTCCCAGGATACAGGTCATGTCTATAAAGTTATATGACATATTGGAAAAAATGTCTTTATAATCATTATGCCCGACGGGAAATAGTACATCATAAAAGTGAAACAAAAGTCCCGGAAGGGTGAATTAACTCTGCGGTCTGTGTGTTTTACAGACTTTAGCTGCCAGTATGGTAGTGGTTGCATGACATGCAAAGAATGATAAAGCAGAATGATAAGCCTGTCATTAGTTTTTGACGAATCACCATCTCTTGAACAATGATGGTAAATGTAAGCTGTGCGGTAAGTTCATTATCTTACAGCAAAATGATACATGTTCTAAGCTTCCTCTGTGTTCTCTTAACTTTTGATTCTGGAGCAAAGTGATGCACCCTTCTCCTTCTGGGTCTCAGTTCATCTGAAAAAGATTTCCGAGTTTCGCTGAAAAGGTCTCAAAAGCTGTCTGGAAAAAATACCACCTAGTCAATAAGTGATCTGGTGTGAACACTCCCGGAACCCGTCTTGCCGAAAGTTATTAAAGTGAATTACATCAGACAAAAAGAATTGTACGGAACCAAATATTATTGTTGTTTCCTATTTATAATAATAGACATGTTCTTCTAGCATCATTTCTATACGATGTACAGCATCAACTTGAATTTCGGTTATGACAACTTTAGGCCTATCTGACGGTGGATCATCTTTAGTGCTGGGTCTACCTGACCGTGGATCATCTTCAGTGCTGGTTCTACCTGACTGTAGTTCATTTTCAGTGTTTCTTACATAGTGTTGTCTTCATGAAAACCCCTTTCGTTTGCAGATACTTTATCGACGCTCTCTTCTCTGCCTTATACATTTCACAAATAGCTTTCAACTTAATAATTTATTTCTAAAACCTCCACAGCTTTTGCACACATTACCTGTGTTGCAGATCTCAGAAAAGATAGTAGCTCGAAACTAACCCTAACTCGCGATTGTGGAAATGAAAAATGTGTAAGGCCAGATACTTCTTATGTGTCACCGTATAGTGGGAATGTGCATCGTCCTACGGCGGACTTATTTTTTATGAATCAATTTCTCTTGAACACTTGGTAGAGGGTAACACAATTATTTCTATGACATAGTTATAAGATCTAACATACTTAAACTTTCTGAGGCAAAGATTTGGAAACCGAAGCATAGCGAAGGTTCTAGTTCTATATCATGACCATGCATAAGCATCCGCACTAAAATTAGTTTAGTATGAAATACAACAAAAAGGACTCAAAGGAGAAATTTAAAGGTAATTGCATATTTAAATGTCGAAAACAGGTGCAAATAATTCGTTATTAATCTAATTACGTTTGTTATAGTGTATGAATGAAAACGCCTGCGAAAAATATCGATGTAACGTAGCTAAGTATGGTGATAATATATCTGTATATATATGTTCGCAATAAAACCCTGTACGTGTTGATATATTGACTTTACGAAAATAAACAGTAACGGTCTCTGTATGATATGTAAGTTGCCATCTTTCGATCTGAAGGCTCGAGGTTTTAATATATTATTCACATGCTCAGCTTCAGTTTCATGCATCACTCTCAAGAGCTTTTATTTTTTCCATTGCTATTGCTACAAGTGTTCTGTTTAGAATGAAATTCTATTTATGAATTTAAAGGGTACTATCAAAGGTATATTCATGTCACGGTTAATCAACTTACATTGAATTGTTTTAGAGGAGATGTAATGTGGATAAAACATATTATGAATGAATGACGGACAGACGGATGGCGGTAATGTTAGTTCGAACTGTCGTACATAAATACAAAAAAAAGCATGTTTTTCTCCTAGAAAAAATTCGTCTGTTTAACAATGAACTACTAGTAAATCAGCGTGAATGTGGTGGGCCAGAAAATCAAGCGTCACCGACAGTGTGAAACAGTCGTATATCTGACAGCACATGTTTCATTTAGAAGGGATTATAAAAAAGGTCGACATACAACGTAATGCATTCCTACAGTTGCATATTAATATTAATGTTAAAATGCATTTAATGTGATTATCCGAGAGGGAGGGGGTAACTGCTCTGTGATATACGCATTTCTAATGATTTGATACTGTGCATACTAAACAAAACTACAGCATACATGTATTTCGAACTAAATTTAATTTCACACGTATAGAACTTATAGAACATCCCTCAAATTCCATCTGTATTCTGGAGCTTTATCACACAACGGCGTCTGCAAAAACAAAACGGAACATTGATAAATGTTTCCGAGAGCTAGCAAAACCAACTGAACAGCCGAAAGGATGACTATATATCTTCTTATTCACATGCGAATTGGGAATAATAGAATACCATTTATAACAGCCTGAAAAAAAGAATTTGTATGCATCACCAATTAATTGGTTATTCCTTGCGGGATATGTGGTTGTTTTCAGTCTCATCTGCATTTTATAAATATAATGTTTTTCTTTCAAAATTTTTAGAGACGATAAAATTTCTTTTTTTGTTTTAAGTAATTCAAAACGAAACGCAGAAAAAATGCATTGACAATTAATAAGCACTTTTACTGGCGTGCATCATTATTTTAGGAAAATATGCATAATTTGATAGATAACCATTATGAGCATCATGTAGAGAGAGACCTCTATGCATTAACTAATAATGACTTCTTCTGCCGTATGCTCAGTTTTTATACTATTCAAATCCTCCAGAAGCATGAGCGGCGCCAATGAATTAGATGTTTAGCTAAAACAATATTTACAAACTGCATTTACAAACACAATATAATTAGCTCATGCATTCACTGATTTTACTGATAATAGATTTTCTCTTTGATAAACTAAAATAACATACATTGCAGCAATATATTTTCCCATTTGTAAATTAAAGTCATTATGTCCTTGTGGTTGATTCTATTACTTGTTGCAGTATTTTCTTTACAATATTTCAAGTTTATAGCTATTCTCATTGATTCTGAACTAAATCAATATTACATTCTGTTTGATCAGCAAATCAAGAACTGTATAACAGTGAAGTGCAAATTATAGAATGTTTACTGTCGTCATTTGTCATAGCAAATTTAGAAATGTTTTGAGAGATAGATAGGTTAAGCGGAGAAATTCCATATCAAATAGGTATGGATACAGATTGACATAAAACTTTTATTTACACAACTTAGAAACACAGTTGCCTATTGATATATACAACTATTTCTGTACTTTTACCCGCAATACTGTAACACACTACATCTTGTATGTATGCATGAACGATATATATGCAGAAGAAGATACATATGATAGAGAATACACTTTGTTCTTACAAGACAGAAACTGATTTCGGACATCGTTTATTGTGCTTGCGTTTGCTTCTTAGGTGAACTTCTTCGATTTCTTTATTGCCCGGATCCTCCGTTTCATATGTGTAACTGACAGGAATTCTTTTGCATGTTTTACCTCTATAACTTCAGAAGTACGCAGAAAGAAGATTGCTGTAGTTCTGGTCTTATTTTTAATTCGTAAATAATCTAGGAATATATTCGATTACATGTAAAGGGAATGGTTTTCTACAACAATTTACAGAAAAATCTGGATTATGCCAGAGAATATATTAGCTGCCTAATTTAGATTGACTCAGCGTAAGGAAATTAAGATTGACGCAGCGTAAGGGAATGTCCTAATGCGTTTAGTTCTGTGTGGTGAAAATAGTATTAAGTCAGCACGCATACAATTTCATTTAATACATGTTACGATTTCTACATATTCGTTAGAAGTAACAACAAACAAAACAAAGGGAAGTCTTATACCTTTGGTGTGGACGCTAATGTACCTGGACGAACAGAAACTACATACATTTGTACATACAGAGTATCGACTGATACGTTGGTCTTGTGTATATAAAATATGTAGATATGAAATGCACAATATCTAAGATCAACATATCTTTGTGATAGAGCATAGACATTTAGTATAAGATATATGAATAAATAAAATAAAACAAAAAAAAATAGGAAAGAAAAACAAAATAATAAAGGGAACTGATAAAAAAGCTGCAGACGGAGAACAGATTTTTACTTAAACATATGGCTAAATGCAAGTACATATACTTTCTTTAAAGTTTGAATGTAGTTGACCGGTGTGTCCTACCTTAATACCTTAAATATTTGCTTCTTCATTTAGATGTTTTAAATTTTCCAAAGACTGTTCCATTGATTTAAACGACTGGTGCACGTTTGAAAATGTTAAAGTGTTGTGATTAACACCTGAAAACATCCACATCGTATCTAATAAAAATTGTACATGATTTTAACGATGGAAATAGCACGTGATATATGAATGACTATTTTCTTAATATTTTAGCATGTAGAATTGCCATGGCAAAACTTCTAAATTTTATTCCCAAATAATATATGCTAAAATTGTACATGGACATGTGAAGTGTACTTGTCATTGTATCGAACTTGATAACAGACGATAATAATGTTTTTTTGGAAGTTTAAAAAATGGTTAGTGTAAGTTTTGCCATGGTCAATTGGGAAATGTCAAAATGATATTACAATCATGGCAAAATACTGCAACGTTTAATCAAATTAGAAATTTCTACAATTTGAGATTGTTTTTGTTTTCAGAAAGTGCGTTAAAAATACTGACGGCGTGTCCAAATATTACCGCCGGCTATTACAGATAAAATGGAACATATAGAAATAGTTTTCATTATATTTTTAGGGTCAGGGAGAACTTGGAATCCGTCCTATACTTTAGACAGTTGAATATTGATGACAGGTTTATTCAGTCTCGTCACATTCACATAAATGACAGTTTACGATGATCTGTTTAAGTATATAAGATTTCATGGGGTGAACTACAACATGTTCTGAATCGTTCGTAATGGTTTGTCCTTGATCTCTGTTGTAGTGTTTAGGTATTTAGTTTGCCCTTATGAAATAAGAAAGTGAAAGAGAAGTTATGTCCTCAACAGTTAGAGTAGTTCATTTGTTTATGACTAAAGTTTAGCTGTGTATTGCATATTTCCTGCATTTTATGAATTTCAATGTTGATCATGCAGAAAATTCACCGAATATTGGAACTAGAAAATCCACAAACAGAAAAAATCTGGTCGTTTCTAATTAGAACAAGAGCCATGTTAGACATGGCCATCCCTAGTGCTCTTTCAATACCAATTAATTTGAGGAAGTGAGAGGAATGGATATAGTATAGGTTCTAATTTAATAAAATATTAGTAGTTATGACGTGTTGAGCGTTATTCACCTGCACTTTCTCTGTGTTAATGTCTAAAATAATCTGAAATTTTGTATGCTTTGCGCAAACATTTTATGCGAAAAATCAATAAAGGGAGATAACTCAAACAAGGGTAAGTTTGAGTTATGGTTCTTTGACACTGCACTGCGTCTTAATGTCCTCTATGATTGTATGCAATTTGAATAAATTCAGTTCAGTCCTAAGGACATAATGGCCCTGACAAGAAAATTCAATAAAGGGAGATAATTAAAAATAGGACAAGCTAGAGTTAAGGTCCTTGTACACTACATTTTCTCTCAATGTCATCTGTCTGTGTGTAAAGTTTAAACAAATTCCCTTGAATACTTTAATAGTTATGCTCCGGACAAAAGTGTGACGGACGCACGGACGGACGGACGGACGGAGCCCATTGCCATATCCCAACCGCCTTGGCGGGGGATAACAAATTTGTCAGCCCAAAAATCGTTTTGGCAGTTTTGTCCATAGTCACGATCAACGAACTGAATGCACTGATCGAGAGATTGTCTTGTTATATGTTGACTCTGTAGACTGACAACCAAACTGGCAGTTCTTAATCTGTGTGTTAAAGTTTATCAATAACAAAATATTAGCCCCATATTAAAGTTGAAGAGTGAAAACAGTAACGATTTAACCAAGAACTCTTGCTTTCTGTAACAGTAAATTCATTCAACTTTGTCACGGAAGGAGAAAGAAAGGCATGTAGTATTCTTTACAAATTAGTACCGAAAAAGAAGTCATAACAAAATGAGGTTGTTTATGCAGGATATTTTGCCCATTTGGCAAGGTGGTGCCGAAACTGAGAACAAAACAAACATAAAATCGAGTAACAACATTTTCCTTGTGTAAAACGGAATGAGGAAATCACATTTAGTATTGTCAGACAATCATTCTCTTCCGTTTATATCAAATATAGAATTCTCTGAAAGTAATGTTTCAAGCTTCAATAAATGAGAAAGCACTCCTTGGTAAAATTACATTTGTGCAGCGAATACCAAACTGGAAAACTGTAAACAAAAATGTCAAACAATTTGAAATGCAAATATAACATGAGCTGTGTTACTGCATGTGAGTAACAGATTAATCACAATTTAATGATAAACAGAAAGACAGATGTCTTATATTCTAAATATGACGTAACTTTAGCTTTGAACGTCATTTTGACATACAACATACACACTGCATGACATTGCACATCGTTTCTGTTCAATGATACTTTGTCGATCGATGAAATGTATATGTACAAAAATCTTTTTGTTCCTTTGTTAACAATGAATTATATTTATAATGAACCAGGACGGGAAAGTAAATTTCTATTACTATTTTAAAAGGGAATATTGTTTCTACAGCTGTAAGTGGTCCACCATATTTTACAGGGATCATAAACAAATGAATATTGTTATACTACAACAATATTTGAGAATAAATTGATACTGTATCATCTAGACAACACTGTATAACACTATCGTTGCATGGACGCAAGCGCTCCAATGATAATTGATTATAAAGCATGGAAATTTCTATTACAAAGATGAAATGAATTGTTAATGGTTTTATGACGATGTAGCAATATACGACCATTTCGCAATAAAGTCATATATATAACGTATTGAAGTTATTCAGCAATTGTTGCTATGATATTCCGTTTAGAATCGGCCTTGACTTTCTGTTCACCTTCTGACCAGAAGCTAGTGCTGCACGAACATGAAGCGTTACTCTGATTGTAACAGAGAACAAAGAATATGGTGTCTTTAATAAACACTTAAGTCGTAAAATTTTCTAAAATGGACTTTTCAATGTTTCAATTTGGGCAGTTCTCTTATTGTTCAAAATGTTGTTTACCGATTTTGTTTTGCGTCTGAAAAGCGAACATTGTAGGTCATGGTCAAACTGAACGGGCTGCATAAGCAGATTGATTGCCGCCAGCAGGGTAAACGTTACATCAGCAGTCAGTCTCACTTATTATCAAATAATTTTTACAGATGATATATTGATGGGTTTGCATTCTTATGAAAATGTGTTTTATACTTTCAATATCAGTTGAAGTAGCTGGCACTTTCCAAGAACAAATCATTTAAGTAAAAAGCCTGCTAAACTCCCGTGTCCCAAAATTCTGCCAAATCGATTTTAAACTGGTTACTTTTCACTCCCGATGATCACAGAGTGTAAATTTGATATTCGTTAAATTTGTATTAAGTCGCGGTCGTACAAATTAATGTTAACAGTTCAAAATTTGCTTTAAATATTGTTCTCTTGAGGGTATGCTTCAAGTGAAATATATCATTTTGTGGGTAAAATAAGCTGCGAAGCTTAATTCACAGATGACAGAATGGTTGATGCCTTATTCCCTCCTGAACGTTCTAAAAGCAGAACTATCGACTTTATTCAATTATGTCACCAGTAGACGTAATAAGTTAGAAAAATGGGTAAATATTGTCTCAGTAAAAGTAGTTCTAACTGAAATAAAACAATTACAAGTTCTAGGAACTACCGATATTAATACGAATTTTTATTGCCTTTGCTAGTAACATTAAATCTTTACGTACATCACTTGTCGTAAATTTTTACACCCCTGTTAACTTTTTTGTATACGTATGCAATGTACTGTCTAATATCTCAAACAAAAGAAAATAAATTATTATAAAGTGAATAATATTCTTTTCATTTAGAAATATACAACGCGTTGCAGTTAGATTTGCCCGTTCGCTATCTTGGCAATCGATACAGTTATAATCTTACGTCACTCATAGCGCAATTTTGAAACTATTATTAGAGCTAGTTTATAGGTTAACTCCTCCCCATTCAAGGACATTTAGGTGCGCGCGTCCAGCTTCTTTCTCACGTCGTCAGTTTGCTCCGCCCAAAAACCCGCATGGTAAACTTCATGCAAGTGACATATATGGAACGCCATAGCTTCTTAAATGGTGATGTCCTTTTGATATATGGTGATGTCGTTTTGATAGATTTGATAGATGGTGATGTCGTTTTGATAGATGGTGCTGTGGTTTTGATAAATGGTGATGTCGTTTTGATAGATGGTGTTGTGGTTTTGATAGATGGTGCTGTCGTTTGGATAGATGGTGATGTCGTTTTGATAGATGGTGCTGTGGTTTTGATAAATGGTGATGTCGTTTTGATAGATGGTGCTGTGGTTTTGATAAATGGTGATGTCGTTTTATTTATGGTGGTGTCATTTTGGTATATGGTGCTGTCATTTTATATATGGTGCTGTCGTTTGGATATATGGTGCTGTCGTTTGGATATATGGTGATGTCGTTTTGATAGATGGTGCTGTGGTTTTGATAAATGGTGATGTCGTTTTGATAGATGGTGCTGTGGTTTTAATTGATGGTGCTGTCATTTTGATAATAAAATGACAGCACCATATACCAAAAAGACATCATAAATCAAAACGACATCACCATTTATCAAAACCACAACACCATCTATCAAAACGACATCACCATATATCAAAACCACAGCACCATATATCCAAACGACATCACCATTTATCAAAACCACGGCACCATCTATCAAAACGACGTCACCACCTTCAAAACGACGTCACCATCTATCAAAACGACATCACCATATATCCAAACGACATCACCATATATCCAAACGACATCACCATCTACAAAAACCACAGCACCATCTATCAAAACGACAGCACCATCTATCAAAACGACAGCACCATCTATCAAAACCACATCACCATCTACAAAAACCACAGCACCATCTATCAAAACCACAGCACCATCTATCAAAACCACAGCACCATCTATCAAAACCACAGCACCATCTATCAAAACGACATCACCATATATCAAAAGGACATCACCATTTAAGAAGTGTGTATAGAAGGCAGATGTGGCGTTCCATAGACAAACAGTATTTAATAATGTTAAATATAGGTTTCTTCGCGTATTTTGTAGTGACTTCGAGATAAATTATATAGATCTTCTGTTTTATTTAAAATGTTGATTAATATATCTCTTTTAAAAGAGACCTCTTTCAATCACAGCGATTGAGCTACGGTATCATTGCATTTATTATAAGTGTAGACCGTAAGTTTATAAATTAGTATACATGTAAATTATGTTCGCGGATTTTACACACCGGAATTCCTTGCGTAACATGTTATCCTACATAATTCATAATGACATCTGCTGAACAAAAATATATTGTGATGCATTTTTCATAAAATGCGTTTTTTCAGTCTGTTTCTCAACTCGCCTTGTCAATTTTGATTTCCAAAGTGGAATTCAAACAAAATGTCAACGAAAGTAATTAAATTGACGAAATTATCAATAATTGAGTACATCGATAACTGATTTCGCAGCGTGAAAAATATGTTTGTCTCTGGCAGTACTGGAATCGCAGAGCGTCGCCACAAAAGCGAGGTCATTACATGGGTAAGGAAGTCTACTGACATACTAAGTATCTAATGCCTTACTAAGTATCTAATACGTATTCAGTGCATCTACCAAAAAAAGACGTTGTATTATCATAACCAAGTTCCCTCTCTACTGTCGACAATGAACTCGACAATTTTCCCTTGCGAACAGTGTTTTTACTTTAAAAGCCCTTCAATTTTCGGAGTGCGGTCGGGGCGTTGAGTTTAAGAAAAAAATACAAATCAATGAACAGGGGCGTAGTTACTTCGGCCATAAAATGAAACGGCAGACATGACAGCCAGACCAGTAGATTAATGACGATTATCTCATTTGTTTCCTTTTATCTTATATATTTACATGTATTTCAATTCTTTTTTATTCCAACCAATATAAAAATCTGTAAATGTAGATGAGTGTTGGATACTGCATCCTGACCTGACCTACAATCCAATTTACCACCCGTAGTCATACATGAGCGAAATGTTGGACACATTACTGCAGAGTTACACGATTACTCAAAAGTTTGTAATAACTCTTAACTAACTGGAATTATTTCGGCTTTTTTCACATTTTGAAGAAGAAACATTCGACGAATGATAAAGAAAACATATTTAAAGAATCTGCGGGAAAACGACGTCTTAGTGAAACATTTTGTTTTGCACTGACCGCTGTGTCGTCGTGTCACTGAAGTAAAATATACCATTTTATATACCTGGATACACTCGCAAAGTTCAGTGTAATTGTTTTTAAATGGCTATCCAAATAGTCATAACTATGATAATCATTAGTTTTAATCGTTATATGACATATGATTAACTCACACATGCACGCGTGTCGGTAAAATCACAAGAAGCTCTCGGAAAGTTAACATTTAATGTACATTTGTACATATATAAGAGAACTTGGTAGAGTGCTAGTCTAACTATTTCGACTTCGAAGGCAAACCGATTTTATAGGCTGATATTTTCAAGTTGTTCACCTTCTAGTTATAAATATCAGATCTGTGAGAGAGGTCACACTGAAACGCCAAATTAATTAGGCTATTGGAGTGCTGCTGTACATGTCCAACCGATAGTACAGAGGGGGTTCGACATGTCTGACACGGGACTTTCTGCTGTCAGACAAGCGGCTTTTCTGTCCCGGGTCCCGGTTGTCCGCAGGCTAGCCGAAATGTTGAGGGCAAAAAATTAAAACGAATAAATATTGTACAAAAGTCCTGTTTTACCTAGCCCAGACATTTTAGATCTATTTGCAGTATTGGGATAACATTTTAATCTTGCTTACTTTAAAAGTGCGCTGTTAATGTGTTTTATTTTTATTGTATGCACATGTATTACCTCGTGGAGTAGCCTCAATATTTCGACTGCAAGACAGAAAATTTTTACAAACTGATATTACATCTAGTCTGCCTTTGCGAAGGGCGGCCATCGTATGTAGCAAAAAGCACTTGCGTGCAATTAGTTGGGCTATTCATTGAGGTACGCAATAAAACTTCCATAGTCTATTTCATAAAGTTTTGGGAAAGTTTCATCAATTAGTGTACACCTGGCTCCGCCATTTACCAAATGGCACTTTAATATATACTTTATCCGATACTGCTTCTGTTATGACTTTAATTTTTTCTTTCCATGTTCGGAACGTGACGTCAGAATCAAATAAAGACTGATCGCATGCGCCCCTATTTGACCTTTTCAATGAAAGAACGGAGGGGAGGAGTTAACCGATATCTACATGCTCTATTAATAGTTTCAGATTCGCCTTTGTGTGACGTAAGATTGTAATTGTATTGATTGCTAAAATAGCGAACGGGCAAAGCCAACTGCAACGCGTTGTATGTCGTGTTGGCCTATAATGCCATAAACTTCGAGGGTTGACCGCAACACTGTAGAAAACGAAATAAAGAAGGACTTATAACACTGTTTGCGGTCAACCCTCGACGTGTAAACAAAGCAAACTTGCCCTTCACGTGAGCCCACATCCATTCTAATGCGATGGGTTCTGAAGTGTACAGGGTAAAGGGCAAACATATATGATCATGAGTCGCGGAGCTACTTTTGCTCTGATTTATCCCCCTTACATATGTCGAACAACTCGTCCTTCAGCATCTTTAGGCTGAACGCTCCCCCATGCCCCGGATTTTATAGAACATTTGTCTTACTGCATATTGTTTTCCATTTCAGACAGTTTCCAGTATCTCGTTTTAGTAGTTGCTACGCGAAAACGAATTGGTTCCTTGGATGAAGCCATATTTTGAACTGGCGTGTGCAAGGATTAGCCTCTGTCCTTTTAGATTTTGGTATCTTCAATTCTAAGTCACTTCTTCATTGTTCAAGGTCGAACTGTACATTTCGTCTGTAAACAGAAAAGGTCTTCTTACCTCTCTTAAAGCCCTTATTTAGGTAGACTTCTTCGTCTTGCAACAACAACATTTGTCCTTTCCACCAGGACGGCCCTGCTGTTGACGCAACTTTACGAGGTGAATCCGAGGTCCTTGAAAATTGTGCGCAGGTAGATCTAGTCTACCTTTCCAGGAACCTTTTTACCTTAATATTCCTCAGAATGTATCGTGCCGTCGGTGCCTCCTCACCATTCGACGATATCTCGTGACTGTGTCCCATTTATGTAGAAACTGACGACGGTACAAAGCTTCTAACGTTGTTTTCTTGACGTCTTTGACACCAACACCAATCTCAATTCTAAAAAAATTATATCTAACCTTCCACATGCTCAACGCGTAAATAATTAATCATATTGTTGAAATAACCAATTAAAATAAAAACAGCGCTAACATTTGCACACAAAATTCGTGAAAACGTCTGTTTTTCAATTACCAATTGAGATTTGACATAACAGATAAGTTAACACCTATGAAATGGAAAGATCGACATCATAGTTTTGAGTTCTAACTACGAAGTTGTGAAGCATCACTTCCGCTATTTAATGTATTTGTCTCACAATTTTACTGTTGATAATATTGGTTTCCAATTATGATCAAAATGTCGTCCAAAACAGCTTTTCAAAATCTATTTTTTACAAATATGAACAAGTGTGCAATTTGAATAAATGGTTATGGGGACACGAGATGAGCGTGAAGCACTCCTTCAATCATATTTAAAATGTCGCCTTGATATACAAGTTCATATATTAGAAAGACATAAAATTACAAAAAAATACGAGACTTTACGTCTGTTTGAATGAAATTTACCAGACATTTCTTTATCATTTTTGAAGGTGATTATTATGTAATAATCAACCTTCCTTAGGGTTTGTACCATTATTGGACTGTGCCCAACAACAACCATTTGAACTTTTTCATACGCTAATCAATATAGTGTGATAAAATAAAAGTAAAATCTTCCTAAAAATCTTTTCATGTACAATATTGTTCGCTGATTGCACAAGAATGAAATTACAAATAGTGTTGTATTTCAGCAAATCGAAGGCTTATCTAGGGAAGAAGCCAAAAGGTGCCTTACTTAAACAAATAGTTCCTTTGTGCGCACTTGCGTATTAATCAGCTAAGAAAGTCTTATCTAAATATAGATATAATGGGTTATCGGAACTAAAAGTAGAAACGGAATTTTCCAAGTCGGTCTATATTTAGACATTGATCTGTTTCATATGAAATAAAATGTAAACTGTTTTTTTCAGGGTCAGGAAACAATACCAGTTGAGTATTGGAATTTATTTCATTAAATTGTTTTAAGGCTTCCGTAGTTATATCATATGTGAACGATAAGTACACTCAGTGTGTACAGTATATACACGAAACTTGAAAGTAAATACATGTATATAAAAAAATGAAACAGTTTTGAAACTTCTCTATGCAATAAATTTTACCTGAATGTTTTATGAATTAAACTTGTTTTTTTACCAGAGAAGTGTGGGCTATAACACTGCTTAAATAGCGCCTTTCCCTACCACAACATCTCCCAATTTCAATACTTTGATTAAGTCCTCCATTGCAATTGAGAAGATTTACGTGTAATTTTCATGTTTCTTTTGTCTTTTCAGAAATACCAGTTTTGTACATTGTCATCGCCCTCTGTATATCTGTCACATTAATTAGTGCAGTCATTGGCTATGTCACCTGGGCATTATGTCGTCGTCGGCAGAAACATACTATAACATGGAAGAAGACATTCAAAGATCAAGACAGTTCTCCGGAGTCCATCTTAGACAGAAATCTAAAAATCAGTAAAAGCACACCAGACTTAGCGACCGATTGCGGCAATGCCCAAAACAATTCTAGATATTTGAAGGCAAAGTCATTCTTCAAGTCCCTGCGTCAGTCAACAATGCCTACGGTCTCACAAAGACATCATCTATTTAATCGTCAACTATCTCATCAAATTGATCTCTCAAAAATTGAGTTCTCTGTGCAAAGTGCAAAACACAGCGAACAGCCCAATCTTGGTGTAATTAAACCTGAATTGTATAAACAGGCTTCAATAGAGAGTATAAGATCAGAGCACGCCGTGTGCGGTCAACTACGATACAGCTTACAGTACGATTATGAAGTAGAAAAACTGGTGGTGTTTGTTATAAAAGCGGATAATCTTCCGCCGAAAGACTTTTCTGGGACGTCAGATCCGTACGTCAAAATCTATCTCCTACCAGATCGGAGACAAAAGTTTCAATCCAAAGTTCACCGGAAGACATTGAATCCCGAGTTTCACGAGAAGTATGTTTTCAGTGTCCCGTTCTCTCAACTTGTGGACAGATTATTACAGTTCAACATTTATGACTTCGATCGATTTTCACGACATGATCTAATTGGAACAGTTACTATTCCGGACATTGCGCCTGAGGGCTGTAGGCTAACGACAGAAACATTTTTTGTTCGAGATATACTATCGTCATGTCAGGTTTGTTTCTGCTTATCACAAATCAGCCTACAGCGCTACTGTAACGCAGTCTAATACCCAGTCTGTTTTTCACATCAGTTTGTGTTTAAATGAATGACTCCGTCGCATAATGTGGTCTCATTTCCGAAGTAAATATTTAGAATTGACAAAATAAATGTTTGAATGCAATCAAAAAAATGTAGGCGTAAGTACATTGAAACACATCGTTTTATTCAACGGAATAAAACAGATGATAAATGTGCCAGAAATGTTTAAGTGGTGCCTACAAGCGACAAAGCTGGACAACATTTGAACATCGCTTCTCTGTCGTTGTCCGTCTGTCTGTCGCGTTAAAATTGTACTCTGCCATACCTTTGTATTCCCAATTGGATTGGCTTTAAACTGAGAAAACAGATACATAACATTAAAGAGAATTGCAAAACACAAGAACTGTAATTCTTGAATCAGTATTTTTGCTACTTACACGTGCTATATTTTCTTCAGCAGCCTTCAACATCTCGATCAATGAATGAAACCCTACATTTGAATAAAATACTTCTCATGAAAGTGAAGTAGACAAAAATCATAAATCTATCTAAACTAATGTATGCATTGTTTTACTTGGCAATACCTTGATCGCCATTAAAGAATATTCAGCAAACTTAGATCGAAATACAGTATAATGAAATTAAGTGCATTGAGCAAGAAACATAACTCTGTTTGCAGAAAGTATCTCTGCTCGAAAACTGCTTTTCCTGCAATACATTGACAATTTTTTATTAATTTTCAGAGTTTCTTTTATATTTGACAGTTTCTCTAATATATATTTTGTCTTCAAGAGATGACACATATGTCCAATGGAACACTTATTTAAGAATTTAACAATTTTAACTCACGGGGTTTCAATTTCATACTGAAATTGATAGAAAGATCAAAACTGTGTTATGAATACATTATGTATCGTTCTCAATTATTAGCATAGCGTTTTTTAATCTACAGGAGAAATTTGACCTCGGTGAGTTAATGATAACGTTGTGTTACTTACCAACAGCCGGCCGCCTCACACTTACCATTGTCAAAGCTCGAAATCTCAAGGCCATGGACATAACTGGATCATCAGGTATGACTACTAAACATGCATGGAATGATGAAGCAACATGTTCTTTAGTGGCATCTGTAGTTCTTATTTATACTTGGAGTTTGCTTTCTTTGATTAGCTATGGCAAATACTTCAACATTCCTCTTATACGAAGCTACTCTGGTTTCATAATATTTCTTACAATTTTTCCTAGGGCAATTCTTTTACAAAGACTGATCAAACTGACTTGATTTGTTTAAAATAAATAATTTATCGGAGTCATCATTACGGATCATTACGAAACCGCGTGTTTTTCTATTGAGAAGTACAAGAATATTTTATCAACCGATTCTTTTCATGCATCTCTCTTACAACTGTTAGCTATAGTTTTCTTTAACATTTTGATCACATCTCAATAATTTGTGATGACAAAGACGCTGTGTGCTATCCAGTTTTAGTCTGTCACCCGTTTGTATGCCAATGTTTAGTTTATTGTTATTTTTGAGAGTTCGTAATAACGAACATTCTGACGACGTTTTATGATCTGTTTCAGAAAATTTACCACAGTGTGGTAACGATGCTTTTGTCTGGCTGTTTCGTGATCTTAATATAAGCTGTTTTGTCAGTGGCCTTATCGAGAAACTAACCCTTTTTGTAGTCTTGTAAATTTGAAATGATTTTTGAGAGTAATAAGTTCTTTTTAGATCCTTATGAAACTAACATTTCTTTATGTCTTTCTAGATCCTTTTGTGAAGGTAACACTTGTATGTCAAAATAAGCGGATCAAAAAGAAGAAAACATCAGTGAAACGAAACACACTGAACCCTGTCTACAATGAAGCTATGGTGTTTGATGTACCACAAGAGAACGTAGAATACATAGAACTAATCATTAAAGTCATAGATTACGACAGGTAGATCTAATTAATATTTGTTGATGTGTGTTGTATTTTCTTTCATGCTGATTCAATTTAATCATCTCATTGGGTTCCTTAAATCTCTCTTTAGTTGTTCGTATTATATGCCGATTATACTGGTTTTAATAACAAGGTTTTAAACATACGTGTATAGTTTTTATTTTATTATACACTGACCATTTTCATATCAGATGATATAAAGCAATTTACAACAATTTACCAAAGCTTTTTAAATGTATATACTGTTTGCTAGAAGGTGTGCGCTTTGATATCAATCTAAACGGCGGGTTATATTATATTTAATTCTATATTGCAAAATTTTCCCATACTTTGATGAATCGGCTTTTGATCCTTTACCTCTGCAACTAATTTTCTGAAAATGATAATATGTTATGTCGGTGATGCAGTTCCACTAAGTTTACTTTCAGTTTATGTATAGGTTATAGTTCAAATACAGTTGTTTTAAGAAATTAATTTTGAGCGAGCGAAGCGAGGCGAGAAAAATTAGTTTCTGAAGATAGTTGTTAATTAAAGAATAACCGACTTATAGTTCGACCTTTAACCTTTCAATGGAACAGTCAACAAAAGTAATAGACACACTATTGAGTACATTTCACCACGTGATCTTAACTCGTCTACATGTGTTGTATTGGGATTTTTTAGTGCATTTTGACTGCTTTCTGTTGGATTCTTTTTTTTCTTTGTAATATTTAAATTTAACAAAGTCATTTAACTGGGAACTATCTCAAAAACATGACACATAAGTAATATAACTATAAAGTTTTCTTTTATAAATTTTTACACTCGTTTTTAAAACTCTCTATTTATCTCATTTTGCTAAGAGTCAACTAGGATATTATGATATACATTAATTGCTTGGCAGTCTTTTTGTAAATAACGTTTTTCTTCTCTTTTTGACTGCGCAATTTAAAAAAATACAAAAAAAGCTCTTCAGCGATATTACACTAAATAAAGAAACCCCGGGGCAATACTAAAAAAAAAACCCGGGCAAAGCACAAATGTACGTTGGGAACGCGTGTCTGGTATGCAAACTAGCCACATATTTTTCGCTATATATATCTGGCTTTTTACACAATTTTGCTAAGTGATCATAATATTTGGACAAAATTGCAGTCAGGTAAAACAAAACTCTCTAGATTTTCAAATTTTGTTAGGCACCAGTATGCATGGGAGTCATACTTGGGCCTTGGCAAGTTCATCAAGGGAGAGAAATCCCACAGTCGACCGGGACTATGAACAATTTTTGAAGAAAAAAACTCCTTTTGCACTCTAGTTTTCGTGTGTCGCAAATTTTGCCTACTCCCATCACTACGACGCATGCGCAGTTTCTGTGTAAATGTATTAAAAAGTAAAAATTTAACGATTAATTTTTTCTCATACAGCGAACTTGAGTAAATTATGGAAATGAATCTACGAATTTTGAAGGAAATGGAGTGATCTGATTGGCAAGGAAAGTGGGTCGAACTATTACTTTGAATTTATCAATTTAATACAGTATAATAGAATAACGAGACATTTCAGTCTTCGGAATAAGTCGGCTCAATTTCAAATTCCTAGACAGTGAAAATTGGTCCCAGAACACCGAGGTTTAACAGACAAAAATATCCGTTCAGCTGTGACTATATATCATTCGTATTAAATAATTCATATTGGTCGTACATATCTATCAAGTGAGCATAGATGATGTTTGATTTCAAGTTTCATAAAAACGACTACTACAGTGCTCGCAATTACTCCTGTTTTAGACATAGCTACCTTCTATTTCATTGAAGATAATTCACAGTAGCTCATGTAGCGATAACAAATTAAAAAGTACAAGTGAAGTGTATCAGTTTAGCGTTATTAGACCGAGTGACTTAGTTTTGGTTTTGTTTTGTTTTTTTGTTTTTTGCTTCGAAAGATCAATTTTATACGTGATCTAGATTTCATAAAAAGAAATTTCTGCATTGTTCAAATGCCTTTTTTGTGTCTAGAAACTTGATATGGGAATTTAGTTTTTGTCTCAATTTGACTACCAAATTTTAAACATGGAAAGGAATGCATGCAAACTGCATATTCTTTACCCTTACCGATATTTGTGAAGATTTAGTCGGTCAGGATGTTCAGTTACATTTCTTTGGTTTGAACTACAAGAAGTAATCTAGTTTTTGACTCTAACTAAACTTCACTGGACGTTCTTATATCGTTTCCTTGAAACTAAGTACTTTATGGGACCATTTGTTATGCCTAACTTTGGATTTTTGAAGAACAGTTTGATGAAATGTTATGAAAAATAGGTGAAAAATATTACCGATTCTTGTACCTTGTCTAAATTTTGTAAGGGCAAACATTCTGGCTAAATTTTTTAAATATTGCGACGAATAAATAATATATACGGCGTAATGGATTTGATTTCTGCGATTTTGCATGCCTAGCAAAAGAAATGTTCATCTATTGCGAAGAGGTTTTCAATTAGACTTAAAATTTATAACGGCAACTATTCTGGTCAAATTGAATGGAGAAGTTGAACGGGTAACAAATAATGACACTTTTACGTTCGAAGCATAAATTACCGATAATAAAAGCTCGTCCTGGCATGTCTCACGCGTGTTAGCTTTAAAACAATTGCGGAATATTCCCTTGTCACCTAAAATGTCTATTTAATAGAAAATATTCCCGAAAGTCTGTCATGTTGTAATTTTGGAACGAAGAAACAATCAATGAAAAAGACACTTTTTCTAAAGCAATTTTCTGATTATTTCTATTCTAGGATGAAATGAGATATTAAGTAATAATTGGAAGTGTTTGGTCCTACCAATTTGTCTTACAAGGTAAATGTCTCCTTTCCCGCAGACGATAAATTTAAAACACTTGATTTCTGTTTAATTCACAGGATTGGTCGAAATGAAATCATGGGATGTTGCGTTGTGGGGCCGCGTAATGTGAGCGGAGGACGCGACCACTGGTTTGAAATGCTTGAAAATACTCGCAAACCCGTTGCACAGTGGTATACATTGCAAGAACATTTGGCATATACAGATTACAAAAATAAATCTGGGAAAGGGTGTTTACGGTATCGCCAGGCGACAACAGACTCTACTTGTAGCGAAGATACACAGTGAGCAAGTACCAGTAGGGATTTGGCAATCATGCAGCATATTTGATCATTTATATTTAGATCAACCGGCTTAATCAAATAGCCCCAGCTTCATCATTGAAAATATAGACTTGCGATAGAAAAAGAATTCATCGTATCTGGTGAATCTCTACCCTGTCTATAAGTGGCACCAAGTAACCAAATGTGAGTTGTATCAAGTCACCGCTAAAGGAGTTTGGGGAATGAAACAGAAATCACATTGGCACGTCGCATTACGTCACTTTGCGTTTCAAACAATTGTTCCGGATTGTATAACTTTACAATATTTTTCTATATTGTTTTCAAAATGTGTACACATTTTTGGGACATTGAGAGGATCCGCACAGTAACAGATGATTATCTCCCTTTGTTGTATTTCAAATTACACAAATGGGAAATGTTGTGTACAAGCGTCCTTACTCTAGATCATCCCATTTGTTAGTTTTCTTGTCCGGAATATAATTTTGAACTGTCATTAGACTTTATAAATTGATTAGGAACATTAAGAGGGATGTGTCGAGCGTTCTTGTTTGTCTAATTTTTTATTATCTCCCTTTGTTACATTATCTTGTACGCAATATTCAAGTGGAAATTTATTCAAACTCCATACAGCAATATAATATTTAGATGTTAAAGTTATATTACCCTTCACAATGATCCTCAAAACACAGTGGATGCTTTAAAAACATATAGGAAATAAGTTTTACCAAGTTATTTCTGTTATTGACAAATACAAATTAAGATATACATAACCGAAAGGGTAGATTTTTTATTTTTGACTAGGATCATCAAAAAAGATTTTACAGATTTCCTCTATATTCAATGTGAATGAAACTGTTATACAGATTGTTATTTTTTGGTTATAACTATGACAATGTTTATTATTCTAGGAGTATAAATCACTTATTAATGTTTGTGTAAAATTTCGATGGTCACTTTGAGCGGTTATATCACTTTAAGAATAGTCAAGGTACATAATACGTTGGAACATGAACCACCTTCAGTGACAGCTCTTTTATTATTGATTATTGTTGAGGTATTTCATCATTTTCCCTTACGTATGCCAAAAGTTCAACAAGTTCGTTATTTAATTGATTTTTAAATTTTTTATACAACTGCTTGTGTACAAATGAAATTCACAAATTACCGTATACATGTATCAATATCATAGGTAAATTATTATGATATTTTGCTATGGAATATCTAAATTATTATATTTTAAGATAATGCAATGAACAACACAAATATACATGTAAGCAGTACAATCATTTATTCAAATTAAACTTTAACTCCAGCTCCCTAAGTGTATAAAACCCAAAATATTCACTACTAAAGCTCTGTATATCTGAGTATAAAAATCTCACAGAATTTAGATTTTAGAAAATCAAATAATATCGTTGTCAGTATTGTATAAGCACCCCTCCCATCCCCCTTTCCCGCCGTGTGTCATTATCTTGTAGATACGCAGGATTTACAGCTATTTAAGTAATGGGGGCAATTTCAGGTATGTTGTCAGCTTAATTAGATAAGATTTCCTAGTTTATTCAACCTTTCCCTCTTCTGACTTTCGATCAACAGCTAATCTAAAGACATTGGCTTAAATATTAGCAAGTTCACTGCACTGCGCAAGTACTGGACGACTTCAGAATGATCGATACATATGCTACGGCATGGTAATGGCGTAACTAACGTTCTAAACTAGAGTCTGAGCTTTCAAATGTTATACTTTTGCTGTAGATAATTTATGACAGACGTCCACTTGTGCACAATTTCTGTTAAGACTGCAGAAAACTTTATGTTTGTTCACATTTATTTTCGGCTTATCAAGCACGAAATTACAATTATCGAGATTGTCAAGTGTCTGTCGTGCGCGTCAAAATTTACATAAAGGAGATCCTTTGCTAAACCACTTGGCAAATTTAAACTTCACTTTTGCTGATCCCATCTGTATTCATTCAAATTTGTCATCCATACTAAATTGTCATTCTATAGCAGCCAAGAGAAAACAAAAACTATCTTTCCTAATTTCAAAACAACTTTATATTTAGATAAATTTCTCAGATGACCCTATACCTAATTCCTTCAAATCAGTATGTCTTAATGAAACATGACTGCATGCTAGAGGGTGGTCAGGTTTTCCTTGTTTTGACTATATTGTCTGTAAAAATGTTGGCAAGACTTCAAAATAATTTCATAAAAAATAGTTCTACGTGACCCTCTACCAAATTTACTTCACTGGCGGGAACTTCACAGATTGCCCTTATATGGCGTAAGTGGAAATTTTGAGAATTTACTTGTCTGATTTGAAAATGATTTTGAAGCTTCATGCATAACCTTTCACTGAGTTCGCTATGATGAGTTTGCTTCCTTTAATATTTAGCCGCCAGAAGAAGAACTTATATATTACACTTTGAAAATCTTCTTTAAGAGAAATGTCAACAAAACTGTTTTATGAGAGACATTTTATCAAGCCAACGTTGTAGAATGCAAAACGTTGTATCATATATGATCAATAGAGGCCAATGCCATTGTCCAATTTCAAAGCTGTTTTAAAATTATTATTCTCATGTGACTTTACGAAATTCTATCAGCCTGAAACTCTTTTGCTTCATTAAAGAATTAAAGTTGCCGCTATAAGGTGTGAGTGCTAAGTTATATTACAGATCACATTATTTGAAACTTTGAAAGTCAACTTGTACAGTATTTATGGCTAATGAGCAATGTTGATCTAGTTTACTATTATTGCAAAACAGCTTTGGATGCTGGGAAGCACAAGGTCGTAACTATAAGAGGCACTGCAAGGGCACGTTGGTGTAAATCAATGTTCACAGAATAAATATAAATAGTGTGCTAAATAAAGCATAAATCGAAAGGAAACGGAAATATCGAAAAATACCTGTTCTATTTGATAAGTAGTTTTACTTTTTTATGATGTGGTCATTTTTTTGCGTTTGAAATACTATTAATAAAGTTTAACAATGCAGACTTAACTGAAGGCAAAAGTATGCACTGAAAATACTGATCACCGTATGACGTTATGTTTAGAAATAAGATATGGAACGCCAATTGGTTTTGCCATTTTCAGCAGAGTTCGTATTATTCTTTAAATATTTCTTTTATCATGCGAGACTGGTTATTCATATCAATAAACATTTCTATAATTCTATTTCAAGTACAACTGGGTGTTATAACTATAATTTAGTTTATATTTTATGTCCCTGCCCCGGAGATAAAGTAGAAATCATGACGGCTGTCCAACGTGTAAACTTTATGAAACATATCTTATTCAAACAAAGTGCCTTTTTACTGAAAGGACTTAAAATGGGTCATGGTAAAATTCTATTTTTGGAAAACTTACATTATTCTTCTATTGTTGATTTGTAGCATTCTTTCTTCTTGAGCAAGTTAGATAATTTACTTTCCAACGCCTTATCAGTATTTGTGTTGTGTACTTTGTCCTCTGTCTTTTCTTGTAAATCGGTTATTACTATTTGTGCTTATTTTTTCTGATGATGCGGTTGCTATAGGGTGCTTTACTTAATAACACATGACTAGGGGTTGCTTTTATTCCCTGGGTAGATCTAGTTTCGGTGAAATCGGTTGCTAACACTTGTCTCGCATTCTTTCCAAAAGCAAATATACGGTCATCAGTATTTTCAGTGCGTTATTATAATTACTATAAAAGAAATGTTACGACAATAAACTGCATTAACCTATGGACTTTTATACAGTTGTATTAAATAGCACATATTTTTCTAAAGTTTTGCACACATTTTATCGTATCTGTCGAACTTTTCAAACCTACAGAAACCCATCAGTGCATCTTTATCTTTTTATAATTTGAGTTTTCATCAAATCATCTTGAGTTTTCAAAGTACACGCTCTTGCAACGAAACATGATCATGTAACTAGGTACCGCCGCTTCGAAATCGGCTAAAGGCATAGATCATCATGTTCGATGACAGTACCAAGGCGTGAACGAACATATGTCTACTCTGAAATTTAAATCATGAATTGAATTTTTTCAAGATGTTATGATGAAAAACAAATACAAAGGAGGCATTGTTGGGTTTCCGTACAAGTTAGCTGTGTTATATGTCATAAATCTATTTTAATATTTTATAATAAAGTACCATAAGATTTTAAGACTTTGTTTTAACTTACAGTGTGTCTCGAATTATATCTGCGACGAAAAATGTTTGAAAGCCACAACACTTATGTACCATTTACACAGGAGCGTCGGATACCCACGACAGATTCATTCCGTAAAGAGTACCGCAAGTGCACGTTCACAAATCTAACTATCCGCGCTAACGATCTAGACACTGAAAGAAAGTTCAGTTTCAGTATTTTACAGCATTTGGAGTCAAAAGCATGTCTAATTTAAGATTGATTTCGGTTAAAAATACCTCTTTATGTTGCTGTTCCACGGTTTCTGTAGCTGCAATGCGCAGTAGTTATTAAATCAATTTAACAGCTAGACGTCTTAATGTTTTAGTACCAGCTTCTTGTAACAACATTTAGTTGGCTTTGCTGATTCATCTTCTATCGTTAGTTCAACAAATCTAAACAAACCATATACAGTTGATTTCACATTCAAAATGTATGTCAGACAACCACGGCAGTCGAAAAGCTATGTGCATTAATGCATAAAATTAAAAGACATGGTGAACAAAAACAAGATTACCAGTCCTGAAAATAATTCTGGGGGAACAAAGGTTATGGGATCGAAGGGATATAAAGCTCCTTGCGGAAACCAAAGACATACACTTGCCAATCCGACAGACAACTTTTCTCCTGCTTTTTCTCAAGTATTTCTGTTTTGGAAAAATCTATCTTTTAGAGTTCATCTCTGCTGAGTTAGAGAATTGTGGTAACAAATCTTTGAAAAAGTCATTAAAGAAGTCATTACTGATAAGAAATATCTTGATAAGACTTTAACGACCGATTTCAGACTAGTGAATTCGTATCTCCTTAATTATGAGTGGACCTTCATCAGAATTTCTTTTCTATGTTGAGGCAATACTTTTACAAAGGAAACAAAAAAGCATAGCGATATGCACTAACTGAAACATTTGAGCGAAAACTGAATGTCAATGAACGCGTTATAAAACTGGTATAGAGTTCTTTCCAATAAGAAATTAAAAACTTTAATTTATTCTCGAATACTTTCGCATTGAAGTTTCAAGACTTTCTTGTCACCAATTATTGGAAACTTTGCCAGTGGAAGATGATTAGCTTCAGATTACATCTCTCATTACAGCTCCTAGATACATTCAACCCTGCTTCAGGGACACAGTCTACTTAATTACACAGTAAGAAACTTGTGATGAATGTCTAGCCATTGGTTTTACTTTTTTTCTATATATGCATAAATAGTTATGTTATTTATAAATCATTTGTCTTTGGGTCTATTAATTAAGTAGGTCTCGTAAGATCCATGCAGATGAAAAAAAACTTCAAAACCCCGCTTATTGTTTAATAGGAAAATATTCTATTTTTATGCACCCGAAGGGTGGCACATTAAAATTGCACCGTCCGTCTGCCCGTCCGTCTGTGTGTCCCCTACATTTTTTCGTGTCCCGGTTGTAACTTTGTCAAGCATTGAAGGATTTTAAAATAACTTGGCACAAATGTCTAGCACATCAAGACGACGTGTCGCGTGCAAGACCCACGACCCTACCTAAAAGGTCAAGGTCACATCTAAAGTTTGAAGGTAATGGAATCCTGTATACATGCACACATTTTTGTCCGGACTGTAACTTTGTCAAGCATTGAAGGATTTTAAAATAACTTGGCACATATGTTCAGCACATCAAGCCGACGTGTCGCGTGCAAGACCCACGTTCCATCCTCAAAGGTCAAGGCCACACTTAGTGCTTATATATAATGGAATCCTGTACATATACAAACATTTATGTCCGGACTGTAACTTTGTCATGTATTGAAGGATTTTAAAATAACTTAGCACAAATGTTCAGCACATCAAGACGACGTGTCGCGTGCAAGGGTGGCACATTAAAATCGCACCGTCCGTCTGTGCGTCCCCTACATTTTTTCGTGTCCCGGTTGTAACTTTGTCAAGCATTGAAGGATTTTAAAATAACTTGGCACAAATGTCTAGCACATCAAGACGACGTGTCGGGTGCAAGACCCACTTCCCTACCTGAAAGGTCAAGGTCACACTTAGTGTTTAAAAGTAATGGAACACTGTATGCATTGTAGCTCTGTCATGCATGGAAGGATTTTAAAATTACATGGCACAATAATTGAGCACATGGAGAGTACACAGATTCTCTTGTTTCTATGTTGCTATATCAGGAAATAGTGTCCCGCTTCCTGGTAGCCATGTTTTGATGCATTTTTGTCTGTTGAACAATCTTCATGGGTCACCGGAGTAAAATTTTCATTTTTTTATTTGTGCTAGATGCATTTGAGAAGATTTTTATACAAGTCTATATTTAATACAAATAGCCCACCGGGTGTGGTCAGTTTTGGTTCCATGGACATAATGTTGACGGACAGTTATAGGAATACCAGAAAATTCAACTCACCAGATAGCCAAGCTCAGGGTCTTTGAGTTTGAAAGAAAAGATACTTTCCTTTCAGTTGTCTCGAAGTTCTGCATGTAACAATGTGGATTCCAAGAAAAGCTTTTTCAAATTAAGAGGAAGATAAGCCCCGCCCCTTAGGGTTCATGTTTTTGTTGAATCAAAATGAGTTATACTTCTCCATCTTACAACTTTCAAAGGGATCCTCCGTGGAAACTTACTGGTTTAAAAACTTAGAACACTGTAGAGACATTCCTGTGAACTTATTTGAATATTACAAATAATTTCATAAAAGAAGATATTTAAATTTAATATAGAACACTCTGAATAGAAGTTCATAATAATTACTTGTAACAATTGTTTGAAAATGTAACCCATGGTTTCCAGTTAAAAGCTTTTAATTTATAAAATATAGGCATGTAGGGAAAAACAAGCCGTGTTACCGAAGGGATGTGGAATCAAATGGCTTGAAAAAATGACTTGGTTGGGTTGCGCACCATAAACCGGTTTAAGCTCCCCAGTGGTGTTTTTGCCACTGACCGTTCCAAGGCGGTGCCCCACTGTGTTCCTTTGGTGTTTTTTTTTGCCCCCCGCGCCCCCCCCCCCCCCCCCCCCCCCCCCCCCCCCCCCCCCCTGTTTGCTTTGTGTGCTGGTGGTGGGTGTGTGTGTGTGTGTGTGTGGTGTGCACTTCTGGGTGCTGTGGGGCTCGTTTGGGGGCTGCGTTTTTGGTACGTGGCATTCCCTGTTTGATATTATTTTTGTTTTTTTGAACAATATTGTGGCTTAGCACAACTTTCACCAATAGCTTTGAAGCAGCAAGTTTCTTAAAGTGCCTTGTAGCAACTAGATGATTATATATGTACTCAACAGTCCTTTTTGGATGATATGTCTAAATGATAAAAATACAATTTTGGCGATTCGTCGAGTGAACGAGATTTATTCTCGTTCTGTCGATCTCAGCATTTCGTATGGCAGCGGTGAAATATCACAATGGTCGAATAGCGAGCTTAATATTTTGTAAGACTTACATATAAATACCTTGCTTAACAGCACGTTGTTCCTTGTTGAATTTAGCACAACATTTTCCTCACATACCAGTGGCACAAGTGGCACATGTTAACTGACTGTTTTGACGCACAGGACGATCACAATAGTTCACCACGAGCCTTTCGTGCTTAAATGAGCTAAAGAAAACTGGGACACAGTCTAAAAATGTATTTCATTTCCTAAGAACTTTTATCAAATTAGGAAATGGATTTTTTTGAGTGATAATACCAGTGAAAACATCACAGTTTAGAGTTCAGAAATTTAATAATCTAATTACAAAGTACAAAGATGGTCCGAGTGATTAATTACTAAATAATCCTTATCGGCATGATAGATAGATAGACAGATAGATGATAATCGACTCATACTGTTTCTGCGTTCTGTTATACTGAATGTTATATAAAATATATTAAAGCACCATTTTTTCAAATTTCATTTGCAGACAGTATTCTAAAACAATTTTTTTCTGCCATCGGTAAGGGCTTATACATGGATTATACAGACTAAATCTGGTGACAATCTATCAATTTTTCTTGCCAAGTTGTTGACAGGATTTAAGTAGCTTAAGCTTAAGTAATCCTCTATACAAACAGGAGTGGAAAACTGTCACAAATGACACCAGTCGCGTTTGCAGTAATTCATACCGTTTTAAAATGCAATGATAAACAAAACACTTCATCATCGAAGAAACAGCATTGTAACTCCAGAATGACTGTCGTTATATGGCTGATATTGAGACTAGGTCAAATAAATATAGCATACTGGAATTTAATGATACAGAACAGATAGTTTTAACTTTGAGACATGTTAAAAACTCAAGGACTTGAAACTTGGCAATTATGCCCATGAACATTGTAACCTGGTTTGATAACTGCACAAAAGGTACAATGTATTGAAGATAGAATGGACAGGATTTTGCTAAACCAAAGGCAGTACACTGGCACTCTGGAGTGCTTAGAGCAGTCTTACCAGTTAACAGATTGGTCTAGATGTCCTATAAAAAGTTCAAACACTTTTGTTGCTGATCAGATAACAAGAGGCCTGTCTGGACTGTTATGAGTATGCCATGTGAAATATTTTGCTTGGTTATCAAGTAAAAGCTAACATTTGTAATGGTGACTTTGACCCATTTTCCCCAAAAACTGAAGGGATCATCTACTCAGTAAGACCAATCATCCTTTGAAGGTTGAAGACTGTGGGTGATGTATATCTGAAGACATAGAGTGGAAAAGATTTTCAAAGTTCCGGACACTGACCTTTACCTTGAGCCAAAAACTAAAGGGATCATCTAGAAGTTGCAGTGAACCTTCTGAGCAAGTTTGATGAAAGTTGAATGAAAAATGTGACCTGTAGAGGGTTATCAAGGAAACCATATCAGAGATCACTGTGACCCTGACCTTTGACCCCAAAACAATACAGATCATCTACAAGTTGCAGAGATTCTTATATGCAAGTTTCATGAAAGTCACATTAAACTTGTGACCTGTAAAGCGTTATCAAGGAAAATCTAATGCAGGTCACTGTGACCTTGACCGTTGACCCACTGACCTGAAAATCAATAGGGATCATCAACATGTTGATGGGAACCTTTGAGCAAGTTTGATGAAAGTTGAAAGAAAACTGTGACCTGTAGTGTTATCTAGGAAACATTATAGGTCACCGTGACCTAGACCATTAAACCCACTGACCCAAGTAATAATAGGCATCATCTACATGATGCTGGGAACCTTCTGAGCAAGTTTGATGAAAGTTGAATGAAAACTGTGACCTATATATGTACCCCATAAATGCCAAACCAACACAATTCAAGAATAATTATAAGAATTCATTCCAAAGAACTAGATGTCTTTTGAGCATTTAAAACATTAATTTCTACAGAAGTCTGAAAACCGTGCAGTACTACATGTAATAAGTTTTTGTCCTTAAAAAACTTGTCTGTACAGTCAGATGGGTGTCACTGTCTCTACCAAACTGAGGACCTTACATATGAATCAGATGACGTAGAAATTTAAAAATCAGTAGAAATCATCTACAGTATTGTCAGCGATCAACAATCTACTGTGTCAGAGGATCCTAGGTACAAGAGGGCCAAGATGGCCCTATATCGCTCACCTTGGTACAAGTCCACTTGCCTGGTGGAAGATCACTAGATAATGTTATATACCAAATAAGTTTTCCTATATACGCCTTTGTAAAACAAATGATTCCCCCCCCCCTCGGGCACAGTCTATTTTGACCCCAGGGGCATAAATTGAACAAACTTTGAAGAGGTCTACTAGCCAATGCTACATGCCAATTATCTATGCTCTAGGCCTTGTGGTTTCAGAGAAAAAGATTTTTAAAGTTTTCCCTATATAAACCTATGTAAAACTAAGTGACCCTCAGTGCGGGGTCAATTTTGACCCGGGGGTCATAATTTGAACAAACTTGGTGGAGGTACACTAGCCAATGCTACATGCCAAATATCTAAGCTCTAGGCCTTGTGGTTTCAGAGAAGATTTTTAAAGTTTTTCCTACATAAGCCTATGTAAAACTAAGTGACCCACCGTGCGGGGTCAATTTTGATCCGGGGCTCATAATTTGAACAATCTTGGTAGAGGTCCACTAGCCAATGCTACATGCCAAATATCTAAGCTCTAGGCCTTGTGGTTTCAGAGAAGAAGATTTTAAAAGTTTTTTCTATATATTCCTATGCAAAACTAAGTGACCACCCTCGTGGGGTCAATTTTGACCCGGGGGTCATAATTTCAACAAACTTGGTGGAGGTACACTAGCCAATGCTACATGCCAAATATCTAAGCTCTAGGCCTTGTGGTTTCGAAGAAGAAGATTTTTAAAGTTTTTACTATATAAGTCTATGTAAAACTAAGTGACCCCCCGTGCGGGGTCAATTTTGATCCGAGGGTCATAATTTGAACAATCTTGGTAGCGGTCCACTAGCCAATGCTACATGCCAAATATCTAAGCTCTAGGCCTTGTGGTTTCAAAGAAGAATATTTTTAAAGTTTTTCCTACATAAGCCTATGTAAAACTAAGTGACCCACCGTGCGGGTCAATTTTGATTCGGGGCTCATAATTTGAACAATCTTGGTAGAGGTCCACTAGCCAATGCTACATGCCAAATATCTAAGCTCTAGGCCTTGTGGTTTCAGAGAAGAAGATTTTTAAAGTTTTTTCTATATATTCCTATGCAAAACTAAGTGACCACCCTCTAGGGGTCAATTTTGACCCGGGGGTCATAATTTGAACAATCTTTGTAGCAATTTCAAGTATTTGTAATTTGTTCACCAAACACCGAGAGGTTTGACATAGTGACCTTGAAATCAAAACAGGAATAACCACTTTTAGGGGCATAAAAAGACCTATGGATGGATGGATTTACAGAGCAAGCAAGACAGTTTCAAAGTAATATAGCCTTTCTTCTTGAAAGTTACACAAAAATTACATTCAATTCAAACAAATAAATATCAGAAATGTGCCCATGGGACACAGATGATCTAGCCGATCACATCACTATATAATCAGCACTTTATTAACAGATCCAAGTTAACGCTTCTGCATTTTCAAGTGTTTCAATTGTACTAAAATATGAAACACCAACATTTGAACAATACCATCTTAATATTTTTCATAAATTTCAACTCTATTAAAGTGACATTATGCGCATTTTTTTCAAGTAAAAATCTAGCTGAATATGTGTGTGTACAAAAGCGTAGAGTAAATAATAGCTTTTAACCCAATACACCAAACTCTTCACGCTACCAGTATGAAATAATAACTTTCCAAATATTGATTTTCTTATTTGACTGGGAGAGTCAATTTAAGAAAAGAACAACTTCATGCAGGAGTTGCTTCCCTTCCACTGCCGAAATCAACAACTACACAATCAACTATTATTTTATCAGTCCGATTTTTTTATATCTAAAGCACCAACTTCAAATACTAATGCGGCATAATCATTAATTTAACATATTCAAATGAACAGCAACCAAAAATTGCTTTTATAAAACTGTCACCAAAAATACACTGTGTGCAGTAAGATGCGCATAATGTCACTTTAAATGAAAAATCCAACAACAAAATTACAAATGTCCATAATTCTCACAGATAAACATGTCACATGACCAAAACTTGATCAGTTTACTATTACAAGAGGGCCAAGATGGCCCTATATCACTCACCTTGGTACAAGTCCACTTGCCTGGTGGAAGATCACTAGATAATGTTATATACCAAATAAGTTTTCCTATATACGCCTTTGTAAAACAAATGATCCCCCCCCCCCGTGCGGGGTCAATTTTGACCCCAGGGGCATAATTTGAACAAACTTTGAAGAGGTCTACTAGGCAATGCTACATGCCAATTATCTATGCTCTAGGCCTTGTGGTTTCAGAGAAAAAGATTTTTAAAGTTTTCCCTATATAAGCCTATGTAAAACTAAGTGACCCCCGGTGCAGGGTCAATTTTGACCCGGGGGTCATAATTTCAACAAACTTGGTGGAGGAACACTAGCCAATGCTACATGCCAAATATTTAAGCTCTAGGCCTTGTGGTTTCAGAGAAGAAGATTTTTAAAGTTTTTACTATATAAGTCTATGTAAAACTAAGTGACCCCCCATGCGGGGTAAATTTTGATCCGAGGGTCATAATTTGAACAATCTTAGTAGAGGTCCACTAGCCAATGCTACATGCCAAATATCTAAGCTCTAGGCCTTGTGGTTTCAGAGAAGAAGATTTTTTAAAGTTTTTCCTACATAAGCCTATGTAAAACTAAGTGACCCCCCGTGCGGGGTCAATTTTGATCCGGGGCTCATAATTTGAACAATCTTGGTAGAGGTCCACTAGCCAATGCTACATGCCAAATATCTAAGCTCTAGACCTTGTGGTTTCAGAGAAGAAGATTTTTAAAGTTTTTCCTATATATTCCTATGCAAAACTAAGTGACCACCCTCGCGGGGTCAATTTTGACCCGGGGCTCATAATTTGAACAATCTTGGTAGAGGTCCACTAGACAATGCTACATGCCAAATATCTTAGCTCTAGGCCTTGTGGTTTCAGAGAAGAAGATTTTTAAAGTTTTTCCTATTTGTTGCCATAGCAACCAGAGTTCTGCATGGAATGGAATTCTTTGAACAATTTTGGTAGAGCTTCATGCAAGGAACATTCCTGCATAGTTTTATCAACATTGGCCTAGAGGTTTCAGAGGAGATGTCATTTGAATCAAAATGTTGACGGACGACGGACAATCATCGATCAGGAAAGCTCACCCTGGCGTAGCCAGGTGAGCTAAAAAACCATTTCAAATCTAACAAAACATATTGGGTGTCTTTCTCTACTTACATGTACTTATAATGGAAACTGTTGTACCATGGACAAACAATGTGCTGAATCAGCATCTCTTGAATAAGCTCGTTAGAGAGTCATGTATTTAATAGGACCATTTCACTGAGAAAGTTTCAACGACTGTGCAGTGATTTTACTTCAGATTTTACTGACATTCAGGGAAATTGGCAGTGCCTTCTGTCTGCATGTTTTTAACAGCAAAATCACTTTAAATATCTTGGTAGAGTCACATAAAAAAAGTTTGCGGGATTAATTTAAAATGTGGCCAATAGTTTCATAGAAAGTACGTACAAACAAACATTGTGTAAAGGGAAATGAGCTCTACATCAAGGCAGACATGTCAACTGACCAATCAAATTAGCTCCACCTGCTACCATGGTGAATGAACGAATCCTGTGAAATACTGAAATTATTTGAAAATGTCTCCTATGGCTTAACAGAATACTTTTAAAACAATTCTACAAGAGTATCGAGAAAACTTGCCATGCCCTCTGGTGGAAATATTTGTTGAAAAACCAAGATACATGTATGAAAATCAAATAACCCTAGGGCAGGACAAAGTTTAACTTCATGTTAAGATTTGATTAAACTTTGCGAGGGATCACAAGGAAAGGTTGACACCAATTATATTAGTCAGGGGTTTGTTGTTTTTAGACGAATAGGGTTTTCAAGGATTTCATTACTGCAAAACTTTAGTAGATCTACAATGTAAGACCTTCATGGAACATCAATGTCAAGTGTAATCAAATTGATTTCATAAGATGACATCTAACAAAGACAGAGGTCAGACAGATACGGAGCTAAGAGTGGCAAGTATTATGAAGTAAAGTTCATCCAAGAAATTTACAAGGAGGTAACAAGAGCCATGATTGCCCTACATCGCTCACCAGAGTACCATTGCTCCAAAAGGCAAGAAAGGTCAAAAGTCCCAAGGTTCAAAACAATCCGGGTCAACCGACAAGAATTTTGAAATCTACTTGAAGAAATTTGACTAGTAGATTTAGTTATAACAAGCCGTGTATTGTTCAATCTCATAGCTCAATTTTGCCCAAGGAATGATTCAATTACTTTATTACCATATCATAACCAAGTTTAAATACTTCAAAGTAGATTTTTGTAAGAATTATTCACTCTCAATACATTGCAATATGTATCGCAATAGTGTCAAGTATTGTAATTTATCACGATACAAAATTTCTGGCAAAACCCATCTCTAATCATGTGTCTTTGTATTTCATTAAGTGGAACCTGTAGTTAACTAAATGGGTGTTCAGTAGAACACTTGTGTCGCCCTCTTACACTTTGTCAGTATAACCAATAATTTTGTGACAAAAACTAAGTACAAAAAGGGGAATTACTCTGTCAAATATGACCTTGACGGTTTTGACCTACAAAATTTGGTGGCATCTAGTCCCTTTTGACATAGGCAATACAATTTTAAAGTTTGATGAAGAAATCCTAAGAAATGGCAAAGTTATAGCCAAAATCTAAGTACAAAAAGGGGCATAACTATGTCAGATATATGACCTTGACCTACAAAATTTGGTGTCAGCGCGACCCTTGTCATAAGCAATACAAATTAAAAGTTTGATGAAGAAATCTTAAGAAATGTCAAAGTTATAGCCAACTTTAAGTATTTGTTGACGGACCGACGGACAAAGCGATCAGCCTGCATCGCCTTTTCTCCGAAAGGGCAACACAAAAAACTAGTGTTATATTAATTTTAATATAAATTAAATATCGTCATGATTGAAAAGATCTTATTTATCATGAACTAATGAATGTTTAATTAGTCTATCATGGCGAGTGAAAGCCTTTGGACACATAGAACATTCAAAAGGTTTCTCTCCACTGTGATCATAGCTATGACGTTTTAAATGTTCCGCCCTCATGTACGATTTACCACACTCTAAGCAACGATATGGGCGTTCATTAGTATGTCTGCGGTAGTGCCTTACTAAATGCTCTCGTCTGCGGTACCGATATCCACATATTTCACAATTAAATGCTCTATCCTCCGTGTGAATTTTTGTATGAACTCTAACTTTCTCTCTCGTTTTAAACTGCTTCTCACAATATTCACACTGATAAATAATATTTGGTGTTTCTTGAGCACCCTTTCTTTTCCTGCCACGTTTTTTCGGACTAGCTGAGCTTGAACTCTCGTATTCAGTGCTATCATCAGACAATGATGTTCCTGGAACATTTCTATATTTTGATTTTGTCAATGTTAGTCGTATTCTAGGTTTCTTCCGCTTCCTCCCATCCTTTTTCTTGTTCATGTCTTTCAGTGTATAAGCCACATTTTTTGCTGCTTTTCTAATCTGCTCAATATCATCATCAATTCCACTTTTTCTGTCTTTCTTTTTCCTTCCCCTTTTGTTCGGTGGGCTTACTTCAACTTCATACGTCCCTATTTCTACTTCTGAAGCTATATCTTGATTCTTAATGGTTTCTGAAGCTGCTAAAATTGCTTCAACAGATCGTTTTGAAGGAGATGTTCTCTCTTCATCAAAAACGGGTTCCATTTTAAAATGAATTTCACCTGTATTTGGATGATAAACACTAACAGGGTCAGTGTAAGTCGACCTCATTCTATAGAGATCATCATTGTATGTATTAAGATTATCAATTTCTAAATTCTTTGACGATGATGGTTTTAAAGTGAATTTTGAGCTACCTGGAGATTTAGTTGGTGTGCTGATGATTCGCTCTCTGTGACTAGGAATGTATGTATCCTTCCGCTGCAAATACATCGCTGTAAGCGGTTTACTGCGAACTATCTCGTCATCTTCATCAAGACTCTGAGACGTACTTATCTCTTCCTCGCCGGCTTCTTCTATAATGAGGCCACTTTCGTGATCCGTGAGTGGAGCAGAAACCTGTTCACTGTTTCCAACAGACATCGGTCTCTGTATGACTGGAATGGAGCCGATATAGTCATGGTGGTAAATACTCTGACTGAGTCTGTCAGGAATCAACTCATCCGACACTTCTACCTTCATATTAACATGCTGTTCCATTGACGTCCCTGACATAACTTTATCATTTACGTCAGTGTCTGAATCATCACCGTTATACTGATTTAGTTCTGATGTGGCAAGACTTCTCGGGTGTGTGATCAAGATCTTGTTTGTCGATATATCCCCTGTATGTATCACTACATGTTCCATAGGTAGTGGGGCACTGTAATTATGCTGGCTGGCATCCAGTGTTATCTGTACTGGAAGCTGGTTACCATCTGTCACCTGTATCCAATAGAAAGTATATTCAGTTAACACTAGCAGTCCATGAGTTCTCATCTAGCCAATTGCAACTGACTGACTACAATTGTAGGACATTTTACCTAGAGCTCACTCAATCAAGAGTACTTTTAGAGTAGTATTATAAAATGGAAGAATTTATGTCTAAAATTAAAGTAAAATAAGTAAAAGGAGAACTGCATGGCAGTTTTAAAGTCCTTTATTTGTTATTTAATGTGTCCTTGATTAGATATGGGTACATGTACAATTTACGTGTATGTATGTTACCCTAGTAAATTTGTGCAATAACCTTGATTTGTCTACCACTTTCCAATGTTGCTACATGCATCAACTTCTGCAGTGGCGACAGAAATTTGTGACTGGCAACACATATTTTAGCCAAATCAACCAAAATTAGCCTAAAAATGACAATTATGGACAAACGAAGCAATTTTAAACCCTGAGGAGGACCTATACAAGCACAACATTGACAGTCAAACTAGACAAGTGAATACCGAGACAAGTAGTAATCAGATGCATGTACATTTCATCAAGTATCTCTTGTTTTAATTGCCTTACTTCCTGTTGAAAATCAACTGTACATGTATGTACATGTATATTTGTACATGTAACAGCTATGCCTTGTTCATTTGCGATAAACATTGTGTTATATTAAACATATGTTTAATTGGCAATATGGACCAAAATACACCATGACACTTTTTTTGAATTTACATTAACAAGTTGTATGTATGACAAAAGAAACAGCCAAGGATTTTTGTATCTCATCAGAGAAGTTTGTTATTCACAAGAGTCTACTTGAAAGAAATTCACATGTAAAGGGATGATCAATGTATTATTACCTGAATGTTACATGTATTTGCATAGATTGTTCCATTTACCAACTGTACATTCATATTCTCCTGTTCAACAGGTACATGTGCTGTGCTCTCTACTACTTCCTCCTCCATGTCACAAAACTTTTCTGAAAAGCAAAAAAAAACTTTTATGAATTTTAAAGACAAAGGACTCTTGCAAAAATTATGTTATTGTACACACCTGCATTTATTACAGCCCACATTTTCAAACTTTAGTTACAGAGCAGTCAATTTTGAGGAGTGAAGTCAAGGTGGTGCACCTACATGTATCACAGGGTGGGTCCCAGAAACATTACAACAAGAGCCATGTTACACATGGTTAATCCCCCTGCCGGGCAGAAGTTACCTGAAGATTGTACTTTCGTACATTTTACTTGGTGAGAGGAAATCCTTAAAAAGCCGTATAGTTATGATCATGCTGAGTACAGTTTTCAAGTAAGTGGAAAAAGAATAAGGCAAAGAAGAGAAGGTTTGCAAAATTATAGTAATGTTCCTTATCAGTATAGGTATGATATTTTTCTATTTGACTAAAAGTAGGCAAGGTAGAGTTATTGTTCTTGCACACTGCACTTCCTACCAATGTGCTATGTCAGTGTATTAAGATTGAAGAAAATCCCTCAAGAACTTTTGCAGTTATGCTCCAGAAATTTTTTTCAAGTAAATCTGATAAAGGGGAATAACTCTAAAAGTAGGCAAGGTAGAGTTATTGTTCTTACACACTGCACTTCCTACCAATGTGCTATGTCAGTGTATTAAGTTTGAAGAAAATCGCTCAGGTACTTTTGGAGTTATGCTCCAGAAATTTTTTTCAAGTAAATCTGATAAAGGGGAATAACTCTAAAAGTAGGCAAGGTAGAGTTGTTGTTCTATCACACTGCACTTTCTACCAATGTGTTATGTCAGTGTATTAAGTTTGAAGAAAATCCCTCAAGGACTTTTGGAGTTATGCTTCGGACAAAGTTTTTCAAGTAAATCTGATAAAGGGGAATAACTCTAAAAGTAGGCAAGGTAGAGTTATTGTTCTTACACACTGCACTTCCTCCCAATGTGCTCTGTCAGTGTATGAAGTTTGAAGAAAATCGCTCAAGTACTTTTGGAGTTATGCTCCGGACAAAATTGGGACGGATGCACAGACGGACGGAGACCATTTCTAATTTCCCCTTCGCCTTTGGTGGGGGGATAAAAAAGTCATGCATGCCCTTTAGGGTTCATACATGCACATATTTTAGGCAGTAAGATTCCTTGGATTTTTATTAATTAGTTTAATTTTCCAGATAAAGATTTGGTAAAAAAGGGGTTCCATCTGACTCTGGATTAGAGATTTCACCCTTTGAATTTACAAAAATCTACATACATTATGTTGTTCTGCTGAATTCAAGTTGCCTAGATATTTTTTACATAAGAATTAGATAAAAGATGGGCAAAACCAAGTCATCAAAATTAGTATTCCACATGACCCACAAAGTTCATCAGCTTCTGGAATACCTGGTTACAGCTAGAAATCAGAACACAGTCCTCTATTCTGCCAGTGCCAATGACATTTTTGGAAGGTGGACATTATGAATACTGAGGACATTCATTTTAGTTTTACAACATGATCATTAGACTTCATGTTTTACATTATAAATTATGTCCTTGCAATTACCAGTCTGTACTTCACAACCTTCTTTGTGTATTAATGTTTAACCCAGAGACTGATCAGTCAATAGGTATTAGTCGGTTTATATTGTTGAACACAACTTTAATTTAAATCAGCCCAAATCATAGAAGTGAAACAAAATAGAATTTACGTGATAATTCTAAATAAAGTTCATTGAACACCACCCCAATCAGAGGCATGTCAAGATACTGAAAAAGCTGAACTGTATGTTAAACAAATTCAAAGGGCAAACATTGCCAACTCTATTTTAGGGTTACACTGAATGACTGATGGTGGAAACAGTAGCAGGTATTCGTATGCAATTTATGACAGTGTTGGGCGGTCAAAACCACCCCTGGTCAATACTACAAAAGTGGTCAGTAACTGTCAAATTGTGGTCAATTGAATGTTTTGTGATAATTTTTGGCTATTTAATGAAAACAATGAACTAATAATTCATATTGATAAAATAAAGATGATGGTCAGTTAAATCCACTGGTCAATACCTCCAACATGGTCAGTCAATTTAAGTTAGTATTGGCTGTTAGGTCTATTGTGGTCAATACTGGTTGATTGCTCATTTTTGGGGTCCATCTTTAATGCCTAGGTAAAACATCCAATCAAATTTTTATTATCAATAGTGTTAAAAATCAAATGAATAAAATATAAGAATTCAAATAAATGAATTAAAGGTATAAATGCTCTGTTAATGCTTCTATTCCATACCTACTAAGTGAGCTTTCTAGTCAGTACTGGTAAACTGATAAAAGACTCTTTGAACCAAGTGATGTTTCTTAAAGTGTATGCATAATGTTGACATTGTCTTAATGGAATTACACAAGTGTGAACTGAAATGTGGCAGGTTATTTGCTGTCAGGGCAGCGTAGGTGTGAATAACACCTCTGCAAAGGTGTCCCATATTTTTTGTCAATATGATTAGTTTATGTATAAATTAACATAAATAAGCTATAAAGCCTTTAAGCAAGGAAGATTTAATTAAAATTTTAAGTGTATTACTTATAAATTAGACATATTTTTTCAATCAATCAGTATGGACCCTCGGCCCAGTCGTTACTAAAATTGTGGGGTCAATTCCCATCATTGATTAATGTACATGTTGGCTGTACAGTATGGTTTACAGATGTTTCACACCCTAGTCATTTCTCCCCTAGTCGTTTCTCCCCTAGTCATTTCTCCCCCAAGATATTTCTCCCCCAATAAATTTAAATATAGAAGTGCATAAACATTACATATTGAGTACTTTAGGGATATATGACCACTGACACGGGAAAATGGGCCTTCGGACAAAATACTTGGAAACTAGCTTTCTTGCATATTTTGAATAAATGATATATCAATATCATTATTGGAAAATTGTTTTGACTCCAAACATATTTATCTATGCAAGTCAGTTATAGCAATTAACATTTAATATAGAGCATTTTTTGTTCCATTTGCACTGTACTGTTTGTTATATGCTTCTTTATTCTTATCTTGTACAGGAATTACCCAAGCACAGTATAAGAAAGCGGTCAATGAAGAAAGAGATTTAGGAGGGGTCTCATCTAAAACATAAGCTAAAAATTAGGTTTTGGATGGACCTTGATAAAATCTCTTTCAAATAAAATCAAAAGAGATTTAGGTTTCATCTGTTCCCACTGATAGAAACTTGATATGATGTGCTGTGTTAATCTATGTTGAAATTTGACACATCATCATGTATAATATGTAAAGTGAGTAATCTGATTTACATAGTAATAAATTTTATTTTTGAGTTAATTCATTTTCAAAAGTATGAAAGATAATTTCTTTTGCTTTTTTAAATTTGAAAATAAACATAATAAGCAGAAAATGATTCAAATTTTTTACTTCAATCAATGAATACAATTTTAGTTTTAAGTCTGTAAAAATTCATTGTACTGAGCACTGTTTTGACAAATGTTTTTTAACATATAATTAAATTTTTTGGAAAACTCTTTGTTGGTTTCTGAACAAATTTTGACTGAAAATAACAATTCAATAAAGGTTTAAAACATTTTTATTAAACCCCCGAAACAAAAACACATATAATTGATACAATATCAAACTTAACAATTCAATGAAAGTCAGTAGGTATCTTTATATAAAGACAGTTTTAAAAATAAAACATTTATCAGTCTCAAGATTAACTTAATAAAAACAATTGAAAAAACACAGAATGTCTATTTGAAATCTAAAAAAAACTTGATCTTTTCAATGAAAGGATCTTCTTTAATACTTCAAATCCTGCTTTAAATTTAGGCAGTAATTAACACCTTAATTTGCTAAGCTTAAACCTTTTTTAGGTGAGAAATGCCTTGGGGGAGAAATGACTAGGGGAGAAACGACTAGGGGAGAAACATCTTGGGGGAGAAATGACTAGGGGAGAAACGACTAGGGTGTGAAATATCTGGATACCGTACAGTATCAAGTCTGTGATGGTGAGAACAAACACAAATTCGGCTCCCCATTTTTCTGTGAAATTTTGTACTTTTCAATGTAATTCCTTCTTAAAAAGTCTAATTTTAAACCAGTAAAAAGGAAACTTTGAAATCAACAGAATGAGAAAAATGTAAATCAACAGCACTGTCAGCACTCCACCCACTAAATATTCAAGATGGCGGGTGGGGTGCCCACAAATTTATCATGCTAATAAAAGCGTTAAAAGGCTGACAATAATATTTTTACGAATTCACCAATATCAAATGTAGTTCATTGAACAAAGAAGTATAAATAAAATAAAATTACGGGCAAACGACTCGCAGGAAACCTGTGTTTTTTGCTGTCGCTGTGAAAAAATACTCCACACAGGATTGAGACAACGGCGATGCTCGGGGTTGATTGGAGGAATTAAATGTTTAACTGCGACCGCGCAAGTCAAGATGCGGTCCTATCTGCATAAAATTGTAATCGAATAAATCCTGATGGTATTTCGACAAAATAATATGGATAATTTCATTTCAAATTAAAGTAATATGTATATTGTTTTTCCATTAAAAAAGATATTCTTCTTCCCTGTACACTTCATTTCTCAAAACCTGACATTGCCCAGTTCAAGCAGACAGTCTCGAAAATATTGCGAGTAATGTTATATTTCATATAAAGGCGCAGTTGCAAAAAAACTTCTCTATTTAATATTATTGGTTTTCATAAAATCACTGTTTTGCTGATTTGTGTCCTACTCAAGAAATAATGTATGGCTTGGAGTGCTTTATCGAAATAGAAGCATTCCCCGGAGGTGATGTCCCTGGCATAATAATTCACGAAGGCGAAGCCTGAGTGAATTATTATGCAGGCACATTACCGACGGGAAATGCTTCAGTTTCGATAAAGCACTTCAAGCCATACATTATTTCGATTCTTATAAGCCGAATTTTGGAAAACTATCGTAACTACTACGAACCTTTCTTTTCAGTTCGGCGGTAATGTGTAAAATAGCATAAATAGTGGCTGTTGGAATTCACTCCCCTATTCGGAAAACCATTCAAGATATCATACATAACTATATTATACAAACTTATTTTAGTTTAATTATCTAATACATAAAATATAAAAAAATACCTGACTGTGACACTATGCAGGAGACGACAGATTCATGCAGAACCTAAGAAAGCAGACAATCGATTTAAATGCGTACCGTTAATCTAAACTGTACAACGTTTTAACGTGGAGTAATGACGTCAGTGTGATGTCGTAAACATTTTCATTCGTGGTTTTGTCTCCCGGAATCAAAACATTGTATGACTGTAAATCCTGAATTTTCTTGGCCTTTTTAAAGGAAAACAAGGTGAAGGTATTCTAAGGCTTACTTGGCGCAATCAAAAATCATATTCAGGTTATTAAACACAACTATTTCATGCGACTGATGTATTTATACAGATATAATTTCTATTTCTATATTTCATTTTCTGCGCGGGAGTAAATAAGAAAAGTCGGAATGAGCTATTTCCATGTCCGAAACTCCGCCTACTTTTCCGAAAGCACTCGAATTGACTATACCATAGGCATATTAGAATATATGTTTATACTGGAATTTCAAAAGGGTTTGCAACGCTTTATTATTTGATAGCGTATGTTTTTAAATCTACATATATACTTTAAACAAATATATTCTGCAACGTTTTTATTTGACTATATGTTCCAAAATATGTTATTTTCATACAGTTTGAAGAACTTTATCTGTTTACCAAAATCTGAGAGCGAGCAGCTTAAATGGGAATGTTTTGTTTCCTCTTAGCATTCATCCGTGACCAGATGTTCCCCAGAAATAGCCTGGAAAAGGCCAGTTGCAGTGATTACTCCTTTAAAACTTTCTTTCCGGCAAAGACTTAATTATTCCCAGACGAAAGTGCTATCGGGGGTTTATAAGATGTAGCACAGACATGCTGAAGATGGGCTGAACGCATCCAGATCGGATTACAGACAGTACCGGTTAAACCAATTTGTCTCCCAAAAAGAAATACATGTACATGTATTGATCGAGAATGGTCTATCTTCTATCCTCTATTAGTGTTTGCCCTACATTTCTGTCCAATGAAAATATCTAAAAAATTAAAATGTTCCCTGTCTATTTGCTATAAACTTCTGACAGATTACTCTATGTATCACGCTATCTGGATAGAGCGAGACTCTATAGACCTGTTTGCGCATGACGCCATAAAATGTAATACATAGGGCAACACTTAGTCAGTTAGAGGCTAAAATAGAGTTTATACAAAATAGAAACCCAGTCGGTCGCTAGCGCTCTACTTTGGGTTTCTATATTGTATAAACTTCTCTATTTAGCCTCTAACTGTTACATATACTGCCTCACACCTCTAACGAGTATTATAGGCAGTGTGCACGCCGGGTGTTAATAAAAATAAAATTAAGATAATTGAAAGATAGTTCTTCCAATTAGGATAATCAAGATTGTTCAAACTGTTTAAAAGAATAAAAGGTTTAATAACAACTGTTGTACGATTTTAAAATAACTAGACTTGGCAACTGCCTGTTTAAATGATTCAATTCAGACAGGGTTGCAATATTCGGGGGTAACCTATTCCACAAGACTGTGGTATGGGGGATGAGTACTTAAAGAAGCCCGAGTTTGCATGAGTTTGGCGGAGACTAAGGGGTGCATATGTCTTGTTAACCAGTTTTAGACTTCTGGATTGCTACAAGATTGTAGTATATATTTTGTAAAACATGACCAGTTTGAAGGCTTGACGCCTGATCTCAAGGGTGCTCCAGCCAAGGGTGTTTCGCAGGTCTGTAACACTGGTATCTCTAGAGTTATCATTCTTGACTCATATGTGATTGACCATTTCAAGCTTATGAATATTAATCTGGGTGTGTGGCGACCATACAGATTAGGTCTAGCGGATTTCTAGTGCGTTCCATGAAAATGTGTACCATTGTATTACCACCGTTAATAATCATCGGATTTATAAATTTTCTGAACCGTTTTGAGCAATGAGAGAACGCCAGATGTCTGTGCTTTATTTCTGGACTGGGGGCATATCAAATTGGGGCGTTTTGGTTTGATTCGGCCTTCACCGGTGGTTGTTTAACTTTCATTTCGGCATTTGAACGTCTTACTAAAACAAATGCATATCTTAAATAAAATAAAATTTAAAACTCTTTCCGCAAAATTCTGGAGCCTGTTATTTTTTGACCAAAATTCCAGGTTGTAAGGAATATATTCTGTTCCAATCAAGTTGACATTAAAGATAACTCATCCATCGCGGGAATTATGGAGAGAATTGGTTCCGTCTCTAAAGTAAACAAATGAATAAACCTCATTTTCCTACAATTCTCGCCTTTTTAATTTAGATACTATGAATGCCGTTGCCCCTGAAAAATCGAAGCATATTAAAATGACTTACCTGCGGAATGCTACGTCTGTATGCGTTTGCGGGTTATGTCGTACCCAAGTAAATTCGTACCATAGTCACCTCGAACCAGTTAACGCCTATGGTTTATAAGTCAATTCGTACATGTTCGATGAACTGGACTTTGTTTTGTAAAACCTTAAACTTCCAAGTTTCTTACTTTCCAGCTGTTATAATAGAGTTACATGACTATTTTAACATGTAATTAAAAAATTTTAGCAAAAGAAAGTATTTTTTTAATTGACTGTTTCAAATATAACTTACTGAAGTTATTTCCAAAGTAACTGCAGCAAGTTACACCCCTGACTGTTAAAACCAACAATTACATCAGTGTGTAATGAATGGAAATGTCAGTCGAAAAGGACCGATAGGGTCTATGACTAAACATTGACAGACACACCAATGTGAAAAAACAACCACGCGACAAAACATTGAACAACAAAACTTCTGCCCTATTTTAATATACCTTTTTACTCCTTAATCATAGGTTTGACTGGATATTTGCCACTACTGTTCTGAATTTCATTCACCTAGCAATTTATACAAGTCATGTGTAAAACATATGATTTTGAACTAAGATGTTCAGCTAGTTAGTAATCATTGAATTTTTTTCCATCCCAAGAGGGAAATTTTCATAAAACCATGACTCTTGCACTTCTCAATTATAGTAGTTTTAATCAGGCTGATGAAATTGCCCAATTGGGCTTTCAAAAATCAGCTTTTTTAAAAATGATTTTCTTCACTTAGAAAAGGGTTGAACATGTCAAGTATGATAAAAACATCTAAAAAAGAGTTTAAAAGTACAAATCAAATCAAAATCAAATCAAATTTTATTTCAAGTCTGAAGTCATTACAATAAACATTAGCTATGCATAGCTATTGACCGACAGTACAAAATTGTTCATGTTTTCCTGCAAAAATTTGTCTCCGAATTGTCAAGAAAAGACATTTTTGGCATTTTTAAAAAAATTAATCCACAAAAAGTTCTATAACAGCTCAGATTCATAGAAAATGCACATATAATTATAAAGAAACTCAAATTGAGATACACAAAGGTATAGTTTGTTGTGCTGGTCCCTTTTCTGATTTCAAAATATAAAATATATGGAATCTGAAAGTAGAAGTGCCAAAAAACTGGCGCAAGAAATGGCTGGATGGATTTTGGTGATGTGGAGTTTTTTCATACCCTACTAATGCAAATAACATTTCCTAGCTTTTTCAGTAACATTTATGAACTGAAAATCTTAAAAAATGTGTTTTTCAGTGATTCCAAACTTATTTTATTATGTTAAAAAATCTCAAGATGACTTTTATTGACTTTATTATTTATTCTCTACATCTGAACTTTGTTGTAGAATGTAAAATGTATGAAATTACTCATTTTTAAAAAAGTGTATTTTTGGAAGCCCAATCAGACAATTTCATCAGCCTGTCAATAGTCGATATTTTTCAATAATTTGTCGATGTCACCTTAGGAGAAAACCTCCAATTAAAATAATTCCTTTCATTCACTGGGCTTTCACTCGTAACATTTCATTCATCAAAAAAGTAGGTAAAAACCAAGCTTATTCGGCTAATGTCAGAAAACATAAAGCAAAAGTAAATGTTGTTCATAATGCTTTTTCTTGGAAAAATTTTAGAAAGCGCATATTGATTTTTTCATCGAAGATTTATTTCATCAATTTAATATAAGACCTGATAAAACAGAAGTCTTTGGTTAAATAGTCAAATTTTATGTTTATCAACACATATTCACTTTATGACTGATTAATGTTTGTCAAAAGTATGCTCAGTTAACAAGATTATGAAGCCTCCTACATGTATCTTTATTCTTTCATTACAGGGTTGTTTTGTTTTTAAAGGAAAGAAGAAAAAAGCCAAAAGTGGTAAGACTAAATTTGTTATCACTAAACACATGTCTTGGTACTGTACATGTTGATGGCAGTATATGAATGCTTCCCCTGAGTCTTGCCCTGGAAGGATTTTTAAAGCAGTCAGTGGGAGTAATATATTATTGCTTTACAGCAGTTGGTGGATTGATTGGTACGTGTAGTTCTCCAGTCTCTGCTCAGTACCTTGAGAAGATTTTGACCCATAGGGCTCAAACTTGGTAGTGACATTGGATAGTATTAATTAAAATCTATTGAGTTTGAGATCACTGGGTCAAAGGTAGGTCAAATCATTTAAATGCATTTAAAAACCAGTTTCCACTCTCTATCTTGGCATTGCTTTTGACCTGAGGCATTCAAATTAGCTAGGGGTTATAGTTTTATGAAGGGTAGATGACCTGTATTGATTTTTTGTTGACTGTGTTAAAGGTCAAAGTCACAGTGATGTTGTGTTAAAAAATGTAAAATTTATGGTCTTTTTGAGTATTTATATTAAAACAACATTTCAGAAAGCATTCTCACTTTCAAGTACTGGTACTGTGTGTAGTCCTTTATTGCTGAATGCAGTTTCCAATTTGCTCAGTTGCATTTCTTTTTAATTGCATTTGAAATCATTTAATGTGGTGGAATATAAAAAAATGTAAACATTTGTGGGTGATTTAAATAGTTTCAGTGACCTGGCTGTAAAGAATTTTCATTCATTTTGTGTTACAGTGAAGGACTAGGCCTTTTCCTAGATGTCCCAGGGGATTTTACTGAATTTTTCTCAATTTGACCAATTTTGCATATTAATTTTATCAGTTGTGGCGAGGGTGTTTTTAAACAAATGTGTAGGAAAAGGTCTTGGGTTCTTGTTTTGGACATGTAAAATGCAAATTTAACAAGTACAGAGTGACATCCCTTAATTTATCAAACAGAAGAGATATTTTATGTGCAATCTGACATTATGAATTTGGCGTGTTATGTTTTAGATGATTACTTGCCCACTGACAGGATTAAGTTATCGAGGTTATGTTATAAAACATACAGCGACATGTGGGAAGAGATAGACTCACAGATGCAGGTAAGTTATACATGTACATGTAGTCAGCATTGTCAGTCTATGAAATTAAATTTGTTGAAAAGACAAGAAATTTTATTAATGCTAAATATTGCAAACAAACTTCACTGGCCCCAAAAAAACAGTTTACACCATCTCGACACACATTTTACTGGCCAGTGTGTTTAAAATAGGGGATAACAAGGAGACCTTAGTTTAGCTTCACACTGTTACATAATATTTTTAGGGTTTTTAATTAAGTTCCTATGAATGCCTGATGATCAGTAAAATTTGCTAAGAATGTGTATACAGATACAGTCAATAGAAAAACAGTGGTTCATTCAGCTGCTGGCTTGCTAGGTTTTCCCATACACTCTTCTGGAGGACGTAATATAAAACATAAGGCCAATGGTCTATCGCTATTGCTTCAATTTCAAAGGGTAGGCTGAATTGATTGCTTACATAAAATTGTAATGAAGGTCATCATTAGTTATCTGTTGTGTTTTCCTGTCTCGATATTTATCATTCACAACATTTTGTTCTATCAATGTATGATGTGAAAAAAGCAATGAATGTCAAAGTTACGTGTCTGATTAATCGCGGTAGAATTACCTCAAAACATATTAAGCGAAATTAAATACCTATCCTTAAATCAGGGATGATTACCACTTGACTTGCGATAATCCAGTTATCGATTGACTTGTTCAACATCAAATAGTTTCGGTCCAAGAATTTCTCATTAGATAGAATCACTAATGGTAACAATTTAAATGTTTTCATTCCTATAATCCAAACTATTTCTCACAAAAAAATACTTGCTTTTACTACTTTGTTTTGTCCAAAACTACTTTTATGCTTGGAACAGTGGTATTGTCACACCAGTCAATTACTGTTTTGCATTTAGACAAATATTAAGGTGAAAACTACGATATGCATATTTACAACTGGAAGTTTTCTATGCAGGAAACCCTGATGCTTGCAAATGTTGCAAAATGCATCAAAATCAGCAGAGTGGCTGAATCGAACCATAGTTGCCCGAATTCAATGGGCAAAATGGTGAGGTGGTGACATATTTTTGAAACCTAGGTGAAGCCCTGCTATGTTGGTTTAGGGTCTATCAAATTTCATGTTGATAACAAACTGTTGTTGAAAGTTGCTGAACAATTCATTATATGCATGAACTGAATGTTTTGAAATTATACCCCCAAAAAAAAAATTTTTGGGGGGGTAAAAAAAAGGGACCGGTTTGTTTTGTCGCTGTACAACCCAATTTTTAGTACACACATCAACTTAAATTTGATAAATTCTTTTAGTGGTTCGTTCATTATCAGTTCTATAGACCTGTCTAATTAGTATAAGGAGGTACGGTCGAGACCCAAATGGGGAACCTGCAACCTCCAGGTTGTCTCTCTTTGATAAGTGCTTAGTTCCATCTTTGATGGTGTTTCAAGAGTAATTCATAAAACAGATTTTGTTTTGTAACCAAGCTAAAACAAATCAATTTTTCAGATTCTGCAGGCAGATTTCAACTGTAATATATTTGAGGAACTGTTGAATTTTACACAAACATGTCATCAGCAGTTTACATTTGACGATGACAGAAATAAGAGCTCGCTGAGAGAGATACCCGCAGCTGCCCTTGTCACAGGTTGGTAAAAGTTGTCTCCCTTGGAATGTTAAAAAAAATCCTGAAATATTGGTATTTACTCTCTGCATATGAACACAGATAGGTAGCACTAAGCAATCAGTGTCTGTAATGATAAAATTTGTATCATTATTTAAGACATTAATGTATGTCATGATGACATAGTGTGTCAATGCAAAACCCAGGTCCGCAGGTCAGGGTCACTCTTGGTTTATGTAGGGCAAATTAGAAGTAGTAAAGTTTGTCTTGTCTGTAACTTTGTCACACCTCTGTGGATTTAAAAATACTTTAAAAAAATGTTAATTCCAAAGTGTGTGGGACACTACCCAGATCAGTAGCTCAAAGGTCAAGGTCACACAGTTTTAAGGGGCTTTCTGAGACATTTATTGGCTTATCCAGACTATCATTAGACAGGGGATTAAATAACTTTGCACAAAGTTTGAATGATAACAAGGATCCGCTGCCATGGTCAAGTAGTTTGGCTTGCTGACTTAAAATTTCGAAACCTCAGTGATTCAGGGTAATGGGTTAGAGCTGCATGACTGACCTGAGTCTTATTATAACAGCATTTTTAGGGGGGGGGGGGCCCCCCCCCCCCCCCCCCCGGCTTGACTGTCATGTATAACAGGGTTAAAAAAAATTTTTTTTTTCCTGTAGCTCAAAGGTCACACTTGGGGATTAAAAGTTAAAAATAAAAATTATACTAAATCTTATTTTTGTGACACTTTGGAATTTATTTTCTTTTGATTTTCACTTTAAGAAAAAAACCAAAAACAACCCCCCCCCCCCCCCCCCCCCCCCCCCAAAAAAACCCCCCCCCCCCCCCCCCCCCCCAAAAAAAAAAAAAAACCCCTAATATGAGTAATGAATATAGTATATACTGATCTTGAATTTACTTTGCTTTCAGGTGTCAATACTCCAGACCACAGTACTATGTTCAGCAACCTGGTACAGATGTTGCATGACAGAGTTACTCCTCAAGTTGCTATTCTAAAATCCAAGGACTGTCAAAATGTGAAGAGTATACTGAGCCGAACATTAAAACAGCTAATTGATAAACATTCTATGGTATATTGATAAACATTCTATGGTATATTGATAAACATTTTGTCATTCTCTGATAAATTGATAAGCATTCTCTGGTATATTGATAAACACTCTCTGATAAATTGATGAACATTCTCTGCTATATTGATCAACATTCTCTGATCAATTGATAAACATTCTCTGCAATATAGTATATTAATGAACATTCTCTGCTATATTGATAAACATTTTCTGCTATATAGTATATTGATGAACATTCTCTGGTATATCGATCAACATTCTCTGCTATATGATCTATTGATTAACATTCTCTACTATATTGATAAAAATTCTCTGATACACAGATCATCATTCGCTGATATACACCTCTTAGCTTGTCCTGAGCCAAATGACATAGAACCACTCTTAAAAAATTGAGGTTACTCAAATATAGGACGAGCTTCAGTATAGACCAGGTATAAACAGGGGATTAACAAGATCATGGAGACTTCACAGTAGAGTGAAAAAGGTCTCAATTCTACACTATTTATTTGTTGTATATCTCCAGGCTGATGATGATATTGCTGAAGATGATGAGGATGAACAGAGCATCAAATCTTTACCTTTGACATTATCAGCATTGTCAAAATGGTACAAAAATAAATTTCTGGTAAGTTTGCAGAATCATTTACCTCCAGCAGGGTAAAGGTTAATGACCTTGTTATTCTTTTAACTTACAAATGTTACAGCATGACAAAAGATTGAGCTTTAATATAAGATATTTGTAAAGATTGAACTTGCCGTTTTGGGTGACATGATTTGCAGTTATATTTAGGCCACAATAGTGTACATCACAAGCAGGTGGTCAGAATGGCAATAGCTTTAAATATTTCAAAGGTGTTTTTGTTTCATTTTTAGCATACACAGGGAGGGTCATCACCTAAGAAGTTTAAGTCAGCAGATGGAGCTTCTGTCGCCTCTGTGGATTATCCACCAGTTGTCATAGTGATGGAGGATTTTGAAAACTTCAATCCAAGAGTATTACAAGACTTTATTGCAATAGCAAGGTAGTTGAATGACTTTAACATTATGTAATAAAGTCCTTGAAGTGTAGGGAGTTATACCTGTGGCTTCCTTGGGACAGCCTGAACGACTATAAACAGTATAATGGTGATGATATAAAGTTATTGAGGGTTCCATGTATAACACCACTCCTCTTGATTAATTAACACTACATTTTAGTATAGAATTCCTTGGATTTTGCCTTTGTTTAGTTTTCAGTCAGTCAATTTTAGGCAGTTCTAGTGATATATGAAGAAAAATGTTACTGTCATCATCTGAGCATCATTTGGACAGTTGTTTTGATTAACTCCTGTCACGTTAAATAAAATCTTCATAATTATGAAGAAAAGTTTAATCTGCAAAAGTTTTATAAATCCAATAACTTTATTTATTTCAAAAAGAGTGTATCTATCATGTTTCAGTAATTATATTGGAGAACTGCCTTTAGTGTTTGTGTTTGGTGTGGCTACATCCGTGTCAGCAATTCATCGTCTGCTTCCAAATGAAATCTCATCTTTATTGTGTATGGAGAAGTTTCAGGCTCCCCCTTCAACAGAATATCTCAGCTTGGTTATCTCACAGGTTTGTACTTGCAATCTCAAGGTACATGCTTGAAGCGTCATCTCGTCAGCGGGTAATGACATCCACTTTCATTGTGACCAATGTTCATTATTTTAAACATTTCAATAAGGACTTATACAGCATTTAATTTCAATTTTGTTTTTAAAAATGTGCTTTATAATGTATTAAATAATGGATTAAAACTTACCTCTTACAAAATATGTGACATAATATTGCTAGCTCAACTGTTTGAAGAATAAAAATGGCTGTTGCAGTCACCCTTTCACTTAAGTGTTCATAGTATGAAGCCTTCAAGTTAGATCATTTTGCTGGCATTTCAGCTGATGTTTGGTTCTAGTTTTTTGTGCAAGCTACTATTACCTATGCACCTATCTCTGTAACCACTTATGTCTACTCTATAACATTTATCAAGTGATTTGATTGTTCAGTATATTTTTGGATGGTATACCACAGACGTGACAGGCATGTTTTATGACAGGCACTTCTGTTTATTTCAGATTCTGATGACAGCTGATTGCCCATTCAAGTTAGGACAGAGTGTGTTTCAGCTTCTGTTAGATATTTTCCTGTACCATGACTTCTCTGTACTGAACTTCAGTCAGGCTTTACGGGTAAGGGATAGGCATGTGAATCTTGTTTCGTGGAGCCACTGTGGTGTACTGTAATGTGTTTGCCTTGCGATTGGAGGGTCCCGGGTTCGATCCTCACCAGTGCCATGGTGGTAGTGTCCTTAGGCAAAAAACAGATATTTCCTCATTTACCTCTCTCTGTTCGAGGTTGATTCCATCTTGAGTATGTCCAGAGAGCAAATAATCTAGGTTGTAAGAACTTGTTTCACAATTGAGAATAAATATATAAGTATAGATTAAAAAATTATGTTAAAAAAGAACAATGTAAGTCAAACGATTTAAAGGAATATGATAAGCTCTGACTCAAAAAGTCGGAAAACTTGGACCGAATTTGATCGGTAGAACTTTTAAATGGTAGGATGATTTTGGGTTAATATATCATGGGTTTATTATAAAAGCTATTGGTGTTCATGATCATAATGTTGTTGTCTCCGGTTTGTTTATATATAGGTTGACCAGCTCTTGCTCAAATACAGCAGAAAATTCTCTAGGACATGCAGGTGCACTAGTTTATTCTGAGGGCCTGGTGCAGTACTAAAGGGTTTAGACCAATGAGTTTTGGTGTTTAAATGTGTTTTCAGTTATCAATAGCTACGATATGAGTCTTTGTTGAACAAAATAACCTTATATTTGATGAGATTCCAGGTGCGGGGCCTATTTTATGAGGCCTGCCATAGAATATGCATCAAATTGTCGACTACTTTTAACAGTCAACACCTACTTATGCTAAAATTATAAGAGAATTGTTTAGCAGCGAAATATACATATCTTTACAGTTTTCATCAGCTAAAATTACTCAAGCATACTTTCAACAGGTCTGCAAATGGGCCAAAATGTCCCGTGCAGCTTTTCTTGAGCCTTTAAAATAATTCTTTAACAAGGAAAACCAAATATCTGTTTGTAATTGCCTTCTTTGTCTTGATGCAGTTTGCTGTCTTAGACCACTACACAACACAACCTCTCAGTTTCCTGTGCTGTTCAAAAGACAGAATTGAGTCAGTAGTAAAGTCAATGGATAACACAGATGTTGAACAACTTAGACATCTTGAATCATTTAGGAGGTAAAGTGTAAAGCATGTTGACATTTGACGATAAAATGTATCTGGGAAGCACCATATGCCACAAAGTGGTTTGAAAGACGTTTATAGTTTAATTCTATTTTACCTAGATGCAGTAGTAAAAGCAATGGGTACATTAAGACTGCAAAGGTTGTACAAATGACTAATTATCTGTGAATGTATACGCATATTTCCTGATCTTTATTGTAGGTCTCTTGTTATAAAGGAAGGCTGGATTGTTATTTCAGGTATGTAGAAAAATGCAGTGTGAAGGAGCAGCCAGATCTTTTGCTGAAAGATACGTTCACTAAGGTAAGGTCCTGGAAACATCATAGTACCGTGTAAGTACTCAGCTCAACCCATCCTGAACCCGGTTGTTCAAAACTTTAATCAACAGTTGAATGAAGAATTGAAGATGGTCCAGATCTGTTCTGGCACCTTGGTTGGTTGTAGGTCCGAGTTTGGGGCCAACGCTCAAACGGACAAGTCAAGTGCATGCACCCTGATTGTATAGATTGATTGTGCATTAAAAAGGATAAGTTTTGAACACTGCAGGGAAAAAAAATTTTAATTTACGTTAACTTTCACGAAGACTATTGAATTATTGTGCTAAACATTGTCTCTGTCTTATATATTAACAATTTAACATGTTTCATTGATATTGCGTCGATATTATTTTCTTGGAAACAGTCGCAGGTTAGCAGGAAATTCTGTCGGTCCTGGGATGGACGAGAGAGCGTGTCAGTTAGGGGAACATCACATAAAAAATGGTTGTAAACGTGATGTGGTATTTTTGAATAAGTTGCGGCTGGGCTGCGGTTCATGGTGGCTTCGGTCATTATTCATATGTTCAGCAGCCTGTATTCTTGTTCAGCGTAACGTTTTCAGTTAGTAAATTTTTGAATAAGTTGCGGTCGTGCGGCAGTTCATGGTGGCTTCGGTCATTATTCATATGTCCAGCAGCGCACCGTATTCTTGTTCAACGTAATGTTCGGTACTTTTAAGCTTGTAAAAGTTTGAGTAGGTTGCGGTCGTGCGGCAGGTCATGGTGGCTGGGGTCATTATTCACATGTTCGGCTGTACACATTAATTTGACTCAAGATTTCGTAAGTGTTTGCACACAGTGAAAATTAACTGCTGGTAAAGTTGTGTGTTACAGGTTATTTCCGTTTGGTAGTTTATTACAGCCGGTTGGTGCTTGGTGTGTTAACTGCGCTAGGTTTTGCCCGTAAAGTGTAGCGTAACTCCTAGCTGCAGTCCCTGTCCGAACAACCGGTTGGGCGCGGTGAAGTTGATGCTCCGCGCCCAGTAACACTTGTATTGTGTTTTTTATTCTAATTCGGTAATGTTTGTAATTTTAGTACCGCAAAATCGGGTGCGTTTTTTCATTGTCGTATGCACTTTTAATGTAACTCGTTATTGTTAACGATGCTCCGGGGTTATCCGTGTGTGTAATACAAGGTCAACGGTGTTGCGCTGACTCGTTCATCCCTGGACTGACACAACGTTTCCGATTCTAACCAAACGCGGCCAAACACTGCCACATTTAACTTATTTAATTCTAAGGCTGGCGGGATGTGACATGAATGAATAAAATCATGAAACAGTGCATACTTGATTTGTTTATTGTTGAAGTTATGATGAGTCTTGAAATAATCGCGATTGTAGATACTATCGACTTATCGCGATTGTATCAGCCCCGATAGTCAATAGCAATGTCACACTATCGATACTATCGTCGATAGTCTGGACAGCTATCTACTTTTCTTGATAGTTTTATTTTCATTTTTGAATGCTTTATTTACATAAAATGTAGTTGATTTTCCATTGCCATTAAACGTATGTTTACATTACAGGCTAGCCTAAGTTATATACGATGACGTTTCCGTTCCTTAAACGTTGTTTTCGCGTAGTGAAAAGTTTTAATGAAGCGTATCTGTTCAGTAAAAATCGTTCAGCATTCTAAATTAAAATAATAACGATTATATTTATACTGAATTCAAATTCTTCAAGCAAATCACGTGATCGACGGGACAGATGGTTAGTTGACTCAGTGTTTTTTAATTCTATTTTGAGTGACCCTGGTTGACTGTTAATAAAATGTTTATTCAAGAATTCACTTCTTTTTCATTCCTGCAGATACAGAATCTTTGTAATTTATATAAATGATTCTAACAGGCAAACCATCCCTAGAAATACGATATACCTATGTGCTCTGCGATCCAGCTTCTTTTAAAATCCGGACATACCGGAAAATGATGTTTAGACTAGACTGGAGAAATCGGATCGGACATAGTCACAGCTCAGCAGTCAGCATTAAAGTCTAAGCATGTTGATAAACTGATATTTCTTAAGAAAAACAGAAATCAATGGCAACTGAGTTAGTGCTGTCAGTGTGTGCTGCTGGCCTGCTGTAGTCCCTAGACTCTGTACTGGCTGGACTTCTGATCATATGACTTCAACTGACTTGACACTTCAAATTTCGTTCTCTGTTTCAGTTCTGTGGTATCGTAACATATACGTTAACTGTTAAGCACATTCTTTCATTTCAATTTATTTGTAAGTCATTGAAGCTTAGGGTATTGTAATTTATCTTTTGTTTATTGTGAAGGCATGGTCAAAGTTTGTCCATTAAAGTTAAAGAAGGTAACAATTTCATAATGTATCTGTCTATTACAGGTATTGATACAAACAATTAGAATCAACTTAGTAAAAATATAAAATATAAAAATGTAAACTATCGAAACTATTGTGATAGTATCGCGATAGTGAAACCAACTATTAAATTTGGCTGCAATAGTCAGCCCTAATACATAGTTCCCACATCAACAATATTTACCTCCCTTGTTCTGAATTGGCAGCCATTTTGAATGGCAAAACTGATAAAGCATTAATAGGAAGTTTTCGCAATTATGTGATAATTAAGAAAATACCAAGATAATTTATGTGTGACAACCACATTTTCTTGAACCTGCTGAGTCATCTGCCCATATCAGCATCATATATTAATTATGTTTATAAATCTGAGTAGTTTGTATTTGTTTAGTAGATTGTTCCCTATTAACTTTAAGGGAAGTTGCCAAACAAAATGGCTGCCAATTCAGTACAAGGGAGGTAAGTATTGTCGATGTGGGAACTATGTTATACAGCATGCATGTCATATGATAATTGTACACATGTGCTCTCTTATTTACAGGAAAGAGTCGTTAAATTGATAAAGGATATACATCAGTATCATACAGATTTCTTCCCAATGTTGAAGTGCTTGCATGTTTTTGTTGGGAAACTACCAGGCTACCCTCTAGGAAAACAGGCTAGTATTGAAGATATAGTATTACTGTAGGCCTTTTCAAGCTACTCCACTGTCCCAACCTTCTTTTCCTGCTCTCATCAGGGTTTTGCCTTCACATGCTTTTGAATGGAGAATTTTTGCTGATATTTTGCATAGACTTGTTATATAAATACAGTTACACGTTTAAGCACAGAAAATCCCCTGAAAACCAAGGATACAGTTGATTTGCATTATCAGCTATATCACTGCAGGTGATGAACACTAATTGCCTGTTTGATTGACTGCAGTAATTACATGTGGTCGGCCAGCAGTGAGTTCCTTTTTCTTCAAAACACATGTGTGACTTTATTGTTGATAAGCCCTGGTCAGACCTAACAGGAATTCGGTTTATATTTGCATGTTTGGGTCATTTTACAAATGTAATAATAGTTGAACTTTATTCTTAAGAATTATTTTGTGACAGTTCCTTCATAGCAATAATGATAGTGAATAGATAAAAAAGAAAGATCTTATTTGAGTGATGCATTAAAGGTGGGTGCATATTCTAGAAAAGTAATACAATTTATGATACTGTTAATTGGCCACATACAATGTATATTTCTGTTTCTTGGGGTATTCATTTACTTATATGATTTCTTTATAGATATAACAGGCAAAATACTGCATGAAAATGAAATTTGTGAATGTGTTTCAAATATTAGGGGATCAAGAAGTTAACCATATTCATTTTACGGACTTTATTAAATACTTTAAACAGTACGTGTGACTCTCAGGTGAGACAAGACAATGTTAAGCAAACACTTCTCAGTTATAAAAGTGGGCTTTTAATACTGAACGGATTAACTGTGGTACCTGTATCATCTGTGTTCAAGTACTCTCTCAAAAGGCATGACTCTTCTAAAGCGTGTCAAAATATAACAAGATCGTAGAAAATGATTTAACTACTAAGAGCGAAACGCATTCTAATTCTTTGGACTTATACAAATTAATAGCAAAAACAAAAATTTCAAATACTGTTTATGATATGAATGATACCTATCATCAGCTATATGGCCAAATCTGTAAAACTTTATTGTAATAGCATTCACTTTACCAAATAATTTTGAAAGTGCCAGACAAGCACTTTTTTACAAAAATCCATCCTGTATATTATTTTATTAATGATGTTAATCAATAGTCGGCATTTGTTACCCATTCAACAGCACATTCTTACTCTGTACCCACTTTAACTTGTGTTTTGTAATGAGTTATTATTTGAAAATTACTGAATTCTGTTCTTCAAGGGATTGAGGAAGATATGGACATATATATTATATATTTTAACTTCAAACTTATCAGCCAATGGACTTTTTATTCCAAGGTTTGTCTGTGACAAACATTACACAACGTGTTGGATATTATGAAATTGATGTGATGAAAACTGTATCCCTGTTTACAGTAATACATTTGTATACAGTACTATTTTGTTTATTATTATGGAATGGATGGAAGCATTTTATACGTTTTTCACCTTCAGAAGATTCTTTACACCAAAACTAATACAGGACTGTAGCATTTATCATACATGTACATAGTGTTTAAATCTTTTATGATATACAATGCCAGCATAAGGCTCCTTCAAGATACTGGAAACTGTGTCTAAGTAAACATTAAATGAATTTGCTTTGAGTAAAGATAATTCAGCATATTTTTATCATTTTGAATATGTACTCCTGTTCATGAAGTTATAAAGTCAAGGCAGACAGCAACATGCACCTATACAGTTGATTTAATTGGCATTAATACAAATACATTGTAATGAAAATTGGATTCTAATATGTTTACATGTATTAAATGCATTACATGTATGTAACAATTTAAAAAAATGTTCAAGTGATTTACTATATTGTTTATTTCCACCTCACATAGATATGCAAAATACATGTAGAAATAAATCATAATCATTATGTACAGTGCATATTAAATTTCTTTTGAATTTCTCAATGCTTATTTCATTGTGTTTTATAGTTCACACAATTTTTTAGTTCTTCATAATTCATATTAAATTTAAATATTGATTACATACTTATGTTGTATTAACTCTTCAGTCTTAACTGTTTTGAAGATGATATGAAACGTGAACACAAAATTTACAAAAATATGTGCCTCTTGAAAATTGCTACTGCCACATAATAAATAACAAGTGGTCAAACAGCTAGAAACCGCGAGAAGACATTTGATATTTCACAGTCAATAAAACAGTAATTATCTTGATAACCGCATGCTGTGTATAGTGGTCAGCTATAATCAGGCTTATCACAGGTAATCTCTAGAATGAACAGGCTTGTACGTGCAACTGAATAGGACTTGATCTGCACTTGAAGACAAATTTTACTTTTCTGCTTTGCTGCTATATTTTTGAATATTAGACTTGTTTTAAGAATTCTACAATTTCTTAAGGACACTGTTGGATAAACAGCTTGTGTTGTTTCACAGGTGAGGGAGGTATATTCCATGACGCTACAGAGTAATGTCTTCGATACAGAGGAGTACAAACAAGCCAAGGACTTATTAAAGTGAGTTTATGTATACATGTATTAAATTTAAGAAATTGCTGAAAGAGCTCAAGGTGAGGATGGCAAGATATTTGTCCATCCATTGTCCACCATTTGTATTACATACATATAATGTAGTATTTGAGCACTTTATAGTCATTATTACACCTTGGTCTTTTCAGTTATGCCTTGTTTCATGATGTTTTGTGTGGTTGATGAAAGATAGTCAAAAGTAAAAAAACAAAAAACAATATGTTGGACTGGAGCAGAGTGTGAACTTGTAATTTCATTTCAGAATGTTATCAAAAGACGAACTTAAAAGACTTTTGCAACAGAGCTGTGACCCCCTTACTACAGAGAAACGTCTTAACAAAGTGGTGAAAGAAATAGAAAAATACATGAACAGTATTGACACTCTAGACGGTTTGTACTGACCGACAGCTTTTTTATCCGTAAAATTCCTACTATGGCACACTTTGTGCCTTTAAGATAGTCAGACTATTAAACCTTTTAACATGTCTTTTCCAAAGCTGTATTTCGCAAGGTGTAGGTGTTTATCCAGATAAGAAATATGGAGCCATTCAAGTTGCATTGCCAATTGTCTGAAGGACAATTGTGTCTTAATTGGTAACACTCTTTGGGTAACAAAGAGAGGGTCTTTGATTCATTTGAATTTCAGTTTTGGAATAGGGACATGCTTTTAAATGGCCGTTTTTAAGTCTGCCTTGATGGCTGCTTAAGGCAGGTTGTACTGTATCTATATGGTCATGTGCATGTTTACAGATGTTGCTGTAGAGGAGGATGAGAACACGGAACCCTCGGATACCAGTCTCCCTTCGAGAACCTCATTACATCAGCTCAGACAGGTTTAAATATTTATTAAAATTCTAAACTTCAAAAAAAAAAAATTAAAAAAATCGTGCAACTTAACTTGACTTATCTTGCTGACTGCTTCCTGGGGTTCTGACAAGTACTCTAACTGAAAGAAGGCATTTTTGGGCTGCTGTCTAATTCAGATGAGGAGATTTGTAACGTCCACCTCCAGGTTAACATTCTAACATTCTGTCCTTACACAATAGCCCCCATCTTGTCACCTATTGTTGACCATATCCTTTGCACTGCACTGGCAATTAAATGAATATTGATTGAAGACTGTCACCATTCACAGTGTACATCTGAAATGGATGATACATGAAAAAACTCTTTTTTTTTGTAAATAAAAAAAAGGGGTTTTTTTTTATTATTTTTTATTTTTTTAGAGGCAAAGAGTTACATCCACCACTACCAGCATGTGTTTGTCTGCAGGTATACCAATAATGAAACACACAAACTTGTGCAAATAGTGTCTCTGGAAATGAAACATGGATTCTATATTTTAAGCCACAGCAAATATTGAACAAAAAAACCTGGACAGCAAGAGAAATGGGAAAATTCAGTTGTACACAGTATGTTAGATATTGAGCTCTGATTATATATCAGTAAATTTAGATTCTAAACTTTAGAACATATGTATAGGTACTGAAATATTATTCTTATATTGCAGAGATTACAAGATATCAGCAAACAGCAGAAAAAATTATCACCATATGAAAAACTTCGGGAAGAAATTGTTGAATACTTTGATACATTGTTTAGGTAGAATTTTATTTAAAGCATGACATTTTTACACTATACACAAAAGGCTATTGTACTTGCAACACTCTTGTTGCAGTAACTTTCCACAGTAATAACTGTTTTAATGTTAACCCTTAATCTGCTAAGTTTTGGAAATGGATTTGTCTGACCTACAGCTTGGACAGTGCTATTTAGAGACAAAACTGAGCAATTTTTAAACTCAGTTGAGCTTTTCACGACATCAAACTTCCCTATCTCTTTTTCATCCATCAAAAACTATAAGACATCTAAATTTAATGGCTACTTTTTTCTACTATGTACATAGTTTTGCTGTCTTGGCACTTTGTGTAAAAATATAGAAGTGGTATAAAAGCATGCCTTGATTTGTACGTCTGAAGAAACGGAAAAAAATAAAAGCATTATTGTATTGCAGACAATACTTGATGTGTCCAATGAGCTTGCCACTGTATGAGATATTCTACTACAATAAGTCACGTACCATCAGACATCACCTGAATGCGTCGCCGAGATCTGCGCTACAGATGGCTCTCAGTAACCCGCATTACTACTTACAGGTAAGGATATTTAGTGTCCTTATCTTGTTTAAAGGCTTGAAATGTGTCTTGGTAAGGTTGGTCAGGTAATTGTTCCGCAGTTACTTTGTTGTATCAAGTCACACATACATGTACATATAACTGTCACATCACAAATTTACTTACGTGTTGCATCTTCTTACCCTCTGTAACTTAAATTAGGAGAGAACAATTGTAATTAAAACTTGTACATAGGTATGTAATACAGGAAGGGAGGTTGAATCAATGTTATTTTAAAACAGTCAATTGGTAGAGCTATGATTCACTGTATCTGTTAGCTTAGGTGACTGCCAATCATTGTGACTCCTTTCTTTATATCTTTACTTACATTGATATATACATGTATTCTTTCTTTATATCTTTACTTGCATTGATACCGGTATATACATGCATTCTGTTTTTAGTGTGGTTGTTGTAGCACAGATTCTGGACAGGTGAAATGTACAATGCCAGATACATGTGTTATATATAAACTACACCTTGAATGTGGACAATTGATCAATCTCTATGACTGGATGCAGGTAACTGTTTTACCTCACCGATTTTTAAAAAATGGCGTTTATACTTGTGTGGAATTGCTCGCCAAACATTTGCTTTTCATGTGCTATCTGGTATACCTTTTTTTTTCAGTTCCCTGCATGTATGTGTATCTTTATAGGCACTGAATATGACCTTAAAGACTGAAGCATGTTTGGACAATCCGTTACAATTAGGTCAACTTGTAATAATTTTTGTGAAGATCAGCTTATTTGTCACTATGGCAGTTTGGTGTAAGTTGGAGTATTTTAAAGTGTTCTCCATGTTGACTGGACATATTATAGCTTGTCTCGACTAACATGCAGCCAATGTTAAATCCTGAGGATACATTTGGAGTTTTGTTAATATACACAACAATGTCGTATATTTCAGGCATTTATGACAGTAGTAACACCAGAAGATGAAGGTAGTGAGGCTGATGAGCTGCCAGAACAACTACAGTATCCTTTAACCCCGACTCTTCTCAATCTCTAAAATGGTCTCGACCATCTTTCAAACTGGACAGTTTTATTCATTGTTCAAAGTGTCACTCACAAAATAATTACTAACTGAATAATTGAATAGTATACATCATGATCAGACAGAATAAATACAAATGTGCAGGCTGATCATGATCTGCACTGGTTCCAAAAGCAGAATCAATAACTGCAGGTAGGGCAAGAGGTCACTGGCACAAAAATGATTATGTTATGTTGTTAAAGCAATGTAAAGGTAACATTTCTTTCTTAAAGCTATATTTGGTGCAAATATTGATATTCATTAAAAAGAAGAAAAAAACAAGTTGAAATGTCATGAAATTTCCTTTACTTTATTACTCAGAGCGCGTTTCTTTCAAGCTGTATCTCAGTTGCAGTTTCTTGGTTTTGTGAAACCAACAAAACGGAAGACAGACCATGTTGCTAGGCTTACATGGGGAGGATGCTGATTATCAAACAAGATGATGACATGATGAATCTATAAGAAAGTGGTCGGGGGATAATTGGAATTGATGCAAAAATATAGTAAAGAGGTGATGAGGAAGGGGATAAGCAAGGGGGACCTGAATATACAATGGTCGTCAGATTTTAGTTTGTGCTAAATGTGCAGGAGTTATTGTTGGGTCTTTGCTGAAGACATACAGTGGGAGTTTCTACAAGTTAGGAAGATGTAAGAGTGTCTTTCAAACCTTGATTAATTGTAAATATAGCTACAGAATGAATGAAATAAACAGATTGGACAAGTATTTGTAATGAAGGTAACTGTCATTGCTATCATGATAAATAATGTATAATGATTGGTGCTTTCATATATTTATTATATTTAACACAGAAATTGGAAGAACGTTAAATAAATTTATAAAAAAACAACATTGTAGCTGTTTCACTTACCTTTATCCAGTATGCAATTATCTTCCCTATTTCTGTACCAGTTACTGTTACCACTATATGGCATTGATTTATCCCACTCTTAACTATAACTATGACTGTATCTTTTGAAAATGTCCAAACATCTGTCAGTGCTTTAGTATAGTATGGTACAGTGAACAATATTTTTGAGGGTGTGTGATTATTTTTTTCAATGCCCTGTATATTGTTTAGCCATTGATATTTGCATGTGACGACCTAGTTCTGGCTTCCAAAACTCTAAATGCCGCTATTTTTATATTTTGTTTTTCGTCAGCTGCGGCTTTGTCAAACATATAAACCGGGTACGCTGAAGTTGTTTTAGCTAGTGACGACCTAATGCTATAGTGCTGCATTTCTGACAGATTGGTAAACTGTCCATACACACAAATTACACAAGTTCCCTTTGTTTATAAAAATGACTATTCCTATTTCATGCAAACTGTTGCTGATGGGTAGAAACTCTAAATTTCACAATCAGGAATGATCTTAGTAATTCACATTGAAAGATATTTGAAATATACACGTGTTTATAGTAGTTACGCTACACTATTCAGTTTTGTTCCTGATAATGAGAAAATGGTCATTCATTTTGAAACATCACTCCCTGTTTCGCCTAAAATTGACTAAAGGAAAAACTGTGTATAGGAAAGCCTTCCAAGGAAGATAGTAAAAAAAGTGGCTATACACGGAGTCGCTATTCGCAAGTAGTCACTATACAAGGTAGTCGCTATACGCACGTGGGAGTCGCTTTACACGGGTATTCACTATACATAGGTAGTCACTATACACAGCCTATAAATATCATAATAATTTGTTTTTAGGGTGCTCACGAATCGAACTATTCTATCATTACAATGTATTGTACATGTATTTGCAAATAAGCAGTTAACATATTTTAATTGTTAGGATTCCATTAGCAATTTTGTGGACAACAAATCTGTATCATTACAAGAAGAATTAATGTTCATACCTCACAAATAGTTGAAAGTCGCTATAAACAGACTCATTTGATAGTGATAATTGTTTTCCGGAGTCAAATTTCATGGTCACTAGACACATTACAAGGGGTCATTACATATAGTCCCACTATACTCGTTTAGGAAAATGCATGGGGGGGATCACATAAGACGGGGAGTCGCTATAAACGGGGTCGCTAAGTCATTGTCGACTGTAGTTGGAAAAGTATTTTGCCATGAAGAAGCCTGATTCATTTTAATAGGTAAAATGATACACATTACTAATGAGAACAAGGCTTCACATTTAGGCTATATTTATCCAGTTGTTGGCTCATTTGCACAGGGTCCGTATATTGCATACTTAATATACGGACCCTGATTTGCACAATGTCTCTGTTGAAATGCGTTATGTACGTACATTGCATAACTTTCCTACTGTTCTCAGAGTGATTTAACGACAAAAGCTAGCTTTTGGTTGCGTTCCATTTAAAAGCTTTCAAGTATTTTGTACTGTGTGATGCTCGGTCATATGGCTTACGGTCGGTACCGATGGTGAACAACCCCATTATGCTGTGTCATAACCTATTCATTTCAAATCATTTGTAAGTTCATACTGAAAGATTTAATCACCAAATGAAAAATCAAAACAACCATTTGTGATATTTTTCCAGTTTAATGTTAACTCTGCAGTTTTGCATATAACTAGTGCATTTTCACGCTGTAAAGCTAGACGTATAAGCTAAATTATTCTCTGAATCATAAAGAAATGAAGAAAGTGGTTCTTTGTTAATATACGATTATATGAAAAACGTACATATTCCATTCAACACACGAGTTAGATCAGTTCCAAATAGTCGTGTTTGAATTCTTCACAATGTTCTTTCAGAGGTGTCTCACTGCTTTGTGACAGGTTTCTCACTGGTCCTGTACTGTCTATATTGCTTCTCACACTCGGCGGACTTCGTGGCGGGGGCTCCGGTCTGGGGTTAATGTCTGCGTAAACGGGGTCCATCATCTCGTTTTGAGATAAATGGGCCATTGAATCCTGTCTGTATGCTTTGTGGACAAAATATAACTCGTTTTTGTTCCTTTTCAGTTTTCGCGAGGATTTCTTCCAGGCGATGAGAAATACAAAACAGAACGTACCAAGAACGATCATAATTCCGAACAATATGAACGTCAGATTATTCAGTTTAAAATTATCAGTTTCATCCAGATTGGTGTTCTGGGAGTCTTTCTCATTTTCTGTTAATGTTTTAGTAAAATTTCTTTCATTTTCTAGGTTAAGTGGGTTTTTTGTTTGTTGACGGTCTTCTGGAGTTTGGGTTTTTAGATGGCTGAAAGTAACTGTGGATTGAAATAGAGACCTTGAACTTTCTGATTCCATGGAAACGAATTTCTTTGTTGTAGATTTTTCTGGTGTTGATCGTGTGGTTTCTACAGAAATTGTTGTTGGTTTTATTCGCTCTGAGGTAGATGTCGAGGTTGGGCTGGTTGTTTTGATACTTGGAACTGGTGTACCATCGGATACTGGTACACCGTCGGGTATTTCAGTTACCACTGTGTGGATACTTGTCTGTGTGGTAGTTGCTGTGAATGAGAACAATGTAAACATGTTAGTCTCGTTGACAAGGCAGTAAAATACAATAAATCTGTTGCAGGTAAGAATCTGTTCCCAGGTACCAAACGTAGGCTAGAATGCGTGTTGGTACCTGTTTGAATGTGTTAGTATGTATTAAGCAACCGGGAACACAAAAGAACTGCAGACGAGGTTCAAGTAAAGAAGTTTTTACAATCTTGTGTTATTCTTCATCGATTGCAATTACATTTGGTTCCCGGTTCCTTTCCCAACTATTTCACAGGGGTTCGACACCGTTTTGTAGAATTATAGAAACACTAGCAAGTTACACCTGTGAAATTTTCAAAATATATGTATCATGAATGTACTTTGTTGAACTGACCTTAAAACATGATAAAGTTAGTGTTGATAAACATTCGTCAATATCTCTAATTTCTATATCAATGTTTCGAGCATTAAAGATAAAGAACGCTGACACCATATGGTTTGACATTTGTGTAAACTCCGGACTTCCCGGAGACCTCTGGTATGCGTTCATTGCACAGGCCCTGCAACAGTGCATCTTTCCGCTCTAAAGGCATTTATTTTCTACACAAAACACCTTTTCTACCTTATTATGTTGTAAATAATATCAATGGTTAATAATCCTGTCACAGAATCGGATACACGTCAATGTGTATGATGCTGTGACATTAGTACTAGACTCCCATCCGGATAAGAACAGCCAACTTTCCAACATAAAGAGCCGTGTCGGTAGTGGGACTCGAACCCGTGAACCGCAATCAATGAGCGGTATTATTGATTTCAAGTCAGCGACCGAGGTAAAGGGTCGGCTTCAGTTCCTAGACTGGCAGCGGATTTGCGTGCGTCTGGCACAGCTCTGTGTTTTAATTGTGACATTGCCCTCGACATGTCGGTATAAATTGACATTACCTTGAAGTTTAGCGGTAGTCTGACACTGGCATTGGAAACAGCCATTCTGGTCAAATTTTCTTGTACAGGACATCGAACATTGCATCCAGTTGTCATGTTCACAACCAGTGTAGAATCCCGCCTGACCTGTCGTAAAACAATTTTCGAAAAAAATGGACCAGATTTAATTAGCTCTGAATGTGTAATATGATAGGGACATTAAAATATATCGGGACATTGTGAATATTTTGACAATACATGAATATCCTTTACTTATTTTGTGTGTAACAAACGTTACACCCCGATTACCCCAACAGGGACAGGGAGCGGGTTCAAACCCTGATAGGGTCATAACTTCGTCTTGCGTCGATAGTTACTCATTTATCCGAAAAATTAAACAGTAAAATTATTTTTTCCACCATTAAATACATTTAATTATAGTTTTACAGTGATTAGCAGTTTGCTCTTGCTTTGTCTTGTACATTACTAGTATCATTTCTTAACGAATGCAATGATTTTGTGTGGGGAAATATCTTAAGCTTAACTGACGATGCACTACTAATGTAATATCAAGGGAAAGCGGTAATAAATTAACAGTTTTGTTTTACCTGAACTGATTGGCTGCATATTTATTGGCATCCCGCTATTAGGCATTCCAATGTTTGTACCGGAGTTACATTTTGGGTTGCAAATAAAACATCCCGTTTGCGGTTGTTCAACAAGACAAATGCTCTGGCACGGCTCCAGAGGGCATTTTGTGTTCATCATGTTCCTGTTCATGTTGGCCAGATCGATGGCGTTGCCGCTTACTACATAACAAATGTGAAAGAAAGAATTAAAAATGTTGAACATAACACAAATTCGTCTTCAATGAAAGTCTATAGTCAAGAGAAAAAATAAATTTCGAATTCCTATATACATGTAATATACTTTGCTGTAGTGCCGTAGTATCTTTCACATAGGGTCGCAAGAAATCCGATTACACTGCAGTTCCTGGACACCAACACCTCTGGGATGTCATATTTTGAGAGACATTTCTAACAGGTCAAATATATTGGTACAAACGTACAAGGAAATCCACAGGCATTGAAATCTGAAATTTTTTTTTTCAACATACATTTGATGGAAATTCACGGTCCAATCTTAACTGGTCATGTTTTGTTTTTCTTCTTTTCTTTTGAAAAAAAAACGACATAAATTTTCAATGCATGTCACATAATAACCATTTCTTTGGAAACTTATTATTCAATTAATTTGACTATTAAACCAACAGTTTCGGGGAACCGTCACAGTTTCACAAAGCTATCTCCGTATCTTCGCGGCCACGATTCGAGACCATGGCTTCGTTTTGGTTTCACATTGGTCAGTATTTCGTTATCAGGGTGCATATTACATCATACTCATCAGCTGAAAAGTCAATACACCAAACTGTCGACTTGAAAGAGTCATACATTTTAGATAAATAGTTTTTTTTTTACTTACCTTGGGCCTGTGCAATAATCCGCTGGACACTAATGAAAAAACTTGCACTCCATAAAATAAACATTGTAGTGAACAAACTAACCGGAGAGATTACATAATGCTCATTTCGTTCAATTCAAGTTCCTATATTATAGCACTCGAATTAGTATCACAGGGCCAGAGAGCTGTGAGGCAACATGGTGAAAATGAGACGGTTCGTTCTGTACACAGTGTTTTGATTGTGACCTTTGGCAAACTTTGTAAACAATTCTTTCTTCTAACGGACCTTCTGATAATGCTATACCCATTATCGATAACCCTGAAGAAAGTACCAATGCCCTAGAGATAACACCGCTTTTGTCTTAAAGTTTAACAGATACTATAACCAGGTTATTGACAATAGTTTTGATAGTAGCAGAAGTATAGCAAGATGTTTGAGCTATATCTGTCTTGGTGAACACACCGAGGTGATAAAGACGCAAAGCACACTTCAGGCGACACTGAATTGATTGCGGACACGTGCTAAGTTCAGTTCATTGTTTGCGGGTCACTGTTTAATAGCGGGCGAGTGGCTAAGGTTGTTGACATGTAATCACTAAACCTCTCACTGATTGAGGGTAACTTGGGTTCGAACCCTGCTACACAGGAACAACAATTTAAAAAATGCCCGCTTGTCTTACTGGACCTTTGTATACATCTTGTACATGTATAAATACAGTGACACTACAGCGTGAACATTTTTGAACAATTTAAATAAAACACAATTTACATGTTTATGACCATAAGATCTTGTATTGGTTTGCTCGGATTAGTATGTGCGGAGTTAATGCATCTGATTTACGAAAATTGCTACGACATGTATTTCACCTTGTTTACACACGAGAAGCAATGTTATTCCTGTAATATATACATAGAGAATATAAGGTTACTGTCTTTTGATAACAGTTGATATCGGACGAGGATGATATCGGCCAGGGAAGCCGAGGCTTGCCAATACATACCAATCCAAGAGACGCGACGTCAGGATCTTGTACCAGATGTTAATGTAGCATCTTTGCTCCTTTTCATACATGTAAGCTACGGAGCGGCAAAGAATACCAGAAAGTGTCATACATTAGGCCCTATATATCATTAGACAAATTAAAAAATGTTGCGCATGGCTATATGTATTTTGTACACAAGTAATATGACATAGTAATAGCTCTAATATCACAACGAAATATGACTGACGAAACTGTTAATTTCTACTTCTGATTTAAAATGTATGAATTTTCAGTTTCGTCAGTGATATTTCTTGGTAATATTAAAGCTACAAGTATTTTACATCCAAAATGAGCATGGGTTTTTATAAGTGTTGTTTTTCCAAGAACGATACGTGATTTGAATCGTCTACCACCTGATATTATATCAGCAGAGTCTCTTGAGGCCTTCATTTCTTAGGTGACAAAGATCTTTATCTAACTTCGTCTTGGTCAAATTTTTCAGACACATTTTAAGTTATATATCATTCTATGTTGGCCTACAGCTATGGCAGAAACTATGGTGAAGTTTTTTCCTCATTTCATGCTAAATAACCAATGTGAGTATTTAGCAGTTTTATGCCTAAAATTGTATGTACGAATACACTTGGAACGAATCCAAACTTGCTTGGAGACGCCGCCATATTAGATGTACACAACAGGCTAGCGTCCGTATAAACATCAAATTTATGTTTTGTGGACTGCAATTTCATCGACAGTTATATAGGCATGTAGTTTTTAGAAATATTTACTGTAAGAGGAAAATGTTTTCAAAGATTTTGTTTATTTCCATGTCATTGTTTGGGAATGTGTAAAAAGTTTGTTATAACGCGCACTTGCTCACCCCACCCACCCAGTTGTTCATTAATATTGACATTTTAAGTTTAACGAAATGTTAGACTGACAATTTAATTTTAAGATTAATCTCAGTTCTGCTTTCATGATACTCTTAACGGTAATAACCTGAAATTGCATGATATGTGATAATAAATTCAAATTTATTGTTTTATGCAGAAAATTCCGTGGACTGTTCCATAAAATTTTAATCTATACCCAGATAGAAAAAAAAAAAGGCCCCCCCCGGGGCCCAAAAAAAATTTTAAGAGGCCCCCCAGAAAGAAAAAAAGGAAGGGAAAAAAAAAAAAAAAAAAAAAAAAAAAAAAAAAAAAAAAAAAAAAAAAAAAAAAAAAAAAAAAAAAAAAAAAAAAAAAAAAAAAAAAAAAAAAAAAAAAAAAAAAAAAAAAAAAAAAAAAAAAAAAAAAAAAAAAAAAAAAAAAAAAAAAAAAAAAAAAAAAAAAAAAAAAAAAAAAAAAAAAAAAAAAAAAAAAAAAAAAAAAAAAAAAAAAAAAAAAAAAAAAAAAAAAAAAAAAAAAAAAAAAAAAAAAACCCCCCCCCCCCCCCCCCCCCACACCCCCCCCCACCCACAAACACCCAAAAAAAAAAAAAAAAAAAAAAAAAAAAAAAAAAAAAAAAAAAAAAAAAAAAAAAAAAAAAAAAAAAAAAAAAAAAAAAAAAAAAAAAAAAAAAAAAAAAAAAAAAAAAAAAAAAAAAAAAAAAAAAAAAAAAAAAAAAAAAAAAAAAAAAAAAAAAAAAAAAAAAAAAAAAAAAAAAAAAAAAAAAAAAAAAAACAAAAAAAAAAAAAAAAAAAAAAAAAAAAAAAAAAAAAAAAAAAAAAAAAAAAAAAAAAAAAAAAAAAAAAAAAAAAAAAAAAAAAAAAAAAAAAAAAAAAAAAAAAAAAAAAAAAAAAAAAAAAAAAAAAAAAAAAAAAAAAAAAAAAAAAAAAAAAAAAAAAAAAAAAAAAAAAAAAAAAAAAAAAAAAAAAAAAAAAAAAAAAAAAAAAAAAAAAAAAAAAAAAAAAAAAAAAAAAAAAAAAAAAAAAAAAAAAAAAAAAAAAAAAAAAAAAAAAAAAAAAAAAAAAAAAAAAAAAAAAAAAAAAAAAAAAAAAAAAAAAAAAAAAAAAAAAAAAAAAAAAAAAACAAAAAAAAAAAAAAAAAAAAAAAAAAAAAAAAAAAAAAAAAAAAAAAAAAAAAAAAAAAAAAAAAAAAAAAAAAAAAAAAAAAAAAAAAAAAAAAAAAAAAAAAAAAAAAAAAAAAAAAAAAAAAAAAAAAAAAAAAAAAAAAAAAAAAAAAAAAAAAAAAAAAAAAAAAAAAAAAAAAAAAAAAAAAAAAAAAAAAAAAAAAAAAAAAAAAAAAAAAAAAAAAAAAAAAAAAAAAAAAAAAAAAAAAAAAAAAAAAAAAAAAAAAAAAAAAAAAAAAAAAAAAAAAAAAAAAAAAAAAAAAAAAAAAAAAAAAAAAAAAAAAAAAAAAAAAAAAAAAAAAAAAAAAAAAAAAAAAAAAAAAAAAAAAAAAAAAAAAAAAAAAAAAAAAAAAAAAAAAAAAAAAAAAAAAAAAAAAAAAAAAAAAAAAAAAAAAAAAAAAAAAAAAAAAAAAAAAAAAAAAAAAAAAAAAAAAAAAAAAAAAAAAAAAAAAAAAAAAAAAAAAAAAAAAAAAAAAAAAAAAAAAAAAAAAAAAAAAAAAAAAAAAAAAAAAAAAAAAAAAAAAAAAAAAAAAAAAAAAAAAAAAAAAAAAAAAAAAAAAAAAAAAAAAAAAAAAAAAAAAAAAAAAAAAAAAAAAAAAAAAAAAAAAAAAAAAAAAAAAAAAAAAAAAAAAAAAAAAAAAAAAAAAAAAAAAAAAAAAAAAAAAAAAAAAAAAAAAAAAAAAAAAA